>JACJUM010002809.1:1754483-1993738 GCA_020976665.1 Heortia vitessoides
AAAAAATACAATGTTTAATGTTATTTTTATTTATTATTGTAGTATGTGGCTTTAAAATAAAAATGTGCATATCACACAGAAGGTCTGTTGCATTGGTACCTCACTCTTAATTATTTCTTCCAAATAGCATTATTCGCATTGGTATTCCTGTTTAAGGATGAGAGAGGTAGTGAATTTACTGAGTTATGTAACATAATATCCTCAAGTCACAAGGATGGCAACGCGCTAGTGATATCCTTGTGATATTACAAGTGTCTATGGGCTGCGGTGACGCTTACTATCCAGCGGACTTTATGTCTGCCGACCTCATCTAATAAAAAAATACAATATATTTTTATTTATGCTAAACTTTCTTGTTTTTGTATGAACGTATCTCAGAATGTTGTAAACAGATTTTAATAATTATTTTTTTATTCTTACGGGTAAATCTTCAAGATGGTTCTGTCAAGTCTAAAAACCCGGAGAATACTACAGGCTAGAAGTAGCTTCGTATCTTCGTATATTACCGTGGACTATCCATGATTGAATTCGGTATTTTTTGTTGAATAATAAAAAAAATGAATAATTCACACAACATCTCATACATTAACCTGACTCCGTGATTAGTTGCTTAAAGCACTTATATTACAGATATCAAACAATAGGGGAATCAGTTATTTAATACTTAAATAGATATACTAACACCCAGACACAAAACAAACACAAATGGTAACATATAAATATTTGCTCTGAGTAGGGATCGAACCCACGATCGTTGGCGCTCAAGGAAAGACCACTACTAACTACGCCAACGGGCCCGTCAATTGTATTATTTGCAAGTTACAATGATTTTTTTTAAGTTATTTAAATGCTGCAGTAATACCAATATAAGGTTGATCTCTAAGCTACAATTACATTTAAAATGGTCGAATGCACTTGCAGCCACAAAAAATGACATAAAATCAATATTGTATTCTACCTTCAATATCACGCGGCTCTCTAAGTCATTACTTACCGCAGCATTGGCTTTGGACCAGGCCCTATTCTGTATTTGATTACGAAGTTGCTATCGATTTTTAGTTGTAATCTGCATATTAAGTGTATGTTGTAGCTATTTGACTATGTTCTACACCTTAAATTTAGTTTGTTTTTATTGGTCCAGATCAGCAAATAAGCAATTGCGCGCATTAACGCGTAGCTGATCTTGTGACAACTCAATGCCTGTCCCGCCCTTCAGACCCGAACTCAGCGATGCAGACACTGCTATTTATCGGTAGAAATAGATGATAGTGAGGTACGAATACAGTCAATGTTTTTGTATGAGGTCTACCTCATCAAAATATATCCTGAAATATATCATAACGTTTTGTATAGATGCATTCTCGTCCTATTTAATCCTTTTATTATTTGATATTCATTGATACGTCCAACATTGCAAAACCGAAAACTGAAGCAACCTGTTACATAAAATAAATCATCTTCATATCAGACATAGGACTTCTCAAGGAAGGGAAAATTTTGCCATATACCGCCAATGATACAAATATACTAGCATCTGTCGGTTCTGGTACCTTTGTGTCTTACGTCACCTGGTACAACGGGAGGTACTATTTATTATCTTCTGCCGGTTGCTCACAGCTGCAAATAAATAAATCATGTCACATAAACATGTGCCGATTCAATATCGATTAACACCAATCACATTTAAATTGCCTTTACAATGTGACATAATATCTTCAAGTCACAAGGTTGGCAACGATATTCTTGGCTAGTGATATCCTTGTGATACTACGAGCGTCTATAAGCTGCAGTAACGGTTACTATCACGAGGACTGTGCGCTCGATGTCCGTCTGGTCTAATAAGATACGTAAATAAATTTCCCATATCCTACAATTTTATTATATCCGTCCAGAATAAGTCTTCACGGCGCCATGGCTGCGCACGCGCTCTTTAATTTCCAAAATGGCCGCTAACACTGTCTATTAGAACCGTCGCTCAGACTGGCTACTGTGCAACTACAAGTTAGGGGGAATATGTTTTTTTTACCCCGGGTTGTAAAACAGGCTTTCAATCCGGGAGTGATCATAATCTCTTTTGGCCGTAAGCTATAAAGGCATATGGGGTTTTTACCTGAGGTAGACCTCATAAATAAACGTCTGAATGAGTACCTCACTCCCACTCTTCCGCTAAACAGTGGTATTGGTGTCACACAGTGTCACACTTACTTAGATACGCATTTTAACACCCAGACACAGAACAAAAATGAATATTCATCAAATAAATGTTTGTGGCGCACAAGATGGAGACAAAAAGTAAATTATTATTGAATTTTGAATTAAGGGACATGGAATTGCAAATGTCAGTTGATTTATTTGCAATTATTTTTTACTAGCAAAGTTCCTCGGTTTTAGCCGAGTATTCCATTTTCCCATCAGAATATGGGCTTATTATGCATACATATCTTGTGTTATGTATTGATAATTTAACTTTCTATTGGTAAAATAGTTTTTGAAATCGGTATTTGTGGATATTTGTTACAAACATCAAAAAATACATGTTCAGATTACGTAATTCCAATTTTGTTTCACAAAAAGCATACGTCACTCTACATGTCTTTAACTATCTCCACTTTAATAATCACGTCTAGTACACGCTTCGTTTTGCCGAAAGATGGTTGAACAAACAGACACACACACATACAGCCTTCCATTTATAATCTTACTAGCGCCCCGTCCCAGCTACACACAAGTTGGTAAACATTTGGATTAAACATTTATGGATTGCCATCACTTTTGCCCAGCACGGAAGTTATAGACAAAAATCCCCCTTTCTTAGGAAGGCCTATGTCCAGCAGTAGGCTTCCAATAGCTGTAATGATGATTATTATAAAAACTACAGGAAAAATAAACGGTTATTTATTAATATATATTGCTATTAACTCACAAGGATATCACTAGCGCGTTGCCAACCGTGTGACCTGAGGATATTATGTCACATTACCAGGTAATTGTATTGCTTTTCTCACCCTTTAGACCGGAACTCAGCAATACGAACACTACTATTTGGTGGTAAAAATAGGTGTTAGTCAGTTGCAGACTTAATGAATATTTGTGTTTGTTCTGTGTCTGGCTCCTAAATCATACCATCATACCATCCATTGGATATCCACTGCTGGACATAAGTCTCTCCAAGATATGATGTTTTTTGCCCATAATTGCCGCACTGGGCAAGCGTGTTGGCAATCGCAGAGCGCAGCTATCGCGACGGGGATGCTGCTGCCTATCCCCACCCTGTGCATTTGAGCTGCACTGTTTTGGATGGATATACTGCCATCTGTCGGTTCTGCTACCTTAGTCGCCTCTTAGGACTTTACGACACCTGGTACAGTAGGAGGTACTATTCTATTCTGCCGGTACCTCACGACATTAATAAATATTTATTATGTTAGTGAATCGTTTGTCACAAGTGAAATGAAATGACTACTGCTTGAAGCAAATAACCTCGGAGTCAGGACAATATATAAGTGGTTGCGTGAATTGATATTTTTTATTAATTTTTCAACCCGCCTACTAGTACGTGATGGTAATCCAACAAACAGATAGGACACAAATAAATTGCACATTTCAAAATCACAATGGAAATAATAAAAAAAAAATACAATCTCACCTCAATTAGCCGACTCCGCGCAGATAATAATGAAAATAATAAAGGTACGCACCGACCACCGCACATATTTCGATTAGTAAAACTACCTAATTAACTTCAATAGAGTGGAAATCGCTGGGGAAAATTATCCTCAGACTGAAATCACTGTAATTGTGGCTCCTGGTCTTACGAATGATCCTACGGCGCCGGTCCCGTCCCTGTCGCACTTGCGCGCCGACCTATCACCGTCCTTGTCCACGTTTTAGATTTGTATAATGTCGATTTGAAAAATGATGGAACTTTGACCGCTGTTTTTGGATTGTGATCCGTATTGGGTTGTGTTAGAGTGGTTATTTGTATGGTTGGTTGTGCGTTTGGAAAGAATCTGAGGTTCGATTGCATAAGGTGACCCCGCACTGCGTTTAATTTTTTAACAAGTACTAGAGTGAGGTCGGTGCAATATTTTTATGTATAAAAACTAGCAGCGCCCCGCGGTATCATTTGCGTTAAGTTGTTCCCCCCCCCCCCCCCTTTGAACCTCCTTAAGGGTTGATATTCGAAAAAAATTTTATAAAGCTTCATGACTAACAATGATAGAATTTTTGTCCTAAATATAATTTTAATTGCTTCAAAAAGAGCAAATTTTCATAGTAACTTTGCAAACCCCGTCGTACCTTTTAAGGTGGTGAATATTCAAAAATCTTTTGTTGATGGTCTCCTACGATATAACAGAAACTGCTATGCCAAATTTAAAATTGTATACCTTATAGATAAGATCTTGCATTCATATGTCAGTCAGTTAGTCACCTTCTCTTTTTATATATATAGATTACGTGTCACGATGTTTGTCCATGATAAACTTCTACAGTACTGAACCGATTTTAATACTTTTTGTTTACTGTGTGGTTTGAGTCAATTCGAGAGATAGGATAGTTTATATCTCAAATTATAGTCGCAATATTTCATGATAGTCATATTGTCAAGACAGGGCCACATCTGTCCACTAAGGTAGATATTTTTATATATACTTTGTATACGACATGGTCCTATTACATGCTCATCTTTGTTTGTGAAGTATGTCTGCATATTTGTTACACTCTCAAGGCGTAACGCGTAAACTAATATTGAGGATTTTTTAAAAAAGGATAGCTTTAACTCAAAGAATATAATAAGTTATTTTAATCAGGTAAAAGTTTGTCGGTCCCTGACAAAATGACATAAAATTAAGTTGGACACAAATAAAAAATACAGTCGTATCCAGTATAATATATAATAAAAAAGCCTTATAAAGCTGAAGAGTTTGTTTGTTTGTTTAAACGCGCTAAAATCTGGATCCGTTGGTACGAGTTGAAAAATTCTTACAGCGTTGAATAATTCAATTATCGAGGAAGGCTGTAAGCTTTATAACAGTACGCTAAGACCAATAATAGTGTAGCATAAATGACGCTAGGTTTGCTCTTAACTTAACTCGAGTGAAACCGAACGCACAACTAGTATAAAATAAAGGTCATTCACATTCAATCATCAACGAACTTAAACAAACAAAACAAGTGTATCGTCCTAGTCGGTAGCCACCTCGATGGCTATAATCAAGCGATCAAAGGCGCCGACATCGATTCTCGATTCGTCATTACGATTCTCGATTGTTCGATTTTTGTCTGTCGATCCGAGTGCCACTGTGTGGGCAAATTGGACCTGATGATGATTGTGATTCGTATTGATCATTTTTTTGGCTTCTTCAGGTATAACGAAATGGTTAATGTGTTAAGGGTTTCTTAAATGTAACTTGTTAGAGTATATGAAACTACATTATAAGAAAAGTAGACTTGACTAGAAGTAGATCTCTTTCGAAAATCGTATGCTAACTACGTCTTTTTCAACTGTTTCTAACTAACAAACCGTACGAATTGTTGTTTTAGAGATAGAGGCAGTGAAATTATTAGGTAAATTTTACTGCCCTTCGGAATCCTTCAAACTGGAACACAGCAACACAAACACTGCTATTTGGCGGTAGAATTAAGTGAGAGAGAGAGAT
The DNA here is from genome assembly GCA_020976665.1 of Heortia vitessoides. Lineage (NCBI taxonomy): Eukaryota > Metazoa > Arthropoda > Insecta > Lepidoptera > Crambidae > Heortia > Heortia vitessoides. The sequence goes on from JACJUM010002809.1 coordinate 1,760,144, forward strand.
ACAACGCAACCGACCTTTGTGTGAGGTCTACATCATGTATAAAATACATCAGATTGAAATTATCAACATTATAAAATATTTAACATTTATCATAATCACATTCAATTTGTTATTTAAGCCTTTGCATAGCCGGTTAACTTTTTTATTGTAGAAAAATGTAGATAAAACGAAATAGTGTATCTCAAATATAATAGGCGGTCACATTTACGATCAAGCGGACCGTATACTTATTCACTGACTTCATAATATAAAAAATATATGGCAACCTATCATATTGGAAACCTGGGGTAGAGGGGTTTAACAGAAGCTACACCTAAAAACAACCTTTGGTTCTCAACAGATCATATGGAAATAATCCTCGTCGTACACTGAGACGATCAGCCAATAGCATGATGGGACCTAATTCGTTCCACGAAGCCGATTACATCGGTTAAGGAAACTTAGAATCACGTTTAACATACATATTTTTAAAACAATTAACTTCACATATAATACATTAAGTTCTTGCAAACGTTGGAAGTCCACTGCTGGACATAGGCATCTCTAAGAAAGGGGAATTTTGCCCATAATTGCGCGCTTTGCAAGTGTGTTGGCAATCGCAGAGCGCAGCTTTCACGACTGGGATGCTGCTGCCCATCCCCGTCCTAAGCATTTGAGCTACACTGTTATGGGTAAATATACTGCGATCGTCGCTTACTTAAAATACCAGGTACTGGAGAAGGTACTATTCTAATCTGCCGGTACCACACAGTTAATCTTCTATACATGTGCCAAATTCACGTTAATGCGTTCCATAAATAGGTGCACGAAGTTTTTGCTTTATGTATTAATAGTACATAGTAATAAATAGGTAATGCCAACTCCGAGCACATGGCTTTTACAAGTGATATTGTTTTTTTCCTTGAGTTTGCGATGAAAGCATTGTCTTTGTTCACCACAATGATCACAATCACCAACATTAATGACACGTTCATCATAAAAACGTTATCCTTTATCAAGTGTACGTAGCTGCGTCGTGTCGACAACCTGTTTATAACTCTTTTTCTCAAACATTTGATCTTTTAGTTTGGACTAAGGAAAAATACAGATGGAGTTTACAATATTACAAGGAAGGCAGAATATAATAAATAGTGCCATCCTCTGAACCTGGTGTCGTACCAGAACCAACAGATGGCGGTATATCCATCCGTAACAATGAAGCTCAAATACACAGGTTGGAGATGGGCAGCGGAATCCCCGTTGCGAAGGGCGCGCTCTGTGATTGCTAACACGCCTGCCCAACACGGCAATTATGTGCAAAATTCTACCTTTCTGGGGACTCCTATGGCCTAGGTACCAACAGTGGTCCTCCGATGACTGTGTTGATGATATATTTATTTAGACTATTTAATTCTTGATCATCAGGAGAACTTTATTTTGCATTTTGTGCATCTTACAGTGAGTTTTCAATAAATACTAAGATTCATTTTGAGCACTGAAAGACCTCCTACACGAGATAACTTAAGGTTAGAAAAAAGTAGTGAACTGCAAAATTTGAAGTAATTTATTGCAGAAAATTATCCTTACTAATATTATAAATCAGAAAGTAACTCTGTATGTCTGTTACGCATCACGCCTAAAAATACTGAACCGATTTTAATGAAATTTGGTACATAGATAATCTAAAGACTCGGAAAGGACCTAGGCTACTTGTTCATTCGACATAAGAGTTGTAAGGGGTTGAAAGGGGGGATTAAAAGGTGTATGGAAGTATTGCTATTGTCAGAGCTAGAGGCTTAAATCTTATTATTTGGGCTATTGATTTGTATATATAAATAAATATAACATTAAAAGTTTATATAAGTTTAAGTAACAAAGGTATGGTGACCAAAAAGTTAGTGTACGCGGACGAAGTCGCACAAGTACAATGAATTTGCTTGCTGTAAGTATAATAGAACAATCAGTAATTATTTCTAACAGTAATAACTACAAACTTGCAGTAAAACCCTCATTACCAGTCATAATAAATGAAAATAACAAAGAATATAATTACTGGAAACTACTAAAGAGACTACAAAAGAGTATGTATGTTATCATTATAAATATTAGCAAAAAGTAATCTAAGAAGAGGCGTGCAGCGAATTATAAACAACAAATACAAAATTATGTTTTATTTCTAGCAGCACGAAGTAGGCAACCATTAACTTGTAAAAAGACCTACATTTTATTGAACTTAAGGATTGTTTAAAAATTAACAAAGTAATCAGCATCCAATTAATGATTGGTAAACAATGAATACGGCAGAGTGAGGTACCGGCAGAGTAGAACAGTACCTCCTATAGCACCGGGTGTCGTCAGAGGCGGCTAAGGTACCAGAATCGACAGATGGCGGTATATCCATCCTAAACAGTGCACCTCAATGCACAGGGCGAGGATGGGTAGTAGCATTTCCGTCGCGAAAGTTGCGCTCAGCGATTGCCAGCACACATGACCGGCACGGCAATTCTTGGCAAAATTGCTCCTATCTTAAAAATAAGAACTGTTATATCGACATAAAGGTTTTTTTTTTATTAACAATCAAATCTAATGTTGTGCTTTATCTATTCCATACCTTGATCTATCCAAAGCCTTTAGGAGCATCACGCAAAGTAAAATCTTGAAATCTCAAAGTCATTGAAACAATACGGGCCCGCTTTGAGATCAGAGGGTAAGATAAGGTATTATGGTATATTTTATTAAAATTTATGTCTTATTCCATCTTCTGGGAATTTATTAATCGGCTAATATGAATTCTGTGTGTGTCTTACTGCATTTCATGGATAGGGTCGGCATCTGTGCTGTGTTGTCGATATTGTTTTTGTGTCGTTAATTTTTATGATTGTCAGTTTTTGTTATGGTACATCAGGTATTATTTTATTGAAACCCGCTATTGGAATTGCATTAATATTTAATTCAATATATATTTTTTCAACTGTGTGTTGTTATTTGTTTTGTTATATTGGCTTTCCGTTTAATTTGCTTAAGCTATTGGTTTTCTAAGAGAGGATATCAATTTCTAGTTAGGTAGGATAGGAAGGTAGACTAAAAATAATGCTATTAGTAAACTATTTTAAAAGTTAATCTAAAATAGTTCTCTGTTAATGGTTTATTTATACATTAAATTTTTAATTCGATCTCTACATTTTAACTTCTTTTTCTCTACTGTTTCAAAATAAAGCTTATATCAGATTTTACTAAAGGTTAGTTCAACAAGAATTTTATTCACGATACATTGATTTTAAAACACATTTAAATCTTAAAATATTCCTAAGATAAATACTTTCGAATGCGATACAAAACTCGATAGCATGCGTCCCTGGCTTCATACACGCCGCCTCCATAAAAGTAGTGTTCACTCATTTGTCAAGCCTTGTGGATATTTATTTATTGCAGACCCTCTGCTAAGAATACCTGACCACCTTTGAACAATCCTCTTTTTTACACCCGACAAAAAATTAAAGCAATCTTATTATTTACACTAGAAGACTCAATTGTGTTTGTCTCCAAGTTTATTTGATTGGTATCGTTAAGTTTGTATTTGTTAACTTCGTTACCTTCACCAACTCGTTTTTACTGTTCTATATGTCTGTTATCTTCTTTATCCAGTAGTGATTAAGGTTGGTTTTTCAATATCACCAATTTAGTGGTTGGTTTTATAACAGGTGCGTTTAAATGGAAATAAATTTAAAATCTATACGTGGATCGATCCCCGGCCACCGTATTTGGGTGTTAATAGATTATACGACCTTTCTTACTTGTTACTTTTTGTTTTATGGCTTTATTTTTGTAATGAGTCATTAGTTGTGGTGTTTTAATGTCTTCAGTTTGTCATGATCGGATGACATTGGAACAGGCAGACATATGGCAATTGGAGAGTGTTTTTGTAAAGGATATTGTATAAATGTTTAATACGCAGTAAAAAGAAGATTTATATAAAGCTATTAAGGGTATACAAAGATAATTTATTGGTCGATAATTGCATGTAGCCGTGTGTTCGGTTGCAATTCTTTCATCGTCAGATTTAATCATAGTTAAACATAAGATTTAAGTAGATTTTCTTGGGTATTTAATAGTCTTAAGAGATTCTCAGCGTAGCTCTTGAAGACAAGATCGCGCCAAGAGATGTTGATAACAATGTATTACCATGGAATTGTTCAGAAAACTGAGAACAAGAAAATAAATGTTAATTAGATTTTAATGTTATAAAACTTGTATCGTATAGACATATTGAATAGTCGTAATAAAATTTAAGGCTCAATGTGATTTGATAGCATAATAATCGTAATAACCTTTGAAAACATACTCGTGCAGATATCCTTATGTAAGTTGTAATCAATTCAGAATGCGCACAAAGCCGGGGCAAACTAATAGCTCGCAATAAAGCATAGACAAAGAATAAAGAGCAAACGCTATGACCACACCAGTCGGCCATAGACTACGGGGCAAGGATATAGAACTCATGGAAAGGGTCTAGATTTAGCATTTGTATATTAAATACCTTTGTGTGGTAACACGTAATTGTTGGAAGGCTATGTTCGATTTGCAACTATCTTTCATCAAAATCATCATAGTAGAATTTCCAATGCTACTTAGGCAACCCAAAGAAAGAGAAATTTTTCCTCCATATTGTCGCAATGGTCAGTCATGAACAGAATTGTTGTTGCCGATTCCTGGCCTGTTGCATTTGTATTACGCTGTTTGAGGTGGATATAACAACTTTTGGTTCCGTTACACACCTAGTGCTGGAGAAGGTGCTAATTTACTGGACCGATACTCCAGGGCGATGTCTTTGCAGATGTTGAAATAACATCACTCTGGAACCAAACAAATTGTGTGCTATCAAACTATATATATATTTGGACATGTAGTTTTGATGCTAAATTTGTATTCGGAAATACAAAAATGTATTTCAATTGTGTTGTGTTTCAACATCTTAATTCTCACACAAAATTATATTTACAATGAGATACTATACATAGTTAAAATAAAAATATACAATTAGCCGGTACACGACTCTCAATACAATTTTAACTTACTTTATAATATATTTATGTTTTCACACTATTTTATGGTGTTAGATAGCTTGACGGGCCCGATGGCGCAGATGGTAGTGATCCTGTCTTGTGCACCAGGGGTCGTGGGTTCGATTCCCACCCAGAGCAAATATTTATATGATGATATTTGTTTTTGCTCTGTGTGTGGGTGTAAAATATATCTATTTAAGTAGTATATTTGTGATTCCTCTGTTGTCTAGCGTCCGTAACACAAGTGCTTTAAGCGACTTACCACGGAGTCAGGTCAATGTATGAGATGTTGTGGGAATTTATTATTATTATTATTGAATAGCTGTGCTCCTCCAAACAGTACAGTCTTCTTTCCATGGTGAGTCCTAGATCTTAGAAATGGGTCCTAGACAATAAAAATATCTTGTCTATCTTAGCCAATGTCAGGTGGATCATGTAAAAATAAACAAAAATTTCAATGAATATATGGAAACTTATTTGAACATATAAAAAAGATAATTTTATTATTCAAACCGTTCCTCTAAATAAATCATTATTACAGCCATTGAATATTGCCTTTAATTGCCACGCTGGGCAAACGCAGCTTTCGCAACGGAGATGCTGCTGCCCATCCCCACCCCATCTATGCATTTAAGCTACACTGTCTCGGATGGATATACCGCCACCTATCAGTTCCGGTACCACACTCGCTTTACTTTATACTTTATAGTACACGGTGAGGTACTATTCTACCCTGTGGATTCCACACAGCCAAAGGGGACTCTATGAGTGTCCAAATAGCTGGTGATATTTCCAATTCTTGTCCTAAACCACATCCAGGATAGTCTCTATACCACCACCAGCATTAATATGTAAGTTCTCTCTATCCACGGACGGCGTGGGCGTTGTTCCTAGAACAAGCACAATCACAGACGCGGGTAAATAATAACTTGTCACTCGAATAATATCTATCTTAGCCTCTATTGATACTCTGTATGTATCGTTTTTGATGTTGTGGGATATTTTGCGAGCCACTGCATATAACTTCAATTGTCTAAACACATTGAGGAGTGTTTTTTTGGAATTTACTAGATTCTACGATAGATTCACAACCTCTTTCTATTTTATATGTATTAGCACGAATATTGCAATCTCTCATTTATAAAAATTTTATATTATATCTGTGTAATATGCCACAGGGATTTTCTTGAAACTTCTTGCCTTAAATATTGTCCTTATAGAGTTATATTATATATACGAGTTATACTATATATAGTTATATAATATATACGAGTTATCTTCATATAATTAAGATTGATAAAAGTATTTGAGATATATATTTAGTTAATTTAATAAAGAATTGCAGATTTAATCAATTACTGAGTATTAATTAAATCTTTCCTTTTTTAATTGGGATATTAATAATGATATGGATTGATCAATAGTGATAAAAATTGATAGTTTGTATAAATCAAGATAGTTAAAGCGACAGCTGATAATAAAATAAGCAAACAGTATCCTTAAACGAGTAAATCGTCAGTAGATTTTAATTATAATAATGGTGAGAAAAAATAATTAATGCCGAAATTTATCGTGAATAAAATTATTATAGTATTTTATTAAATAATTAATCAATACCGATCATTAGATTTTATTGAAACCCTCATAACCATCTGTTTCTCTTGCAGGTTCTTTTCTGGTAGCTCGTAATAAACCTGCTATAAACGTAGTTATTATAAGACCCGTCTGGTGCCGGCAGACAAGTATTATTAGAATAGGATACTCAATGATCCATTTGCTTAAATTACTCTTATAACACTGGTTGTCAGGGTCATCGGTCACCATCATCATTATCATCGTTACATCTATTAGAAGTCCACTGCTGTACCAAGGTCTCTCCAAGAAAGAGGGAATTTTGCTCTTAATTGCCACGCTGGGCATACGTGCTGGCAATCGCAGAGCGCAATTTTCACGTCGGGGATGCTGCTGCTCAACCCCATTTGGGCTGCACTGTTTAAGGTGGATATACTGCCATCTGTTGGATCTGGTATCTTAGTTGCCTCTTACAGCACTTGGTACAGAGGGAGGTACTCTTCTACTCCGTTGGTACCTTACAGCGAGGTCATCGGTCATTTGTGTAAAATTATAATTAGCAAATCCATACTCTATCTTTAAATGGCCTAGAGACCTTTTTTAATAAAGAGATATTTGTATTTGAATAAATAATATTAAATCAGGTAAAATGCTAATTAAGACTTTTGACACATTAATTGCATCTGAGAAGACCTGATGGTCTTCTCTGATGAAATCAATAAAACTAATATCAATATATCACTTAAATTTTCACCCAATAAATTTACTATACGTCGTTGTATATCATTTCTTCGTGTTATCCACGTCATATGAAATAGGATCTCTCGACTTATCCTTTCGATGCATCCACAGTTTCTTAGGAAGCACGTGACCAAAGTAATTTCGTCCAAGATTAAGTATAGATGTACGAATCAAAGTAATTGTGTGGGATCATTTTATGGCGTTTTCCAGAGAGCCTCCTTCTGAGAAGTGAATGAACCGAGAACGCGAGACGGGCTATCTCGTGGTCTCTGTCACGTATAGTGGATATGTTGTTTTTATTTGCATAGACCATAATGGAGACACCACAATTGCATTTGTGGTAATTATTGGTAATGTTGGTATACGTGAATCTGTTGAAGCGTTGTTATGACCGAAGTCTGTGCTAAATGTTTTGATGAACCAATCATTTCTTTTATAGAATTACTAAATGAAAAAGAAATAATATAGCCCGTTGATATTTAAAAAGTCGCTAGCCAATGTCACTAGAGTTTGGTACTGCACATCTTATATTGATTATTTATTGAATCGTACAAATCTATACAAAAAAATTGATTTTTCCATAAAAAAGATGATGAACTGATATTAATAATTCCCACCACGTGTCATATATTGACCTAACCCAGTTGTAAGTCGCTTGAAACACTTGTGTTACAGACCCCAGATATAGAACAAACACAAATATTATCATAAAAAAAAAATTCCCTTTAGTGGGAATCGAACTCACAAACCTCGTCTCATAAGATAGAATCACTACCATCAGCGCCAACGGGCCCGTTAATATTGTCCGTTGATATTCAAAAAGTCTGCAGCTAATATCATTGTAGTTTGTTATTGCAAACAAACTTATCATTATCTTTATCGAATTGTATAAATTTATAAAAAAATATATATTTAGAATAGTACCTCCTATTGTACCAGGTGTCTTAAGAGACAACTAAGGTACTATAACCAACCGATGGCTGTATATCTATCCGATATGCACAGGGTGGGGATGGACAGCAGCATTCCCGTTGCGATAGCTGCGATCTGCGATTGTTTGCCCAGCGCTTGCCCAGCGTGGCTAATAGGGGCAAAATTCCTCCCATCCTTGGAAGTCCTATGTCATCCATTGACTGGTTGGTGGTATACCGCCACCTGTCGGTTCCGGTACTTTAGTCGCCTCTAACGACACCCGGTACAGGGAAGGAACCATTCTAATCAGCTGGTACCAATTTTATTACTTAAATACATATTAAACACCTAGGTACAGAGCAAACAAAAATGTCATCATGTAAATATTGGGTGGGGATCGAACCTACGACTTTTGGCGCACAAAATAGGATCCATGTGTGTTAGTGCCATTGGGTTTGTCAAAATCAGTACAATTTAGTATTAACTTCATGCCATTGGGTTTGGCTGCTTTCGCAGGTCTTAAAACCCGCTATTGGGCCTGCGGGTTTCATGGCCTAGGCCTAATTCATTCATAAATAAGGCCGATGCGTTGCAAGGACTTAAAAATTGCTAACAAAGAGGTTAGTATTTATTTGGACTATTTGGCGCATTTGGTAGTGTCTCTTGCCCAGGGTCGTCGGCTCGATTTTCGCGCAGTTCTTTATACGTGATCAATATTGCATTTTAAATTTGTTCTAAAGTTCGAATTGTAAGCAATAAAATATTGAACTCACGGTGATTTTAGAAAATTTTTATTCCTGAGTGATGAAACTGGGACCACTATATTTTCGTTCTAAGCCTATCCCGGTACCAAATCTGGGACTTCCTGCAAATCTGAGTGAAAGAAGTTTATGCATAACACTAAAAAACAACTCACGCTTGCCCATTTCATCTGACTCCCGTCCAAATGCATTTTGTTAACCGCGTTGTATCATTGGAATGTACAGATTTGATCTTTCCGATCGACTGAACATTGCTACTGGCATCAAACTCGGTCATACATACTCAAAAACAACAACAGCTCCAATTCACAAACAAAGGTACGTTATCAAACGTATTGTTATAACCGCAAAGTCGTGTTTTGCTTGGAAAGTAACCGTCAGGACGCGATGGTGCCAATGAAATATCAGATGTAACGAAAACTATACTACCCACAAACAAAAATTTTACAAATTCAACTGTATATTGATAACTGTAAGGTTGGTAGTGTTTTGTACGAAACGCGTCTGACAGAAGGCGATGGTGCCGATCAGATGTGTCAATTTAACACTTGATTCGATGATATGTCGAGATGGAATCGATTGTAACGAGTTCTGTCCACTCGATTTCGTTGGGACGTCTGCCGGATTGATACTTCCATACTCTCCTAAGTAAGTAGATATTTATTCGCTGGTATAATGTGTACCGACATCTTTATTTATACGATGAAGCTGAAGAGTTTGTTTGCGTTTGAAAGACTAATTATTAAGAAAGGTGAAACCACGGGACATAGCTAGTTAAAATATTACGTGAATTAAAACAGGTTAGTGTGCCAAATATAATTTCTACTTCATATATCACCATAAGCAGTTGATAGTTATCAAATTAGATTTCGGCCAAGAGGAAAGTTCTGTAGATCCAATTCTTGACTCGCTATCAGGTTGGTGGTATGACGGGCCTGATGGCTTAGACTGTGGTGAGATCATCAACATCATATCAGCCATAGGAAGTCTATTACTGAACATAGGCCTCCCCACGGAACGAAGAATTTTACCTATAATTGCCGGGCTAGGAAAGCGTGTTGACTACACTGTTTTGGATGGATATACCGTCATCTGTCGGTTCAGATACCTTAGTAGTCAATTTCGACATCTGATACAGGGGAGATACTATTGTACTCTGGCGGTACCTCACGGCGTGTTGTGTGAATATATTTATTTAAATGTGAATTTATTTTCATTTAATTATAAGTATTGGATAGTTGATTATTATAATAGTAATATAATAATATCAACTATCCAATACTTATCGTAAAACGTTACTTAACACCGACATCCGCGACAACCACTGCACCGTACGCAACCGGGAAAATAATCGTACATTTCCTTAATAGCCAGCATTTAAAAAGAAAACAATAATATCCTTAAACGGAAGTGATATTGATAGCGCATCAAGTAAGACATAAAAAATGTACATTTAAATTTAAAAAAAAAGCAACGTCTCCCGATAACTCCCAGCGGGTCGGCCATTCGTACCGATTTGACAACAAAAAATGGGGACACCCAAAACTTAAATGAAGAAAACATACATTAAAGGGGCAATAATTATAATTCAATGTGGATGTTATTTTTGGGGTGCGGTCTGAGTAGGAGAGGTAGCGATAGCGGTATTTTAGAAAAGTATTAATTTTCGTAATATCACACAATTCAATCTTAATCATCGTTCAATTGGTATATATATTGTTTTAATACAATGAAAGTTTCAACTATATTTCTGGATTTCGATAAGGCATTGTATTGGACATAGGCCTCCCCAAGGGGTATGGTGCCCGAGACACCGAGCATTGCGCTCTCCATAGCTCTTTAAGCTTTTAAGTTGGATTAGAAGGTCAATGAAAGACTTACTTAGTTTACCATTATAGAAACATGGTTATTACAAGACAACAGATTTTCGTTTATTTTCAAAAACAAATTATAAGTAGTCTATTAAAATTGGTGGCCGTGAGGTACCGGCAGAGTAGAATAGTACCTCCCCCAGTACCAGGTGTCGTGGCTACTTAGGTACCAGAACCATCGGATGGCGGTACATACATGCAAAAAAGTCAGCTCAAATGTACAAGGCGGGGATGGGCAGCTTCCCTGTCGCAAAGGCTGCGCTCTGCGATTGCCAACATGCTTGCCCAGCGCGGCAATAATGCGCAAAAGCCCTGTTTTCTATGTGAGGCATATGTCCAGCAGTGGACTTATAACGGCTGGTATGAAGACTTTAGTCGATGCCGATGATTTCAACTTTGAAGTTAAAACAATTTTTAATTACAGTGTAACTTCAACTGAATAGAAGCAAAACTCACAACTGCAGGTGTCAACCGGACACTTGGACTTGTATCCCGCTCTCAACTTACTTCTTGCGCCCAACCGAAGGTCGTTCAAGTTATAAACTAAAGATTATTGCCCGAATACGATATTGATGCCAGTCTCAGTAATTTGTATTTGCAAGTTGTTTCATTTTACGACGCCAAAACGAAGGGGATTCTCCGATTTTAATTGCTTAAGCATAAAAATAATATATCACAATAGGGTATTTAACTATGTTTCATTTATTAATTTTATTAGGAAAAGGTGAAATTCTTATCATTATCATCATCATCGACGGGCGCACAAATGGTAGTGATCTTCTGCGCTGTCTTGTGCACCAAACATTTATATGATGAATATTTGTATTTGTTTTGTGTCTGGGTGTTATTTGTATGCATTTGAGTATGGTATTCATAATATCTCTGTTCTCTGATGTCCGTAACGCAAGTGCTGTAAGCTACTTATCTCAGAGTCCGTTCAATGTATGAGATGTTGTCCAAATGTATTTATTTATTTATTATATCAGGCCTGAGGATGAACTCCACTTGTATGGATGCCATCTTAAGAGATTTCTTACAGAATTGTATGTGGCGTGCGGTACTGGCAGAGTAGAACAGTACCTCCCCATATACCGGGTGTCGTAAGAGGTTGACTGAGGTTCCGGAATCGGCAGATGGCGGTATATCCATCCGAAACAGTGTAGCTTAGATGTATTGTGCCGGAATGGGCAGCAGTGTTCCCGTCGCTAACTAAAGCTTTGCTCTGCGATTGCCAATAAGCCTGCCCAACGCGGCAATTATGGACAAAGTTCCCCCTTGCCGTGTTTTTTCTATTTTAACAATACATATAATAAGGTTAATATTACACGTTGTTTGTTCGGCAGAGATACAAACAAAAAATCATATAACTCTTTTAATAATACTACTTAACAGACCCGATGGCGCAGATGGTACTCATTCTACCTTCTACGCCAAAGGTCGTGGGTTCGATACCCACCCAGGACAAATATTTACATGACGATATTCGCGATTGTTCTGTATCTGGGTGTTAAATATTTAAGTAGTATCGCAGGAATCAGTTATATTCCTCTGCTGTCTGATGTCTGTAACACAAGTGAGATGTTGTATAAATTTATTAATGGTAGGTATCTATTGGTTATTATCACGATTGATCGTTCGGCTGTCGAAATTCGACCATAAGTCATTATAATTTGTAACAAATCGTTCTTTAAATATGTCCTTAAAGTATCTCGTTACATTCAAACGGTAGTGTGTTTAATTTTTTAAAAATTATATTTTGTATTTGAGAAATAACTTAATACAAAAAGCGAACATACCTTAACTAGATAGAAGTAGTATTAAAGAAGGGCCAGGTACTAAAAATAAACGAGCGTGTATGAAAGGATTACAGCGAGTAAGGGAAGCGAGAGAGGTATGCCAAGATCGTAGCAAGTAGAAATCCTTAGTCTCTGCTTACCCCCCATCGTATAATTTTAACTGTGTCAAATTTTACGTCTATCCGATTTCACATATTAATATATAAATTAGTCATGATTATGTATAAAATAAAATAACTAAATATTTTATTCTATACCCAAAAATAATTCAAACCAACCCACATCCCCTAACTCAAGATAACAAACCCATAAACAAGTAAGAACATACCAATAAAAACATTATATAGCAAAATAAAAGATATCGCAAAACGGGATTACAGCCGACGGAAAAATGGAAGATGTAAGAGCATTTATAAAGTTTGATTGAGATTGCCAAGTTGTGATTGTGCCGAAGGTTCGAGAAAAAAAGATGGAAGGGGAGAGGGGGGAGGGTACTTGTCTTCAAACAATGACATGTTTATTGCGCTAATAGATTTTTCTAACAAGCAGTACTCATTAACAGAAAAAATAATAATAACAGGCCTCTCCAAGAAAGGAGGTTTTTTACCCATAAATGCCGCACGGGGCTTAATTGTAACACGCGATTGCCAATTACGCGTCGGGGATGCTGCTACCCATCCCGGGACTATGCATTTGAGCTGCACTGTTTCGGATGGATATACCGCCATCTGTCGACTTTGGTACCATAGTTGGCCTCTTACGACCACTATTACAAGGATAGGTACTTTTCTACTCACGAACAATATCTTCTTAAGAGTCTTAATTACTATTACTATTTGTGTTATCATCATTTTTCCGGTCTCATTTACCTCAAAACGCAACAAAATTATACCGAAAATATACCTAGATTGTGTTAATGTACCTGCAGAGTAGAATAGAACCTCCCTCTGTACTAGGTGTCGTAAGAGGCAACCACGGTACCAGAAACGACAGATGTCGGTATTTCCATCCGAAGCAGTGTAGCTCAAGTCAAAGGGCAGGCAATAGGCAGCAGCATCCTGGTCGTGAAAGCTGCGCTTTAAATCTATAGGTGTCGTATGACGTGCCTGAGGATCGAAGCATTCCCGTCGCGAAGATATTCTTTGTGAATGCCACTACGCCTGCTCTGTGCTGCAATGTATTGGTAAAATTCTGTTTTTATTGGAGAGTTCTTTGTCCAGCACTCGACGTCCCACAGCTGCTATGATTATGATGTCCCGAAGATTCTCTAGATGTTTCTAGCAACAACAACTTCAACATTGTTTATCTGCTATTAAACCTACTAATAGAGAAGGAATGTTGAGATGGTTTGGACATGTAGAAAAGATGGATGAAAGTAGAATGACTGCACAAATATATAGAACCGATGAATTTGGAACACTTGATAAAGGACGACTTAGACGAGCATATCTTATCAAGCTAAAAGAGGTTTTAAAGAAGGGCCAGGTCAGAAGTCCCAAGAGTAGACGAGCGTGTATATAAGGACTAATGCGAGTAAAGGAAGCGTGTGAGGTTTGCCAAGATCGTAACAAGTGGAGATCCATAGTTTCTGCCTACCCCGATGGGACACAGGCGTGATGTTTGTATGTAAATTTTTATACTTAAATCATTCAAATAAACTCATATATTTCTCACCGGTGGAACCTTCACCTTCACGTGAATTAATTTTTACAAACACATTAATATTATATTTTATTATTACCATTTGTTGTGATTTCTTATTATTTTTAGCAATACTATACTTAATTTGAATACACAAATAGAAGAAAAAGAGAGAAGAAAAATATTCATTGATTTTACTTTAGTAAAATATAAAATATGTAAAAAAAAATATAATTTATGAGACAATAGAGATAAAAGAAAAAAGAAAAAAAATACACGTAGATTACACAGAGTACTATAGTCAAAGTTCGAAAGGCGGGAAGGTCAATTGAGTGCCTGTCTCAGTATATGCTAGAGCGGCTTCGCGTCGTAGCCACTGCAGCGCTGGTCTTCCCACAATACTCAAAACTGTAGTAACAATATGACTGAATTCCAACATCATTAAACATAACGACATATATCAAGCTATATTAAAATATATTACAAAATACGTGACGGCGAACAACTGGACGGGCCTGATGGCGTAGATGGTAGTGATCACATCTTGTGCGCCTAAAGTCGTGGGTTTGATCTCCACCTAGGACAAATATATTTATTCATATTTGTATTTGAGTTGTCACAGAGACTGGGTGGTAAATTTATGTATTTAAGTATTATATTTGTGATACTTCTGATGTCTGATGTCCGTAAGCATTTGCTTTAAGTGACTTATATCAGAACCAGGAATCAGGCAGAGATGTTTATGAATTTGATATGCATAGAAACAAAGCCATCTTCTTCCATAATACATATTTTCATAAGCAATCCGAAAGGAGCAAATGTTATTGACTTATCAAATCTAAATTGCGTCTATAAATAAGATCCAAAGGAAAACAAATAAAAAACAACACTCAAGTGAAAGTAGAAAACAAATACCAGCGTTCAGAGGATATTAGCAATAAAAGGGAATGAATTTTCGACGACAATTTAATCAAGAATGTATTGTTTCTTTTCTATCTATTTATCTACGCCTATTTGATTATAGAGATGTTAAAATAACAAAGAAAATGTCAGATAATAGAGCTAGTTTATTAAAATAAAATAATAGTTTATAAATATATATACAAAAGTATACTTTACTTACAAGGTAAAGGGTTAAAGGGTACTAGGTGTTAACTAAGGTTGCAGAACCGACTGATGGCGGTATTTCTATCCGCAACAATGCAGCTCAAATGCACAGGGTTGGGATATGCAGCAGTATCCTCTTCGCGAAAGCTGAGCATTGCGATTGCAAAAACGCTTGCTCAGCGCGGCAATTACGGACATAATTCCCCCATTTTTGGGGAGGTCTATGTCCATCAGTGGACTTTCAATGGCTGTAATGATAATGATGACTTTCAAAAATATCCTCATACTTATTATAAAACTATATTTTTGCATAAAAAATGTGGTTTTGCATTTTATGATCCACGTTATGTAAGAGTCCTATGAATTCTGGAGTAATATGACGCTATTAAATCACTAATTATTATCATTATCATATCAGAAATTGGGAGTCGTACAGAGGCCTCTCCAATAATGGGGGTATTCTGTTTATAATATTTGCTGGCAATTATCGTGATAGTCACAGAACGTAACATTGCTACGAAAATCCCAACCCAGTGCTCAAATAAGCTATTATGTTTTGAATGGATACACCGCCACCTGTCGGTTTCTCAGTCACATTACAGAAAAACAAAACATTTTTAAAATTTTCGTTTCATTGTTCGTTCCGGCTAATCTCTGAAATTGATAATTCCTACGGGAGTGTCACTGGCAGATTTCGGATGTTGTAACAAATCATTTAGGCTACTTTGCTACACAGATTGACAAGGGAGAAACCACGGGCTCAACTATATAAAATCAACTATATAAAATCATATATATATATATATATATATATATATATATAAATAGACTTTTCTTATGCACTTTAAAATAAATCTATGAATATAGATTTGCTCATTACAGTTTCACACACAAATGACCGATGACCCTGACAACCAGTGTTATAAGTCATTTAAACAAACAGGTCATTGAGTGTCCTACATTAATACTAGTCTGCCCGCACCAGACGGGTCTTATAACTAAGTTAATAGCAGAAACGTTACACGAGTCACCAGAAAAGAACCTGCAAGAAAAACTGTTGTATATATTTCAAATAAGGAATGAAGATAAATTGTATTCTTTGCTTGTTTTCGATTTAACAATAACTTGTCTTACATCTGCGGTTGTCATGGCGACAAATAACCGTTTACCATACATACAAACTTTCAGTTGAGTTAGAACAAGCCTGAAAGGGTTTCAGCGGTCTCTTACTGTGACAGTTTGTCGGTGGGTACGTTCAATTATTCTTTCCCCAGATCAACTCCGCTAAAGGATATTTCATTAAAAACTTAAAACAAGTTGTATCTGTACCGAGTTGCAGACACTGTTCCATATCAGACGTTTAAGGGTAAGACCAACTTAAGTCTCTTGAAGAGATTCAGGGTAGTCTACGAAGTAGATATAACGATGTATTTAATCGGAACCTCCCCTTGTACCAGGTGTTGTATGAGGCAACTGAGGTACCGGCACCGATAGATGACGTTATACCCATCCGAAACTGTGCAGCTTAAATGCAAAGGGTGGAGATCGGCATCAGAATCCTCGTCGCAACGAATCGAAGCTTGTAGTTTTATTATAAGCTAGACTTTGCCCGCGGCTTTGCATGCCCTAAATTTGCAAAGAAATCTGAACAAAATACTATTTTAATATTCTACTTTAGATATAATATGTATTTCCATTTGGACATTTTTAGTTTTTTACCTTGAAAATTGCTGAATGCTTTATACAAAATTCCACCCCCCATATCAGGGAAAAAGGGGGTTAGAAAAAGATAACCTATATCACTCTTAATCTCTTCAAATATGTATATTTAAAAAATCACATCAATTCGTCGCTCCGTTTTGCTGTGAAACACGGACAAACAAACAGACACACATCCACTTTTCTATTTAGGTACAATGTTAGTTAGGATAGCGAACGCATATTTTTTGTTCCTTATTGTTAACGTGTAACCCATTTTTTATATTATATTCATTTAACAGCTTTTACATTCTAATGACACAAACAAAATATAATGTTGTTATTATATTAGCAATTAAAGTGTTTCCACTAACAAACTTTAGTTAATTAGGTGGAGAAAACGCTTTTAAATTGAGTAACTTACAAAAATATTAGACACATAACAGAACACCCAAATACGCAAACGCCCAGCAGCACGTGTAAACGCTATAAGTGTGCTCGTCTCGACAAAGTTAGATTGGCCCGCATCGAATGATGGCTTCTGTCAGACATCGTAAAAATACGAGACGCCGCGATAACTCCGCGATGGGGTGGACGGACGTATTATCTGAAACTCTGATTTCGCTGTTGCTCCGCGACATGACAATTATAGAACTGATCTAGTTTTTTGATGGATTCTATCTATTTTATGGATTACTAAGCTTTTTATTATTTATACTCGAATGTTTGTTTATTCTACCAGGTATTGTAAGACTGAGGGACCGGAACCGACATATGGCAATATATCTACTCTGTACAGCATATCTCGACAACAGAGCGGGGATGGGCAGCCTTCACAACTGCCTAGCGCGGCAACTGTGGGCAGTAGACGTTCTACGGCTGCAATGATCATGATAATGATGAAAGTTGATATGGATGTCGTTATTCTTTAACGAAAATGAGTACATTTACATGTGTTAGACTTCATACAAAGGTCGTGTGCATTAGTACCTTACTCTCACCTATATCTACTGTCAAAAAACAGTGTTTCTATTTATTTGTACCGGTTTTAATTCGACTAACTCCATAAACAGCAAAGTTTCATGCTAACTTTGCAGCTTGTCTTACCCCTAATGGGGATAAATGTTACAATCCCTTTCTTAGTGGTCCCCTAAGTAATAAAAATAATTCTTTGGCAATATTTCAAATACCTAACGTATAAGATAAGGTCTTGCGTAGATATGTGAGTCAGTCAGTCAACTTCTCTTTAAATATATATATATATATATAGATCTCATTACACTTTTGGGATGTAGGCTAAATTTTATTCCAGAACATTCCTAGGGAACGCAATATGCGTGTCCAGGCGAAGAGAAACTTCAACAATGACGTCGTAAGTACAATATAATAGACATGCTTAAATACTATATCACTTTAAATTAAATTAATTCTATTCTGACATATTTAATCTATGATTTAAAAATTATTTATTGGACGCTTTGACAGCTCGATTAGAAAGAAACAGGTGTATAGCTAGTTTATTGGGTGCGAGTGAGACATTAAGTATCGATACAGATGAAGCGATCAGCAGGTGGAAACGAGCAGCTGCCATTGATTGATATTTTAGTATATTTAATTAATTGGGTTAAATTATAATGATTGGTTTCAACTGTAAATTGGGTAAAGACACGGCTTTTTATATAGATCGCTTGACAGTAGCCTATCGACGCTAGTAATATCACAGGGATATCACTAGCGCGTTGCCAACCTTGAGACGTGAAAAAATTATGTCAAAATATCCAGTAATTTCACTAACTTTCACACCTTTTAAACCGGAACACACCAATACGAACTGCTATTTGGCGGTAGAAATAGGTTAGAGCGAGATGCCAATGCAGACGACCTTTGTGTGAGCTTTCGTTCGTGTAATAAAAATAAGAAATACAAAGCTTATTTTCTGATATCACTTCTATTTAATTCAATATGCCTGGAACTTTATTAAAAATTATTAAAATAATGAACCGCTGGAATGATAGAGGAAATAGCTAATTAGTAGCGTGGACCATAGTATATAGATAAATTTATTATTAGAAAATATATTTATTTAAATAGACTAGACCTGTAAATATAGATCCATCATTATCATATCATTATATCAGCTATTGTAAGTCCACTGCTGGACATAGGCCTCCCCAAGAAAGACGGTAAAGAAGCAAAGCGTAGCTTTTACGATGGGCACGCTGCTGCCCATCCCCAGCCAGTGCTATTGAGCTTCACTGTTACGTTTAAAAATATCGCCATCTATCGGTTCTGGTACCTGGTAAGTTGCATTTTACGACACCTAGTATAGGTGAAAGTACTATTCTACACAGGACGAGGATGCTGCTGCCCATTCCTGCCCTGTACAGGGCGGGAATGGGCAAAAGCATCCCCGTCGCGAAAGTTGCGCTCTGCAATTGCCAACATGCTTGCCCATCGCGGCAATTACGGGCAAAAAACCTTCTTTCATGAGAGGCCTATGTCCAGCAGTGAAATTTCAACATCTGATATGATGATAATGATGATCACAACCCTGTGTTAGTACAGGATTATAAAAATACCATGAAGAATTTAAAAAAAACTACCGGGTGTAAAACGCGTGACTCAATGCATTCAACAGTTGTACGAACAATTTAAATAAACAATTAACGAGATCATCGTTTAAGCGTTAATTGGCTTCTATAACAGATCATCCACACCAAGTGTCCCTGATCATCAATACTGTGAACAAAAAACAAGAACACAACTACACAAACCGTGCACAGGATATACAACTTTAATAAGACATAATTAAGTGCGAAAATTGTATCAATTGTTAATGGTCGTTATGTCGTTTTGTATGCACGAAGTTCGGGCCTGTTCCATTAATTACTAAATAAGTTTGACATCCGCTAACACTGTATTTGTTTATGAACTCTATTGGCGGATGTGTTAGGATAATAGCTTTTATTTGTAGGTAGATAGAGAGGTTTTTAGCATCAATTAGATGTCGATGAGAATGTAATCTAAATACCGAACTAACTCTTAGATCGGATATTACGGCTGGACTAGTCTTTGAAATATTTGTCCGTTAATCTTCCAACGTAGCAATAAAAACGTTGTGTTAAATAAAAAGCCACCATGTTGACGTTTCAGTCACATTTCGGCAACCGTTTTTAAGAAAACAGCGGCCACCGATACGACAAAAACATTAAATAAGTCGAATACACTGCTTATTGATGCCGTTATAAGAGATCGCATCAATGTGTTAGAAAACTTCTTATTGAACATCCTATTTATAGAGAGCGCGTCTATTTTTCTGTCTGTTAATTACGCTTTCAAAGCTTAATTAATTTGAGTGAAATTTGACAAACAGATTGTTTGCACTGCAAGTAACTAATTTTGTTATTTAAAAAATTACTTCAGGTGAAGACATGAAATAAGAACTACGGTGTTTTTTGGAAACCCTGGGCTTTTAATTCTTAACTGTCTCAGATAAGAGTAGAAAAAATACGTGTGTTCTAGATACACCAG
This sequence comes from Heortia vitessoides, assembly GCA_020976665.1. NCBI lineage: Eukaryota > Metazoa > Arthropoda > Insecta > Lepidoptera > Crambidae > Heortia > Heortia vitessoides. The sequence continues at coordinate 1,780,816 of JACJUM010002809.1, forward strand.
CAGATCAACTTATCGAAATCTCTCAAAACTTCGCAATAGATATTAATCTATAATAAGGAGCAATTGAGTTCAAAATTGAGCGTACAAATTCGACAGATTGGAGTCAAAGCAAAATAGACTTTTCAATAAACACTCAGCATATGTTGAAGTCTTTATTGTGGTACACTAGAATCCCTACTTCCCTACTAATATTATAAATGCGAAAGTATCTCTGTCTGTCTGTCTGTTACGCTTTCCCGCTTAAACCTCTTATTAAAACGATTTTGATGAAATTTGGCATAGACAATCTTTAGACCCTGAGAAAGGACATAGGCTATTTTTTAATTCGAAATAAGGGTTGTAAAGGGTCGAAAGGGGGGATGAAAAGTTGTATTTAGGTATCGCTATTTTTAAAGCTAGAAACTTGAAACTTATTTATTAGGCCATTGATTCGATATAAATTAACTATATAATATAACTATAAATAAAAATTAAAATAGTACAGTTGGCGGAAAGTCTAAGACTAAGCAATTTATAGTGTATGAGAGGTCTAAATACAATATCTAGCCTCATACACGAAGTTTCTAACGTCAGAAAACAGTGTTCACATTGCTGTGTTTCGGTCTTTACAAGTAATAGAGGTAGTAAAATTACTGGGTGATATGACGTAATATCATATGTGTGATATCACAATCGTATAATCAAAGCGAATGCTTGTTTGTCTTCAAAACTTCGTATTCAAAAACTGAATAAATAAATTCCTACAACATTTCATGCATTGTCCTCACTCCGTGGTAAGTCGCTCTAAAAACTTGTGTTACGGACGCCAGACAACAGAGCAATCACAAATATACTACTCAAATACGTATATTTAACACCCAGACACAGAACAAACACAAATCGTATAAACATTTGACCTGGGGGGGATCGAACCCACGACCCTTGGCGCCCAAGATAGGATCACTACCATCTGTGCCATTGGGACCGTCTGATTAAATAATATAGTACATTATCGACCCTCAGGATATTAGAAACCAGAAAGAATTTCTATTGCGTTTCAAAAGAGCCTTGTGCCACTAAGTCATCCAGAATTTTAAACATGTGGACATATTAAAAAAATGTAATTAAAAAAGCAACAATAGAATCCAACAGACGGACAACACCACAAAAGCTATCCCCTATTCACGCGTGAAATAATTAATTCCCCATATAAATATCATGCGATAAATCATATAGCATCACAAAAATACGTCAGTCTTCCATCTGGAACACGAACTAACCTCATGAATCCTACTGTAGGCGTATCTTAGAATAAAAATCAAGGTAGTACTATTGGAACTCGACTTATATTCGAATATGTGTTCTGCTTCTTGATAGACATATTCAAATCTAGATTTTATAAGAGGTAGACCTCATACAAAAGAACGTCTCCATTGGTACCTCACTCTCACCTATTTCTACCGACAAATCGCAGTGTTCGTACTGTATTTTGGTTTGAAGTAAGTGAATTGACTAGGTAATGTGGTATAATATCTTCAAGTCGCAAGGTTGGCAACGTGCTGGTGATATCCTTGTGATATTACGAGCGTCTGGTTGCGGTGGTGCTAACTATCGTGCGGACTGCATGCTTGTTTGTCGACTTGGAGCAATTGAAATTATATGTATTGCTGTTTTGCAAGATGATATAATAGTAAGAAAAAATACAAACACAAGTGATGTGAGAAATACCTATTTACTTATTTTTAGCTTTATTTAATGATGAAATTATATCTCTTTAGGTAATAAAATCAAATAAACAAAAAGATATCTAATTTTTATGAGGTAATTTTTGTTCTAGAAAGTTCCAGTCAGAACCTGAATCCAAATTCGAGAAATACAGTATCAATTTTGACACTCAGGCTTTTATAGACACCTTATTTTGCTTAGTGTTTTTTTTTATGCTGACCTGATGGCGTAGTCTCAATGGAGTGACAAAACTCATCTACTAATGTTATAAGTTAAATGGTTTCGAGTGTTCATGGTAAGGGCCAAGTCCTCAAACCAAGCTATTATTTCCAGTCTTCCAAACAATCACAACAATACTCTGGAAGCAAAAAGGGCAAGTTTTAATTCATAAGAAATTGAATCGCCATTGAAATTAGTTGCTCCGTCCGTACGTACGCTATTGTGGTGTTATTTATGATTTCTTTATGAAAGTATAAGCGGGGACAGTGGGCTTGGCCAGTGCTTGCTTTTTTGACTGCTTTTTAGTTTGGATACGAATGTATAGGCAACAAGGCTGTGTACTTAATTTGTCGTTGACTGTCTGTTTGGTGTGGTGGTATGAAGTTCACTCTAGATGTGGTCAATCATATATTCAATTACCGGCAAAGACAGAAGTAAATATATATATCGAATTTACTGAAATAATTTGTTATTGACATACTATTTTATGGACAAGCCTTTGTTGGGATGTAAAAGTCTAGAAAAACTACAATGGTAACCTATTGCATGCACAATTCTAATAAAAATACTTTTGGAAAGCAGATAGTTGGTTTTGCTAACACAATTTTAGGAAATACATTGTCAGTAAATAAATCTGTTTTTATGAATCGGATGGATGGAAGTAAACCAAAGAAAGTGACCGGGAAATGGGCAGCAGCATTCCCGTCGTACTCTGTGATTGTCATTAAATCTCCTTTTGGGAAAACCTACGTCTAACAGTGGAGGTTCTAGGGCTGCTATGGTGGTAAGGAAGGAGTTCTACTTTTAATAAAAAAAAATAACATTACAATTAGGACAATACTTAATTGTCCTAATACAATAAAAAATATTTTATTTACTCTGTCACGTGAATTCAATAATATATACCGACTTGCATCCAGCAAAATATTGCAGTTTTACGAACACGTTTTTTAAGACTTGCTGGTCTTCAGAACCTTAAGGCTCTATCAGCCATTTGCTTTGCAAGCGACGTGCTCAAGTCACTGCTCACATTCTCTTCATCTTGCCACCGCTATCTATGATGGTAATTTTGGTACCTTTACTCATCCAATTTTTGAGGTACCTTCCTTAATTATTTGGATACTTTAAGTTGCTAATAAAGTATATAGTGTGAGTATTTAGTTGCCTTAAGTCAACGCTGGTTACACAGATTTATCAAAGACTTTCCACACTTTTACTTTATTTTATAATATAACTAGCTGATAGCTATGTTTGTCATAAAAAATATAGACTATAATTTGAGATAAACCTATTGTATTTCTTAAGTAGCATCAAACCGTACACAGCAACCAAAAAATATTAAAATTGGTTTGGTAGTTTAGAAGTTCATCTCGTGCAAACACCGGAAAAGCTGACTGACTAACTGACATATCAATGCAGGGCCGCAACTATAATATATATATGGGTTTGAAACTTGTAATTGCGCAATTTTATAAGTAAACTTTAAAAAAGGATTTTTATTTATCATCCCCTGAGGAGGTAAAATTAAGGTGCAAAGTTGGTATGAACCATAGCTTAAATTATTCAATATTTTTTAAATTGTTCAACATCCTTCATTACAAGTCATGAAACACGTGTACAATTTTTTTTCATATACCATCTTTATTACTAGTTTTGCTAGTTTTATATATAAAGATAAGTCAATCACAGCAAAGATTTCTCCAAAACCATGTTAAAACTTAGAACGAAACTTAGCTGAGAAAGATGTTACTTGCTAGAGCCACATCATAAATAAAAGGCGAATTTAAACAGCTATCACCTATTGTATTAATTATATAATTATTATATAATAATTGGTCGTGAGGTTTTAGCAGGATAAAATAGTACCTCCTGTATCAGGTGTCGTAAGAGGCGAATAAGGTATCAGAACTGACAGATAAACGACAGATATCTATCCGAATCAGTGTAGCTGCACACCGCGAAAGCTGCGCTCTGCGATTACCAACTTGCTTGCTCAGGGCGGCAATTATGGACCAAATTCCCTCTCTGGGGAGGCCTATGTCCAGCAGTTGACATTTAATGACTGATATGATAATGAAGGTGGTAAAAGTCCAAAATTATGATTTTAAATTGACAATGGCCGAAGTTACGCTATGCTCTGCGATTACTAACACGCTTGCTCAGCGCGGCAATTATGGACGTAATTCCCTCTTTCTTGGGGAGGCCTATGTCCAGCAGTTGATATCTAATGTCTGATATGATGATAATGATTGTTTATTTCATAAATATTATTTTAAACTGACAATGGTGAAAGTTACTCCACGACACAGTTTAAAATGTTGAAAACTAAGCCGATTGTGTGCGCCAGTACTGAAGCTCGCCATTCAAGGAGCGTCGTATCTCGCGCCATGTTCTCGCCTACGCAACGCTTCTGTCGCAGGATTGTCACAGCTCCACCTTGTTTATTGCAGCGGTATTGATTTATGATGGAACCAGATCGATAGTGAGGCGAGCGTATCGGATCCTTGATTAGTTAATTGTGTAAAGTCACTCAAATGAGTAGAAGATCTTTTAAAGCATTAATCCACACATCTGCCATTTGAAGACTGCTGGAAAAGTGGAACTTTGCCCGTAATTGCCGCGCTGGGCATGCGTGTTGGCAATTGAAGAATATAACTTCGCGACGGGTATGTTGCTGCCCATCCTCGCCCTGTGTATTTGCTATTATGGATGGATATACCATCTGTCGGTTCTGGTACCTTAGTCTTTCGATATACAGCATTAATAATCATAAAAAAATCTCTCCACATCTCACACGTTAACTACATTCCAAAATAAGTCACTTAAAGCACTTGTGTTACGAAGATCAGTCATAAGAGGAATTAAAAATATAATACTTAAATACATTTTCATCATATATGTCCTGAATGGGAATTGAATCCATGATCATTGACGTACAAATAGGATCAGTACCATCTGCGCCATCGGGCCTGGCGCTGTAGTAGCCTGCACTTCACTCCGACACATGAGAGGTAAAAGAAATATTGAAATTACTAAACAATCTGATATAAAATCCTCAAGTCACAAATAGCAGAAGCATCCGAGGACACCCGAGCGTCCGAATACTTAGAGTGAAGGTAGATACTAAAATTTCCAGAAGTCCACTGCTGGACATAGGCCTCCCTAAGAAAAGGGGAAATTTTACCATAATTGCCGCGCCGGGCAAGCGTGTTGGCAATCGCAGAGTGCAGCAATTGCGACAGGGATGCTACTGTCCATCCCCGACCTGTGCGTTTGAGCTGCACTGTTTCGGATGGATATACCGCCATAAGTACTTTCGTCGACACCTGGTACTAGGGGAGGTACTATTCTACTACCGGTACTTCACGGTATAACATTATATTTTTAGTGCGAATTCATTATATTATATTTATTGTATAAATTCCCCGTCTCCCAGCCCTAACTCGGGCGTATACATCATATCAGCTATTCCACAATATTTTTACCTTCAACTATACAGTTTGATTCACACAGCATTGTGGGCCAGTTAACAATGCGGGGTACTAATGCGACTACCTGCGTATGTGGCGATGTTTGCGAGACATCCGTGAGTTACCAGGGTAGGGGAAGTTTGATAGGATTGCGGCTCATTCCGTGATAATGGCATGATATTTAAATGGATTTGAATGCGTTTATTTATGTTTTAGAATGAGTTAATAAATCGTTCTATAGGTTTCCACATCCAACTCAACCCTGATCTAATGACTCATTATAAGGGTCATTGAGACTTATGCCTAACTTAAAACTATTTAATATTTTAAAATCCAAACAATAATTATTAGCATTCTGAACTGTTTATTTTATGTAATTACCCGCCACAAATATTTTTTTGATTGAATCAAGAATCGTACCCGCGTCCCTTGCGTCGTAAATCGACGCTCCTAACCGCTGAGTTAATAACAAAAAATTGTCTCCTAAATCCTTCTCAATCTATTTTGTTCGCAATGACGGGCTGAGGGGCCTGATAGAGCAGATGGTAGTGATCCTAGCCCATACGCCAAGGATCAAGGGTTCGATTATTTGATAACGATGATACCGTGTCTGGGTGTTAAAAATGTATATTTGAGTATTATATTTGTGATTCTTCTGTTGTCTGTTGTCAAACATAAATGCTATAAGCGACTAACTTCGGAGTCAGGCCAATGTATGAGATAAGTCTCTTCACACCTGGAAATGCACCAAATTTTTGTTATATTGTTTTGTAATTTGTTTTTCCGTATGTTTTGATCAAACTATTGCTTAATTGGGCACTTTCTTATCTGAAAACACAATTAACATACCTTCATGTATCGAAATTTAAATAAAAAAATAATTAAAGACGGCGTCATAGATCGAAATTTGAATATTTTCTTTATTAAAGATGGCGTCCATACAACTCTCAGTCAATGTAAGAAATAATCTGCCTGCAGTATTTACTCTCGTATCCTCAAAGCATCGACCACCATTTTAAATATCTATCAATGAAACCTTTCTCGCCTTTTGTACGAGGATAAGCACGACCAGGTCGATGACACAGCAAGCCCATTCAACGTGAGTGCGTAAGTACCTTTATTCGCGAGCTATAAATCAATGGTGGTTCTGCCGTGAGCCATGAGGCACCTTTATTGTGGAAACTAAATCTGTCACCGCCTAATCCCTTAAGTCTTCCATGTGACTCTCTTTTGATAGTATATAGGAAGAAATCAGAAACAATTTGATAAGATAGTAATTGAGTATTTATATATGTTTTTTCGATCTATGGATACTAGGTGCGTTGTTGGTCCTAGACTTTATGACCTAGGAACCTTCAAGAGCAAACTCTTTTTAAAGGCCGGCAACTCGCCTTGCCTTAGGATGCTGGTGTCAATTAGCAGGTGTCTAGATTACATACCAACTTGTTGGCTTGCATCCCCCTATCTAAAATATGAAAATCTCATGTCTCAGTGTTCGTACCATACATACTCTTACGAAACGGATTGACCAATTCTTTATGAAATTTTATATGCATATTCTGTAGGACTGAGATACGGCTACAATTTTTTTTTATACCCCTTAACATTTTTTTCGGCAATTTATTTTTATTATTTGCCATAAATAAATACATGCATCCCTAAATATATAAACTTCTAGCAACAACCTCTATTTTAAAAGATAGCAGAAAACATTTGCCGGGATAGCTAGTAATATATATAAAAAAGTCATTTTATATCGACATTTTGATTGCTTTACGACAATCGTTCTCAAAAATGACAAGGCTGTTATGTCAAAATGTATGACGTTTATAATTACTTCTTCATCTAGTTCGAAATTTAAATTCTGATAATTTTTTTTTATTCGGCCAGGTTGTCTAACAAGCATGCAGTTCGCGTGATATGAAGCATCACTTTAGCCCATAGAGGTTCGTAATATCATTAGGATATCACTAGAGCGTTGCGAACCTTGTAACTTGAAGACGTTAAGTCACATTACCCAGTGATTTCACTGCATCTCTCACCCTTCAAACTAGAATACAGCAATGTAAACTCTGTTATTTGGCGGTAGAAATAGGCAAAAACGAGGTGCCAATTTAGACGACCTTACGTATGAGGTCTACCTCATGTTAAAGAGAAAAATGTAAATCATGTAAAGATTATTGGAATTTCGATCCATGAATGTATTCTAATTGTGTTTTCTGATGTGACAGTGCCCAATTAAGGCCTAGTTGGCTCAAGAAATATGGAAGCCCTTCCGTATCCTTATCAAATTTTCTTATACCAAATTAGGTATAAGAAAATTTGAAAACAGTCCCGTGGTGTGAAAAGGCTAATTAGTTTAGAAGAGGCAGTGATGGATGTCAGAATCAAAAACAGCAGTTTTTGCATAGTGGATGTTTTTATAAATAATTTAAGGCAGTTAGTAGTGACGCTGGTAGAGGTTTCATTGAGTCAAACCATCAGGTGTTAATGGAACCTTTTTCACAATCACTTTCTCTGGCTTATTCTTTTCTGGTGGCATCCGTACAGTAAACTTAGTTGAAAGACCCACCTGAGCAGGCAGGGTTGTTTAAAATAGTCCACTTAATTACTTATTTGATCAAATAGCTCAAATAAGGTTATCAAGGACATAGGTCATTTGATTTAAAGAATTCATCACTATCATATCAGGCATTGGAAATCCACTGTTGGACATAGGCCATAGGAAGAATAGGGGAATTTTGCCCATAATTGCCGCGCTGAGCAAGCTTGTTGGCAATCACAGAGCGTAGATTCGCAGCGGGGTGCTACTGCCTATCCCCACCCTGTGTATTTGAGCTATACTGTTACGGATGAATAGACCACCATGTATCAGTACCTTATACTTCTCTTACTACACCTGATACAGGGGGACGTACTATTCTACTCTGCCGGTACCATCGTCACATTTACGGGATCGTAAATGATTATTAAAAATTATATCATGTTATATACATAATACCTCATGACGATTTAAAATACTTAATAAACATAATTTTGACCTCCAATTAAATACAAAACGAAACACAATTTTTAAATCCTAGTTTTTTTTCTTGAAATGTAACCTCATTAAGGTATTTATAATTTTACCTTCAAAACATTTAATGATAACGTTAGTTTAGTCTAAATTTATCTTCTGTTTTAAAATATACAACATTTCGTTGTATACAAAACATCTCAATGTTTCTGTACAAAGTCACAATCCGTCAACATCAAACTCCCACAATGTCGATTCAGTTTTTATAAATATCTTTTTGTTGTTTTATTAATCCTATCCATCATTCAGCTTCAATGTGAGATGACTAATTGTTTCTTTTAATGTCAACCCTCGATTTAGGCGTTGATAGTTCTTATTATGATATATCTAGTTCAAGAAGAGACATGAGATGCCCACACATCTTCAAATTTCTTTCTATCTCTAAGCTCTGATTGGTTGAAATGCAAATGTCACGTGCCATAGCACGAATCTGATTGGTCATTATACGCTTTGGAGTGTTGATTGATAAGTTCTCTTTAAATTTGTGTATTTAATTACAGGTTAGTGTTGGTGGTTTCTATGAAAGAAAAGGCTTTGATGCGTTTAGTGGATGGATTGAGGATGTCGTTTGTTAAGTGTTTAAATTCCAACCTTCAAAATAGAGTAATTGATGAGTGAAATTATGAATTAAGAATATTTGTATAGTTTATGTTGGGAATAGTTAAGGTAATTGTTAAAATAGATTTTGTACAGAAATAGAAACAGACACAATGTACCTATTTATAAATATTCTTAATGACTGTACATTTATTAAAAAAAATACCCTCTCCAAGTGATTTTTATTTTAATCTATGGGCAGATATGGTAGCAATTGCAGAGTGTTCACGACGGGAATGCTGCATCTCATCCCTGTTGTATTTAAACTAAGTACGCTAATTTGAGTGGATATTCCATTATCTGTTTTTTCCGGTACCTTAGTCACCTCTTTCGACACCTGCTACAGGGAGATGTAGGTTAGTTTCTAATCTGTCAGTTCCTCACAGCTAATTAAAGCTAATTAAACTGTGATTGAATTGATTAGGAAATTAATTATGTTTTAAGGAGATTGTGTAACAGTAATTCTTTATTATTATTGCCCATTTCAATATTATATGTCCTTTATCATATCAGCCATTGGAACATTGTTGCTGGACCTCCTCATAGGCCTCCTTAAGAAAAGGGGAATTTTGCCCACAATTGCCGCGCTGGACAAGCGTATAGGCAATCGCAGAGCGAAGCTTTCCCGAAATGGATGCTGCTGCCCATCCCCGCCCTGTTAATTTGAACTACACCGTTAAATGGATATACCGCCATGTGTCGGATCTAGTACCTTAGTCGCAATTTACGACACCCGATAAAAAGGAAGGTACTAGTCTACTCTGCCTCACATCCTTATTTGTTCTTAGCGTCAATAAATTGATAGCCATTTATTTTCATTAATAAATTTTGTTTTCCAATCATAATTCACTCCTAACATAGCACGTCTAATTCCACCACCATTACCGACACCAAAGACATGTCTCAAGAAATAATTCGGTCAGTGAAGTGACGGAAGTGTCCAATAACATAGACGATATGTCAGAACATGCTAAACACTCCAATACTGAGTCAGTAATTAGAGTAATCGACGCCTCGTGTGTCTCACACGCATTAAGAGCAATCTAATGTAGTTAATTTAATACTTTGTACCCACGCGGAGGAAGCGATCATCAGCGTGGATGGTTTAGTTATTGGTTGAATTGGGCCTTCTTTGTTGTTTGCTTTACGTGTGATGTTGGCTTCTGGTTAGTTCTTTGCCGGTGTCAACTCGATGGATATACGTTGTTGTGTTGACGCATTTTAATCGATAAATTAATGTGAATGATTTGATAGGGTTAATAGCTTCCGCGTAGGTTCGATCCCCACGCAGGGTAAATATTTATGAGTCCTGAAATACAGGTATAACCTATCTTAGGCTCCAGTCCCCCAAAATATTGTGTTAATGAGTAGTTTTAAGTTCATTTCTGTCTTGTTATTATAAATTAATTAGTAACATAACAATTAAGCTGATTTTTACTGATATGAAATAGTGTAAACATTTAAAATCCTGGTGGAAAATAAATATTTATTATTATTTATAGAATAAAAATTTGTGTTATTTCTGTGTCCGTTTATTAAAAATATTTATTTGTATTTTCTCTTTTGTCTGATTTTCGTAACTCTCAATTTGGAGAACAAAAGTTTGTTTTTCTGTGTCTGATTGTTATATTTATTAATTTGTAATTCCTCTGCTGTCTGATGTCTGTAACAAGTGACTGACGGAGTCAAGTCATTGTAGAAGAGGTTGATTTACAATACTAACCTACAGTCTTATATAGTTATTGACATGAAGGTATCAAATTCACGCCACTCTGTTTTCCAGGCGACAAAGGCATACATAATATCAACCACCTACCCATTATGCCCTCCCAAAAACACCCTATCGCATGATAACATATTCACGTCATCAATACGTCTCAAGATAATCGAGAGGTCCAATTTGAGCCGTCATTGTATGCTAAACACACCGCAGTTAGTGTCACAAAGGGATAAAGGGCAAGGAAATTGGTCGGTTTCCTGTACTGAGCCGGTTAATTGTTTTGGTGTATTGAAATGTATATTTTTTTACTTATTTTTTAACGGTGAGATTATTTATTGTAACGACAGAGATGGAGTTATCTGATATTATTGATTGTGGATTAGTTAACGTAAAAAGGCAAAGTGTAACTCAAATTTAAGAGACTATTTATACATCAAACTAGCATGGCTCCGCTCTGATAATATAACTTTTTCCTTTCTTGGGGAAGACAATGTCCACCTGGATACAATGATAGAATATTTTTTCCAGGGGACCAGAGCATTGGGTTCTTTTAAAGAGGGGTAAAGGGGTTTTTAAAGGGACGGCAACGCGTGTATGATGCCTCGGCGTTGTCTGCGGTAACAGTACGTTTTTTACAAATTATTTTTTATAAAACTATCTTTAAAACAACTGATGTCTTCTATTGGTAGAGCTATAGGCATCTTCAAAAAATATATATTGATTATAATTGTCTTGTTGGGCAGGCATGGACGCAATCACAGAGCGTAGCTTCGTGACGGGAATGCTGCTGCCCTTCCCTGCCCGGTTGCATTTGAACTACGCTGTTTCAGGTGGATTTACCGCAATTTAGAGGTGGATCTCTTACAAAGGTCCTCTGCCTTAGAACCTCACTCTCACTTATTTCCACTGCCAAATAGCAGTGCATTGCTTGTGTTCCGGTTTGAAGGGTGAGAGCGACAGTGAAATTATTGGGTAAGTGTGACATTGTATCTTTAGTTCACAAGGTTGGCGACACGCTAGTGATATCTTTGTGATGATACGAACGTCTTTATACTGCGTTCACGTTTATCGTTTGCTGACTTCATAACGTAAAAAAAATCTATTTATACCTCAGAGGTCTCATACGACTAGATCTATTATCATCAGAATATATTTGTAGTATTTAAACTAAGGGAAATAATACAAATGCTTGGAGGTACCGGCAGAGAAGAATAGTGGCTCCCTCTAAATTAGAGAATGCTAGAGCCAACTCTATTTACAAACAAAAATTATATTAATAGTTTTAAACATAATAATGTAATGTACAAATATTAATTACAATATTATAATGTTCATTCACACGCTTCTGAATCATCGACACTGAGCAAAAAAAACAATTAAAAAAAAAAACATCCGCTCTAAAGATGGCGATCGAGAATTATACTAATCGAAAACAAACCAATAAGTTGACACGTCTCATGTGCGCTTTACACTGCACGACACGATTTAGCCGTAAAAGCTTACGACTAAATCGTGACCAGCAATGTACATTACAATTAAATATTTCATTTCAAATTAATGAAACGTAAAAATAAGTTCGGTTCCATCTCCACTTTTTTATATCACGTGTCAAACTTAACTAAGACTTCTTCAGTCGTTTATTTGTGATAAAGTAACACCTAAGCATGTCTTATATCGAAATAATTAACATTTTTATTATTATAATATATATACTCGTATATATATATATATATCGTCCAATAACGGCAAGTACAAACACCAACAAATTACCACAATTCTGAAATCGAAAGATAATATGTATTCTTAACCAACATTTTCTTACATAAGGCCTTCAAAATGCGCACAGACCTCCCGAAATGACACGCAAAGAAATTCATTATCACCATACGCACGACGCGTTTGAACTCCTCCTAAGACAAATATTTACATGATTATATATTTGATCTGTGTCTGGGTGTTAAAAAATATTTTAAGAGTATATTTGTGATTTGTATTAAAGTAGTATATATGTGATTCCTCTGTTGCCTGGTATACAAGTACCTACTTTATCGAGCTCAAAATCAGATCAATGTATGAGGTGCTGTGTGAATAAAATTATTATTATTTAAATTTAACGTCTACAATAAAACTATTTTCAACGACTTGAAAACGACATATTAAACAATCGTATGCCTTAAAACGCAACCGCCGAGACCAAATAATAAATCAAACTTAATACGCAATGCCAGGGATTATTGATTGTGCGGCTGCAAGAAAGTACGGGAGTCACTTTTTTATGTTCTGAGAGACGACGAATGTTCATCTCAAATCAGTCAGCAGTTGGAATCGAATTGCCATATGACGTGACCAATTTAAATAAAAAAAGCCAATTTCGCTTCAATTTTGTTAGCCTTTTCAAACCTGCTCAATAAATAAGGTATTTATTTTATGATGAAAAAGTAAGCAATTACAATTACTGTTTACCTTGGAATAACAACGAACAAAATTCTTTATCTTTAACATATATACATAGTTTTTTTAAATTTTAATTTTTATTAGACTTAATAATTTTTATTTTGTAAGCGTGTATAGAGACGCTTGTAATATCACAAGGATATCATAAACGCGTTGCCAACCTCGCGTCTTGAGTGTACGTTGCCACATTGCCCAGTAAATTACTGCCTCTATCACCCTTCAAAGCGCAACAATGCATTGCGAAAACTACTATTTGGCAAGAAATAGATGAGAGTGAGGTGACCAATGCAGACGACCGATGACAGATAATACTAAAATTTGAAATACGGTACTAAAATACTTAATAAATCTATATTCTTTTCTTAACTAGTCTAGTTATTTGTTGTAGATGTATATTTGCCTATAGCAGTTACGCTTGCTAGCGGTGTAGCGGTTTCCAGACTTTTCTTTTTTAAATGTGACAATTCGTTGCATTGTTTCTTGTGTATGTTCTTGCTAGCTGTCCTAAATAAATACATATTATATACTCTGACAGTGCCGTGAGGTAGGTAGAATAGTATCTCCCTCTGTATCGGGTATCGTTAGAGGTGACTAAGGTACCAGAACCGACGGTTAGCGGTATATCCTTCCGAATCAGCGTAGCTCAAGTGCGCAGGGTGGGGATGAGCAGCATTGCCAATGTGAAGGCTGCGCTCTGCGATTGCCAATACGCTTGAAGAATTCCCTCTTTCTTGGAGGCCTATGTCCAGCAGTGGACTTATAATGGCTGATGTGATGATGATGATGTCTCTAACAATTGTCCTGTGTGGAGATCAAATGCATGACCTATTAAGCAGTCTAAGATAGGTACGATTCCGGATGGGCCATTTACTCCATCGGATATCTTGCGCAGTACTTTCGCGAGCACCCGGTAGCGCGAGGTCGTCGACAACACCGCCTCCCGCGAGTCGAATTAATCTTATATCGACGCCGATGACACCATACTTTTTATTTTCCTGTTAAATAATTAATTGATTTTGGACCTTCGGTATTTATAGATATTAGGTAATGCTACAAACAGGTTTTAATCCTTATTGACATACAAATTGTTAGGAATTTGAGGAAAATCTTTTTCAAAAAACTTTGCACATTTTACAACCCTATTATTGTTATTATGTTGACAGGCTCGATGGCGCAGATGGTTCATGGTAGTGATCCTGTCTTGTGAACCAGGGGTCTTGGGTTTGATTCTCACCCAGAGAAAATACTTATATGATGATATTTGTGTTTGTTCTGTGTCTGGGTGTTTAATATATGTATTTAAGTAGTATATTTGTGATTCCTCTGTTGTCTGGCGTCCGTAACAAAAGTGCTTTAAGCGACTTACCACGGAGTCAGGTCAATGTATGAGATGTTGTGGGAATTTATCGTTAGGATTAAACTAATAGATAAATTTAAGACATTATCTAGTCATCACCATCGTCCTGTGCATTTGAGCTGCACTGTTTCAGATGGATAGATATACCGCCATCTGTCGGTTCCGGTACCTCAGTCACCTCTTACGACACCTGGTACAGGGGTACTATTCTGTTCTGCCAGTTCCCCAAGGCAAAACGTAGTTTAAGTTATATGCGAAGTAATTATGTTATACATTCAAAATAAATAACTATAGTGCTAGAAACATCTAGAACTTCAATTTTAATTACGTCATCATCATGTCAGCCGTAGACCTTTTATTGCTCGATATAAACATCCCCAAGAAAGGGAGTTTATTGCCCATAGTTGTCACCCTGGGTAGGCGTGATAGCGATAACTTAGATTAGCTTTACGATGGAAATGCTGCTGCCCATCCCTTCCATGCCAAGCTATCTCTCGGTTCCGGTACCTTAGTCGCTTTTTACGACACCTGGGGGAGGTACTATTCTACATTGCCAGTATTCATAATGTTCTTTCTGTTTTTATTTTTAAGTTCGTTTTTCGTTGAGTTTTGGGTCGTGCTTTTAAAATACGATCCAAAACTCAAGCTATTTGTTGTTTTTTTCCTCAATATTAGGACAATCATAATATAACTTCTTTACTTAAACATATTTTTAGACGAGTCTAGTTGTGTTTTGAGAGTTCGTAATTCAAAGATTTTTTGACGGGTCTGATGGCGCAGATCGTAGTGATTCTATGTGCCAGGAGTCGTGGTTTCGATTCCCACCCAGGACAAATATTTATAAATGAAATTTGTGTTTGCCCTGCGTCTGGGTGTTAAAAAATATGTATATTGGTATTACATTTGTGATGCCTCCGATGATATAAGTATATAAATATTTACTGAATATTAAGAAAATCATAAATTAGCTTCATAACTTCTATTAACATGTTTTTTCACGAGATTAAAAACTTGTAAAGAAATACTAACCGCATTTTGAAACCGTTAAAAGAGTAGTAAACACGTAAATGTCATAAAATGTTATTAGCAAAATCTTTATACAATTTGCTGGTTATTAAAAGATCACTCCAAAAATGTAAGATTCATTAGTTATGTGAGCGAAACCAAGTTTACAAGTCAATAAGTTAATAATTTTTTTTTCGAACATTGATCCGTACGGAAACTTATTCCAGGATCTAGAACACGTAAAGTACTTTAAACACAGCTTGATTAGAATGACAACTGTGAAACTATACACAGCTATAACAATATACTTTTGTCTTAATTGTTTAAAGATTATATTGATAGCCTGCGGTTTTACTCGCGTTAAGTCGGAGAACTTTCATACTATTTTCGCACCCTTCATTTACAGGGGGCAAAGGATGATTTTTGAAAAATTAAAAATTATTTTCACATTTTCCATGACTTTCAATGAACAACGTTTGTACTAAATTTCATCATCAAATATCTATACTAACATTATAAAGCTGAAGAGATTGTTTGTTTCTTTTAATGAATAAAATATTTCATAGGTGCTGGGCGTCGCGAAAGCTGCGCTGAGATTGCCAATACGCTTGCCCAGCGTGGCAATTGCCTATGGGCAAAATGCCCCTTATGTCATACCAGTAATGATGATACCATAACACCCAAATACTCTCTTGCGACGCTTCTACATTGACATCTGTCATTCTAATCAAGTTATTTTAATAACTTGTATAAAATAATAAGTATTATAAGTATAGTATAGAAAAAAAAAATTTCTTATTTTTAATTATCCACGAAATGTGTGGACAATTGTAAAAACAAATTTAAATGAGTGTAAACCCCGAGATAGGCGTGGCCAATCTCACATTAGGCCTCCACAAAAAAGGCCACAAATCAATCGGAGGCCATTGTTGTGACTCCAACGAAGCTAAATTGTTACAAACAAAAAGTCGTGATGGCGAATTGAAATCAGAATATCTACAAAACATTTTTTGTCACTCAGAGTAAGATTCCCGGACAATATTTATCTTTAATTTAGAATTTTAACAACATAAATTTGATAATCTTGAAAATCTGGACATCAAACAAATAACAAATGTTATCAAATTCATATATTTACATCGTTTTACAAATTTCGTGTCAAGATGTTTGTCCGGGATGAACTTTTTCATTAACACCTCACTCTCACTTATTTATACCGGCAAATAGTAGTGTTCGCATCGCTGTGTTCCGGTTTGGAGGGTGAGTGAGGTAGTGAAATTACTGGGTAAATGTCGCGCAGTATACTCATTTCAAAAGGTTGGTGACACGTTTGTGATATCTTTGTGATGACACGTTTACCATCAAGCGGACCGTAAGCTTGTTTACTGAATTCATAATATAAAACAAAAAACTATCAAACTACCGACTTCAATCAAATTTTGCTCAATGTGTATATCTCAATATAAAGTCGCAATATTTTTTTTTCATTACGAATTAATTCACACAACATCTCATACATTGATCCGTATTTGTAATAAGTCACTTATTAAACTTGTGTTAACGATATCAAACAATAGAGAACTCACCAATAGGATACATAAATACACATATTCGACACCCAGGCACAGAACAAACAGAAATACCTTTATCTCAATATTTATCCTGGGTGAGAATCGAATCCACTACCTTTGGCGCACTACCTTCGGCGCCATAAGACCCTTCATTTTATTTTCTATATAACAAAGAGTCATAAATATCTGAGAGTGCCATTAGATTTCAACAGATGGCAGTTTAAGGTAATTTAATTAGTATCTAATACTACTAATACAAAAAACTCATCGCAACGGGAACATCAGGATAAAATTTATTAATTGAATTATTTTACGTACAAGAACGAAGTCTGAATGCGAAAGTGTCTGCTTGTTATGCTTCCATTGCTTAGTTGTAAAACAAATTTTCATAAAAAACAAATATCGAACGTGCAATGGTATGTGACTAGTTTGAAACTATCTCGTGGGGATTGCAGTGGATACTTCGCGACGAGGCTGTCGCAGCATCTTGCCAAGTTGCATGCGCTGCGCTATTTCACATGGATACCCCGCCATCTGTCAGTTCCGGTACCTCAATCAGAGGGAGTTAACACTACTTTGCAGTTTCCTTACAGTTTTGAGAGCATTCATGTTTCATTAGAGATAAAAAAATCTTTGATTACTCTATCATGATGGTGTGATTTCTACAAATTGTTGAACTTAGGTTGGTAGACTTCTTAACTACTGAATTGATTTTAATCAAATTTTTGCTCTGGGAAACTTAATTTATTCTGACGTGAGTGATATGATAGTTTTCATCTTAATTTATAAGCGATATATATATATATTTGCCATCAAATACCTACTACCACCTATTACTGCATATTACCGCCCTCTGTACCAAGAGCCGTAAGAGACGACTAAGGTACCAGAACCGACTAATGGGGGTATACATATCAATCCGGAATAGTAGTAGCGCTTGCCCAGCGCGGCCAATATGGGAAAGATTACCCATTTCTTTGGGAGGCCTATGTCCTGCATTCGACTTCCATTGGCTATTATCATGATGATTTACATATATATATGTGTATCCAAAACGTGTTCTATTAGATATAAATCAATAAAAAAAATGTTTGTCCTGAGTGGGGATCGAACCCGCGAACAAGGGCACACCATTTGAGAACGGCGCAAAAGATAGGCACCTCACCGAATGCGCCATCGCGCCCTTCATGTGGTAAAAAGCTTTGTAAACAATGATCATAAGTATATCATCAGACATACCATAAAAAAATGTATCCCCGGGTAAGTAATCCAACTTATTTTCGAATCAACATCAAAAGTCGATATAACAGAGAAGCCTTGATGAGGGATATAATCACAAATCCTATACTTTAAGATGTCCAGATCAAATTATCGAACATCATTCAAGTAATCATTCGTTATAAAAGTAATTCTAAACCAGCACTGAGCCGATCGCGATTTATCAAACAGTTCTCCAACTATTAAAATCGAATTACTATAGACCAGTATCATGAGGACCATCTAAAGCTCCAGGGGCTAACGAAGTCTTTGTGAGCGGGATCTATCAGGGTTCACAGTGTAATGGATGCCTGTGTTTTTGTAAAGCTATAATAGATGGAGTTAGGATAGCATGCGCGAGAGTTGAGCGCCGCACTGTGAGATCGGTAGCGACATCTCTTGATGAGTAGCATAACTAAACGTAAACTAAAGATATTTATTTTAATTAGGTATATAACATTTATTAAAAAGAAACCTGGTATTATATAAATTGTTAAAGTTATTGATAATTTGCAATATAATTAGGTGTAAGTTCATATTAACAATGAATTATATTATTAATAAAGTTTGAAGTGCAGTCAAGCGAGGATTGTTCAGATTTCTGCGCGGATGCACCGAAATGTTCGTACGAATTTCTAACTGCAAAACTAATTCTGAGCTTATAACCAAAACATTAATAACAAAGAATATATACAACAAATAATACATTCAGCTGCATTATAATATCTATATATACGTACATATAAAATTATGTCGAGTCAAAATGTATTATCTTAATTACAGAATCTATTTATAATAATGTAGTCTCACATCATAAAGCTTCTAATTTTGAAGCGCGTAGGAAGTTTTCATTAATATTTAAACATCATAAAAAGCTATTACGCGAAAGAATTTCAAGGAAAACGATTAACTTCGACGTAAAGTCAACGACACGCAACCTCGACCTTCTATCCCTGAAATGTCGAGAGATAACTCAAAAGATCCACGTAGTGACATCAAATCGTGTATAATTATGACTCATTGGGCAATAAACATTTAAAAAGAAAACTTAATGCTCTCACGGTAATGTTTAAAAAGATAATTTTAATACAAAGCAGGAACACGAGTGAAATAGCGAGTCATGACGAGATCAAAATCGCACTCCTGCGCAAACGGGTTCCATTCTCATTATCAGATCGATCAGGGGCGTGGCTTATAGACGGCGGTGATCTATACCTGTTCCACTCACTCGTTCGCGCCGGTTCAGTTGATGCGTCGATAAGAGTGGGACGGCGGTATTCACGCTCGATCGATTCCATCGATGGGTCCTGTCGCCTATGTATTTTCTCGGAACTGCTACTATTTGGGAATGTTGTATCGGCTAGTTGTGAGATTAAAGAGCGTGTAATGTGCCCAGTTTACACAGATGTTGGCGATATGGCGGACGATAAATATAAGTGTGTTTTAAGAAAACAGAAATCTTACCTTGCGCTTTTTAGAGGTGTAAACAAGTATTAACATGTCAACAAAATTATCTCTTTTGCTCACAGTGTTAACTGGCTTTGTAATGTGCTGGCCATCTGGTCGGATGCGTTGGTATAAAGCCATTTATGAAGCGGTTATAATTTTTAAGTCGAGTTTATCAACTCAATTGTAAATTGTAAGAGAGATTTCGCGTTCTAGAGGATATGTTGCATTTTTAATCTTGGTTTCTAGTTAAATAACTGTTGGCGGTTGAAGATGACATTTAAGTGGATCCGGTTTTTTATTGCACGGAAATGTTAAAGAACACAGAATTGCCAGTTATTATCAAAGATATGAAATCCATTTTGCTCCTTTCCGTGTACCGGCAAAATAATTGCATTATTGCATATTTAATATGTTCAACGTCTTTTCTTCATTACACCAACGATATTTAGAATACAGATATCAGGCAAATATTTTTTACTATTAAATTACTAATATAAGCCATGTGGTACTAGGTGTCGTAAGAGGCGGCTAAGAACCAATAGATAGCGGTTCGAAACAGTGCAGGGCAAATGCACAAGGCGGGGCACAATATGTTTAGTAGCATCCCATCGCGTAAGCTTCGCTCTGCGATTGCCTACACGCTTGCCCAGCGCGGCAATTATAAAATATAATAAAATAAACAATAAAATCCCCCCTTTCTTGGGGAGGCCTTTGTCCAGCAGTGGACTTCCAATGGCTGTAATGATGACGATGAAGCTAGCAGTTTTGGACATACCAATAATATTTAAATATTCTAGTTGAAATTTTCAAATGATAATATTAGCAGTTAAAACTAACAGAGGGTTAACAAGTTACATAGATAAAATATATAAAAATGGCAAATCCACTGATTTGATAATAAAACAGTTTCTTTATTCTGCTTGAAGTAAATATTATAGTTGGTTAAATAGTAAATACAATAAAAAATATTCGTAATAAAAAGGCTTGTAATTTAATAAAAATAGTAGATAGGCCCGATGGCGCAGGCGGTATTGATTCGATTCTGAGTGCAAGGGGTTTAATTTCGTTAAATGGTAAATACAATAACAAATATTGGTAACATTAAGCCTTTTAATTAACTAAACAATATAGACGGGCCAGATGTCGCAGATCGTAGTGTTCCTATCTTGTGTCTTGTGCTCGATTCCCACCCAGAGCAAATATTAATGTGATGATATCTATAAAGGTATGTTTTGTGTCTGGGTGTTAAAAATGTATATATATTTTAGTGGTATATTTATGATTCCTCTGTTGTCTGATGTCCGTAACACAAGTGCTTTAAGTGGCTTACCACGGAGTCAGGTCAATTTATGTAATGTTGTGGGAATTTAATGAATTAGAATTGATTTTGTTTTAATATCTGTTGGATTACTTTCTGGTTGACTCTAGTGGTCTGACTTTTGACTTTGATCTATTCATCTTGTGATGTATGGGAGCACCGAGAGGGAATCCGAATTAATTAATGGTTATAAATAAAAGTTAATTAGGGGAATTTCGGGTACTTTCGAATAAACGTATTTATTTCAGTAATATTATCAGAAGTATTTGGCGGTGAGATACCAGCAATATAGAATAGTACCGCCCTTTGTTTTAGGTGTTGTAAGAGGCAACTGAGGTACCAGAACCGATGGAGGTTTACCCTTTCGAATCAGTGTAACTCGAATGCAAAGCTGCGCTTTGTGATTGCTAACACGTTTATCCAGCAATACAATTAGGTATAGGTGATTTTCCCCCTTTCTTGGGAGGGCCTATGTCCAACAGACTTCCAATGACTGATATGATGATGATGATAAGTATTAATTTTATCACATTTCTAGATGAAGACTGCATCAACTCAAAATTGATTTTTTTTTTGTAGACCCTTCGATATTGACGTAAATGATTACATTAGGGTCCACGATCTGCATACTTATTTGGTAAGAGAAAGTTTTTTAACATCCTGTCTGTTAAAATCTTCCTTGGGAATTCGATATTTCGATTAAATTTTCGAATAAATGGCGATGTTTCTAGCATTGTATGAAATATATTATTTTGAGTTGGTCCTGTCTTCATCTAGGAGTGCGATATATAAAAAGGTTAGACCTTTTTATATATAGACGTTTTTATATAGGAAGCTCTTGTATCCTGGAGGATACAGCTGGTTCTTCATCAAAAAAATATCTATGCATACTACAATTATGTTGGAAGATTATATAATAAACAATGATACGACGGGTCCAAATGGCATAGATGGTAGTGACCCTTTCTTGTACGCCAAAGGTCTTAGGTTCCCCCCTCTCCCCCCCCCCCTCGAGGACAAATATTTATGTGATGATATTAATATTTGTTCTGGGTGTTGCATGTATGTATTTGAGTAGTATATTTGTGATACCTCTGTTGTCTGATATCCGTAACACAAGTGCTTCTTATCACGAAGATCATTATTTTTAAGTCGCAGATTATTACGGAGTTAGGTCAATGTATGTTGGGGGAATTATTTATTTATTTATAAGAGACACATTTGTAAAACCTTACAGCCTGAACATGTTAAATGAAGGAATGATCACTATCTTATCAGACCAAGGCAAGACCATGAAACCTTTAAAGTTTAGTCAACCGTCTGAATTAACATGTTTTTGGATATTTACTGGATATGGCGAAGGCTGTTGGGCTAAATGACCCAACAATTGATAATTCATTAACTCTTCTGGCAGATCGACCGCTGCATTTGCATTATTTCTTAAAACTCACCAACTCCACCGTGTGCAAAAATTTAAAGAAAAAAGTTATCTTCGTTTGAGTCATTTATACATGGTAGATGGACTCACAAGCTTGATTATAATGACAGCTGTCAAATTAATGAGGCTTTGAATTATTTTAAAGGGTTTTTATGTTTTATTTTCACTAAGGTTGTACAGAGGTCGTCTTCATTCAACAAATAGCAGTGTTCCAAATTAAAAAGTGAGAGGCAATGAAATTACCGAGTAATGTGGGATGATATCTTCAAGTTACAAGGTTGACAATGCGCTAATGATATCCTTGTGATATTAAGAGCGTCTGTAGGCTGTAGTGTCGCTTACTATCACGAGAATTGTATGCTTGTTTATCAACCTGTTCTAATACGTATATCTATCTTCAATTGACAAGGTTTATTTATATATTTATTAAACTTTATTCCACGAAATGTACAAATGGCGGACTTAATGCCAGGTGGCATTATCTCCCAGTCAACCATTACACAAAACAGAAAAAAATATATATGTATATATATATATATATATTATATATTTGCCAAGGTTTGCAATGCGCTCGTGATATTACGAGCGTCTATAGGCTGCGGTTATAGGTACTTACTATCACGCGGATCAAGCTCGTTGGTCAATCTGAATAAAAAAACTATATTATATCTATTCTTCAAAAGCCTCTATACCTCCCTACTCTGCCCCGACAGAACTGAAGACCTTTCAATCATCATTTCGGCTTATAATTATTTAGATACGAGCTTCGCCCGGACCAGATGAGCCCCGGGGCGTCATGCACGGTTTTTATCCTTATTTTGGGAAAGGAGACCGTACTTTTTTTCAATCGTTAAGGTTTCCGATTTTTATAATTGCCGTAAGATATTTTTTAATTAATGCATTCGACGGTTTTTGTTGCTTTTGTGTCTAATGCGTGTTTGTCATTTTGGTGCAATTCTTTTTTTAATAGGCCTGATTGTCCAGATGGTGGTGATCTTGTCTAGTGCGTTAATCGTCGTGGGTTCAATCTCCACCAAGGGCAAATATTTATATGATGATATTTGTATTTGTTTTGTGTCTGGGTATGGAATATATGTATTTTAGTAATATATTTGTGAATCCTCTGTTGCCTGATCTCTGTAATACAAGTGCTTTAAGCTACTTGTCTTGGAGTCAGGTCAACGTATGAAATGTCGTAAAAATGATTTAATTTTTTATTGAGGCTGTGAAGTTCTAAATTTTATTTTTATTTAATCTTGCTCAAATAATCAAAGAATGTAAAATATTCTAATATCATTGAATGTACGACATGATGACGATGTGTGCATTTATTTATTTATTTATAATTAAAATGAATTTCTCAATTGCAGTTTTGTTACATTATCTTTATAATATTATGTTTCGAATGTTATGTTAATTTATTTAATATAAATTAATAACTACTTAAACCTTTCAGATAAAGCACACGTCAATTGTCTATTTTTTTATCGAACTGGTCCGCTTGATAGTGAGCGACACCACAGCCTATACACCAGCTTGTATTATCACTAACCACTTTCGCATTGCTAACCTCTAAACTTGAAGATACAATATCACATTGCCCAGTATTTTCACTCACTGTCTCACCCTTCAAACCGGAACACAGTCATGAGAACACTACTATTTGTAGATATAGACGACCTTTGTATGTGGTCTACCTCATGTTATCATCATCATTACAGTCATTATAAGTTCACTGCTGGACATAAGCCACTACATGACCAAGAAAGTGGGAAATATTTTTAGTTTTGCATCGCGCAGCCTTTGTGACGTAGATGTTTCTGCCCATCCCCACCCTGTACATTTGAGCTACACTATCTCGGATGGATATATCGCCATCTGTGTGTTCTCGTACCTTAGTCACGTCTTACAACAACTGGTACAAAAGACAGGAAGGAATTCAACTCTGCCGGTACCTTATGTAAACCGATCTTTTCAAACTAATCCCTTAAATACACACCGACCATTTTATGATATCCAGTGATCGCTGCTCCCGCGGCATAACATGTAATAACAAAGACCACACCCAACCCCACAATCCCGACAAACCAGCCGTGACCCGAACACTGTCGGAATGCGCACGCTCGCTGGTTCTGGTGGCGGTTCTGTAATTTTTATCGTGCACATCCGAAAGTTAGCGATTAATGATCCGACGCGTCTAGTCATACGGTTCTACCAAATGCCGTAAAAACGCTATGCACCATTCAGTTTTGTACACGGACTTGTAACGTGCGGATATGGTATTATATTCATTGTATAGTCGTTGCATAGAGCGGAACTGACGTCACGTCATCAGTAGGACGACTACTGTAAAAAAGCTCCGCAAGTAATACGTCGACTAATCATCAACATCTTTATATCAGCCATTGACAGTTCACTGCTAGATATAGACCTCTCCAAGAAAAGGGGAATTTTGCCCATAATTGCCGCGTTGGGCAAGCGTATTGGCAATCGGAGAGCGCAGCTTTTGCGAAGAAGATGCTACTGCCCATCCCCGCTCTGTGCATTTGAGCTGCGCTATTTTGGATGGATACACCGCCATCTGTCGGTTCTTGTACTTTAGTCGTCTCTTACGACACCTGGTACAGGGAGAGGCTACTTACAATACCGGTACCGTCCAAAACATTGCAGCTCAGATACACAGGGCGGGGATAAGCTACAGTGTCCTCATCGAGAAAGCTGCGCTTTGCGATTACGAACACGCTTGCCCAGCGCGGCAATTATCGGCAAAACTCTTTCTTTTTTAGGGAGACCTATGTCCAGCAGTGGACTTCTAATGGTTCATATGATGATGATGAAGCGATTTTAGTAGTATATTTGTGATTCGTCTTTAAAATGATGTCCGTAACACAAGTGCTTTAAGCGACTTATCATGGAATCAGATCAATGTATGAGATATTGTGACAAACATATGAGACAACCGCGTGCGCCGTCATCAGATGCCGCATCCATGCAGAACCAGTCTGTTTCCCCAATCTGAGCAGTCCCCACCTTTAATTGCTCTCATCTTGATACGGCTGGTATATTGAGCTTGAAAATGGGTTTTTCGCGGCGGCAAATGGTCGCAACTTTGTGCAAGGGCATTATCGGATTTGTTACCGGTTTTTGGAGTTTGTTGGTTGTTTGGGACGATCCAGTTTCATTGTTGTAGCTATAGTTGATGACTTATCCTGTGGGGTAATCAAATTGTAGTATTACTTTTTTGTTGATGTTATACATTTTCAGAGTTGATAAAGACTGTTTTTCTATTATTTGGTGAGAAACCGGGAGCTGTTCGTCCTAGGTCTGATATGATGATAATAACACTCATTGATAGTTTTTACAAAGCCTGGAATACTTTTTAGTTTATGTAAACTGCGGTGTCTGTAACGTTTTACACGAGGCTACTTTCTTTTTTATAAGAACAAGTAATAAATACTCGTAGTATCACAGGGATATCACTAGTTGCCAAAGTTGTGATTTGAAGGTATTATGTGACATTATCCAGCAGCTTGCGTGTGGTACCGGCAGAATATAATAGTACCTCCCCCTATACCAGGTGTCGTAAATAGCGAATATGGTACCAGAACCGATACATGGTGGTATATCCATCCGAAACAGTGCACCTCAAATGACAGGGTGGGGATGAGCAGCAGCATCCTTGTCGCACACTCCGATTGCCTAAACGCTTGCCCATCGCAGCAATTATGGGTAAAAAACCTCATCTGACTTTCAATGGCTGGTATGATGATTAATTATATGATGATCCAGCAGTTTCACTGCCTCTCTCAACTTTTGAACTGATGACGGCAATGTGAACTCTACTGGCGGTAGTTGGCAATGAAAATTGGTGAATAGGAGGTATTAATGCAGACAACCTTTGTATTAGGTCTACCTCGTGTAATAGATAGAAAAATTGCTCATTTTCATGCAAACTATTGTTTCCAAATTTATCCACCTGAATTTAATAAACATTATCATATCATCTGTTGTAAGTAAGCCTGCCCAATAAAGAGGGGCTGCCCATAATTGCCGTGGTTAGCAAACGTGGTGGCAATCGCAGAGCATAATTAGTGACGAGGATACTACTGCCTATTCCCACCTTCTTTCCCACAAATTGGGCTATAATGTTTTGAGAGGATATACTGCCATCTGTGGGTTCCGGCATCTTATTCAGCAGTCAAAGAAAGGTGCTGATCTGCGCCGCACTGGTACCCCTCGGATATCATAAACATTTTAACATCGTATTAGTGGCACGTTCATAAAAAAGCAAGCTTTCGCTTTATTTAAGGTAAAATATTGTTGTCAGCATTATTAACTTCAGATTTCAACAACCGTTACCTTTAAATTTTAGCAATATAACCTTCATTGTGTATCACTTCATTTAAAAGTGACACTCATGTCATAATCCGTTCTACAGTTTTTGTATTAATCGCAGTCAAACAGACAGACACCGTGAGGACTTTAGTTTATTAATACATAACGGTAATCATACACATAATACCACACCAATGATATACAAACATAAAAGCAAACGATATGGACACGGGTGCGAATTTTACTTGAATACGTCTATAGAGCTGATTTTTGATCCTTTAACTATCGAGATGTTAGTTAAGTTTCTTGAAAATCAATCTTTGGTTCCGGATTTTTTGGATGTTACCGCATCAAGATATCACTTAATGAAAGTTGATTTAATTGTTTATTCAGTAATGTTCAATTGTTCATAGCGAGCAAAAACACGCCACCTACTCTCTTGAACATCAGATACAGTGAGTCAAAAAGAACTGCAGACAATTTACCTCTAGATGCTGACGGTACTCTACAATTTAAAAAAGATATTGCCCGAAGCGTCCCTTACCAAATGTATGGAGAGTAGGTATCGGGCGAAAGCGAAAAAACATCTGTTATTAAATGTTCATTAAGGCGCGACAACAAACATCATTCAACAGCTACCACAAGCAAAAACAAATCTTATTTCTTCAGCCATACAATGTATATAGAACGAAAACCAAATGTGGCTGTTACAGCTGCATAATTGATACATATATTTGCAGCTCACATTAGACGATTTGAACCTTATTTTGAGAGAAGTAAAGGCGAAGATTGAGAACGTTGAGCAGCTACAGCTTGTATTGGTCTTGAAACAGCAACTGGTCATTTCGAAGATACAGCGATTCGAATTAATGAATTAAACACTAGTTTTATGCATCGGCATTGATTGTTCCTGTTTTTTAAGTACTTTGATGGGGCATCTGTTTCTTTCTGTTGTAATTCGTTATACGAACTCTTAATGATAGTAATAAACAAACTGATTAGTTTAAATTATGGATTGTAAACTTTTAGTCTATGGGTGTAGAGACAATCACCATAGCAGCGGTAGGAGGTCCACTGGTGGACATAAGGCTCTCAAAGAAATGGGGAGGTTTTTCCATAATTGCGCTGAACAGGCGTGGTGGCAATTTAACGTAGCTTAGTGATGGGATTGCTGCTGATTTAACGCTATCTGTCGGTTCCTGTACCTTCTTTTGACACCTGGTACAGGTGGAGGTATTATTCTTCGCTGCAGGTACCACACAGCAATTTATTTAAATACAATAGTCAAATTATTATATGATAATATTAAAATTTAAATTTATATTATGTAATATTAATTTAGTTGAGAACTCGCTTCTTGAAGTTGTTGACTCGATATATACCTAGGACAAATAGTCCAGTTAGGGAAGTCCAACTTCAAGAAAGAGTACATTGCTCCGCGGATCAGTAAGTTGAAGTGGCAGTAGGCAGGGCATTTGGACGTAGAACCGATGGCCGATGGAGTCGTAAGGTTCTGGAATAGAGACCACGTACCGGCAAGCGCAGCGTAGGGCGGACAAGATGGACAGACGATCTGAGTAAAACCACAGGATTGGATATTACTTCGGGAGGCCTATGTCCAGCAGTGGACCTCTTATGGCTGATATGATGATGATTTAAACTTTTGGGCAGCTACTGTCGGTTCTAGTCCCTTAGCTACCACCATCTGCCATCGCGAAGCGTAGATCTACAATCGCCAAAACGCTTGCCCAGTGCGGCAAATTATGGGCAAAATTCCGCCTTTCTTGGGGAGGCCCATATCCAACAGTCGACTTCCAATGGCTGATATGATGATGATGATGTGAATAAATAAATATAGTCCATACAACATCTCGTATATTGACTTACCTGACTCCAAAATGAAGAAAGTCGGTCGGTTAAAGAAAATCCAATTTCACAAGGTGAACGCTTTTGATACGCTGAAAACGAAAAATGGGTACAAAACTGTATACAGTCAATCGTATCGGGAAATGTGCAATAGCGCAGATATGTGATAACCTTGTGCCTTGAAGATATTATGTCAAATGGTGGCTGCAGTACGTTCTTACGTTGATATGATGTTGGTCAAGCTAAAGTGTCGTTAAGTACGTATATTTATTAGGTAAACATTTTACAATATTTATTTTCATTTTAAAATTTTCAGTTTTAGAAAGACACTTTTTGAGAAAAATTCAAATTGTTTTTGAATTGAATGTAAATCGTGATTTTCTTGGCGTCTGCTGTTGGGCATACGCCTCTCCAGAAACGAGGTAATTTTGCCCATAAGTGCCGCACCTGGCTGGCCTAATGGCAATCGCAGAGCGTAACTTTACAACAGGAATGCTGCTGTAGCATTCGAGCCGTCACCGACCTGTTGCATTTGAGATACGCAGTTTTGGGTGTATATTTTGCCATCTGTTGGTTCCAATACTTCACCAAGTGTCGCAAGAGGCAACTAAGGTACCTGAACCGACAGGTGGCGGTATGTCCATCCGAAACACTGCAGTTCAAGTGAACAGGGTGGGGATGGGTGGCAGCAACCCCGTCGCTAAAGCTGCGCTTTGCGATTGCCAACACGCTTGCCCAGCGTGGCAATTATGAGAATAAAACCTCCTTTCATGGAGAGGCATATGTCCAATAGTGGACTTTCAATGGCTGGTATGATGATATTGCAATTAAAAACATACGATTGTCACAATGTACATAAATAAGAATACCTATATTATGTACTATCACCTCTTCAAATACATTCGAATTTTGGGTAGGGTTTGTTAGGATTCCTAAGCTATTGTAGGTTTTACATTAATAATAAAAATAACTTTATTCAACAACAAAAAGGAAACTTAAACTAAAATACACTTTGATACTTAAGTACCTAAATTAGGTCTAGCCTGTTCTTATAGGCACCTAAACATTAGTTCAATGGTCATCTTTTTACATTGATACATTCCGCCTGTGTCCCAAAGGGCTAGGCTGAGACAATGGATCTCTACTCGCTTCTATCTTGGCTTACCTCTCTCGCTTCTCTTTCTCGCTCAAGTCCTTTTATTTATCTTCGTTTATACTTGTCACTAACCCATGACCTGGCCCTTTTTAATACCTCTTCTTTTTAGTTAGGGTGTGTTCGCTTTAGTTGTCTTATGCAATTAATTTAGTCAACAGCGTCTGTATTTATGATCGTTTTATGTTTTTATCCGTCACAGAGGTCTATAAAAAGGTGGCAAACACAAGTTCACGAATTCCTCGTCCAATTTTTAAGTGACTACTCAGGCGGTCCGTAAAAAAAGGCAAAAACTTTCCTCTCAGAAGTTCCACCACCCTTTGCGGTAACAGCACAAACGCTCGAAACAATAAGAAACTTGTTTTTCCAAACATCCACTTAAAAAAGATAACTCTGGGGGAAAAATACAACGGACGGACGGACGTTTTCGCGAAAATATTCCTGATATTCAACGAATGTTAACCGCTAACGATGTCCCATAATATTTCAAATATAAAATAAAAAATCCGCTTTGTCGGCAGCCGGGTGCTGGTAACTTTTTTTTTTCTGTATTTTAAACGCTCTGCGGTCCGTTTGTAAGGGAAAAGGGGAAAATGCCCGCTTGGCCCACGGAAAACTTTTTTGCGGTAAGAAAATGTTGCTTTGTGCCCCTGTTTTTGTATCTTTTTTTAATGAAAAATGATGTGTCTCACGTACTTTTTGGTTTATGTTGACACGTGTACCGATTTGCTTTTGGTGTTGATGGTCCTGGCGTGATAAATTAGAAGGTGATTCACGTCAAGGTATCCTTGTGAATACAGACATAGATAGAAAACATGTGTCAATGGATAGTATGGCTTAATTACACCTTCACTATGATTTCTGAATTAAAATCTCCATTAATCTATAAAAGTTGAGAATTAGAGCAATAAAAATGATATATTTCATCAATTTGGACACGTGATGTTTTTCTCTTGTCTAATCAAGAATTTCCATTGCACTAGGCGTTGTAAGAGGCGACTAAGCTAACAGAACGGTATATCCATCCAAAACAGTGCAGGTCAAATGCACAGGGCGGGGATTGGCAGCAGCCCCGTCACGAAAGCTGCGCTCTGCGATCGCCAACACGCTTGCCCATCGCGGCAGTTATGGACAAAAAAACCTCCTTCCTTCTTATGTCAGTGGACTTCCCAATGGCTGATATAATGATGATGATGTATAGAATCTACCCTTGGTTGTGAGTTCTAAGCTACTCTGCCTTTGTGGACTTCCTCTATCATATAACATAAAACAATTCAAGTACCTGTATTTAGACTAAACTACACCTTAAAGGCTTCAAACAAAAAGAAACTTACAGCTATCTTGTGATTGGAAGATTCATTTTTATTATAAATTCCTACATCATACGTTGACGAGACGACCAAATATCAGTGTTCACATTGCTGTTTCTGTTTGAAGTGTGAGAGACGCAGTGGAATTACTAATGTGGGGGTGGGTAATGTGACATAATATCTTCAAGTCACAAGATGTGCAATATGCTGATATCCTTATGATATTACGAACGAACTGTACGCGTTACTGTTGACCTGGTCTAATAAACCTGACTTCAACCTGGCCTAAATCATACTTAACCAGAGAAAAAGACAATGGATGACTTAACAATATAATACTTAATTACATAGCAGAAAACAGAACAAACATAAATGTTTATAGAATAAATGTTTATCCTAGGAAGGTATCGAATCTAGGACCTATAGGGACATAGTTGTAAGCACCATCAGATCTGTCATGTCATATTATTTGAATCGGTTCTCTACATTCACCCTTCAAATAGAAACACAAAAATTTTACCATTTTATTAGTAAAAGTACGAGTAGACGAGAGTGAGGTACCAATGCATTCTCTACCTCTGTTTAATAATGGTAAACTTGTAAAGAATAAGCTTATTTCTAAATTTGCTTTAACCTAGCTGTAGAACAACGGTTTGTTAGCGCCGGAGCCGATAGGAGTTCCATTAACACTAACTATTTAGTATTGATAGATCCTTTATCACCACTAGTTTTTCTTGTAGGTACCTTTCTGGTGGCTTGTTTAAAGAACCTGTATTAAACTTAGTTTTTAAGACCCGTCTGGAGCTGGCAGACTTGTAAAAGGTAGTCCTAATTTAAATGTTATATGACTCTTATGATCCCGTCGGGTCATCAGGGTCATCAGTATTATGATTATAATACAATTTAGTACATAATATTTTAGATCGAAAATTGTTCTATTTATTATTTTTGACGATTTAAAAGTACTTGTATTGGGACTAATCGAATAAAGAATATTTTGATTTGATTTATATGAAATGGTATTTTTAGATTGCCATCTCCTTTAATTGCAAATTACGTCGTTGTGCCTCTGATATGCGGCCAACAAAACGAACGCAAAATGCACCCGATTATGTATCGCTTAAATCAGATTGTCTTTATGCAAATAATTGATAATTATTTTCAAGCATTGCACAAAGACTTGCAGAGATAGCCTGTGAGCAAATAGAGCTATCTTCCAGGACCATGGTAAGTTGATGGTATTCCGATCTGGCTAGGGTGCTGTTCACACTGGAGCCCACGGCGTAAATGGATATTTCTGATAAGTAAAGAATCAATAACGTCTGTATGCTTTATTTCTTGCAATGTTATAAAACAGAATCTATATAAGTATATAAAAGAATCCAACTTTCTTTTGGTCACACCATCACGCGTGAATGGCTGGACCGATATTTTATCTTTATTTATAGTGTTTGCAATTGTTAGAAGATGGTTCTTGGGAATGTTGTCAATTGTGTCAATTCTATGTCAAATGTCATAATATTACATTAAAAGAAGTATTTATGGTCCAAAACTATTTATATACGTGGAAAAAACCCCTAATAATATTGTATGTCTGAAAGCATAAGTATATTAAATACAATTTCTTTTCATCAACATAATTTTATTTAATAAAGTGGATATTATTTAATTTTTTAATTTATACCAATTCGTATTTAATAGTCTTCGTTAAGACAGTACAACGTTTGCCGGGTCAGCTAGTTATAAAAAAAATAGATACATGCATATTCTTGGACATATTTCCCAAACGCATATAGATACAAAATATATACACACACCCACACAAATACGCATACAAATAACGTTTTGTGTTTTATTCCAATTTGTACTGGACTTCACTAGAGGGTATATGGCGCTGTACGTCTAACACCCAACGTAACATACGGACTAATCATTTCTTTTTAAATATATTATTAAAAAGATAACATTAGTCCTACGTTTTAGCACCAAAATTATTATTTATATGTAAAAGTCAAATAAAGTATTTTTATTATTATTAAATCTGAGTTTGATTGATGTGGTAGGTTTAGTGCCGTGGGGTAATGGTGGAGAAGAATAGTTGTTCCCTCTGTACCAGATGTCGTAAGTGGCTACTCAGGTACGGGGACCAACAACATCAATCTAAAACAGCGCAGTTCAAATACAACAGATGGGCCGCAGCTTTAGTCGGCGCTGGTAACACACATTTATCGACATTCCACTCGAGACACTGAGATATGTTCACCATTAATGCTATTTATCTGTTAAGAAGATTGTTTCTTGCGAGTCTCAAGCTTGTTCTAGCCCTTACCGTTGTATCGCATCGGCCAGCCGAACAATATTTACATGGACCCACAAAGCCGCTTAATTTGAATATCATGGCTGGACTCACCGCCGTAAAAATATGAACAACAAACTTAGCGATGTCAAATACGACGTAGGGGTGCGCCCTGGGAAACTTGATACTATCAAAGTTTGTGATCACTCTTGGAAAATATAATAAACATGCACTACCAATGCAATTGCCATGAGTTACCGGTAGAGTAGAATAGTACCTCTTCCTGTACCAGATTTGACAGATGGCGGTATATACATCCGAAATAGTGCAGGTCAAATGCACAGGACGGGGATAGGCAGCAGATTCTCTAATCCTTGTCTCTAAATCTGCGTTCTGCAATTGCCAACACACTTGCTTAGCGCGGCAATTATGGACAAAAAACTTCCTTTCTTGAAGTAGCCTATGTACAAAAATGGAGTGTTATGGCTGGTATGTTGATAATTTGTTTTTTTGCAAATTATTGGACACCCTATAATAAAGAGACTCCAAGCATTTCCCTTTTTGTAGTGCATATGGCCACTTCCATAGGCCATTATCATCTATTATAAAGTTTAATTGTTTATAAATTAGAAATAATCGCTATTTACCTTGGCCAACTATATCACGACATAACATTTGAACAAACGTCGCTTAAAATTTATTTTGTTGTGATTATTGTTATAGGAAAAAACTTCTATTTGCATAACGACAAAATAAGATTATTTCGCGGACATTTAGAAAATTTAAGAACACTTAATGACCATATCATTTTATTTTTTATAACACTAGGTTAAGTTAGGTTAGATATTAGAAGTCAACGGCTTTTGCCCATAATTAAGCAAGCGTGTTGGCAATCGCAGAGAACAGATTTTGCGATAGGAATACTGCTGCCCATTCCCGTCCGGTGCATATCAGCAATATTATTTCGGATAGATATACCGCCATCTGTTGGTTCCGGTACCTTAATCGCCTCATACGACACCTGGTATACAGAGAGGTACTATTTTACTCTACCGGTACCTCCCTTATTCTTAGATAAGACAAAACAATTTCTGCTCGCACTTTTCAATAAATTATTAATTTTTTGACAATATATTAAAGGTGGCAGCCCTGAGACAAATGCAATAAACAATATAGAGAGGACAAATATGAAAATAAGTCCTACAACCGGGTATCGGCAGTAGCACAACTCATTTGCCTACCAAGAGGTACAGTCGACAGCGATTAAACAAAATATACGCAAGTATAAAATAATTTGGTGCGCCAAGATCGAAACCACAACGGGTTCGAATCCCACCCCGGGCAAATATTTTTATGAGAATATTTGTGTTTGTTCTGTGTCTAGGTGTAAGATATATGTATTCAAGTAGTATATTTGTGTTTATTCTGTTGTCTGGCGTCCGTAACACAAGTGTTTTATGCGAGTTACCTCGGAGTCATGATAAAGTATAAAATATATATTAAAAAAATAGTTTTGTTTATAACGAATAGCTCATAGTTATAAGCCATTCGTTATATATATAAAAAAAATAATGCTACATTATTACGAAGGAACATTGGCTAAGAAATATTTACAAAAGGAAAAAATCTAAAATAGAAATTTGTTAACAAAATGTTTATACATTTTTAACAAATAAACTAAAAACTGCTGGTTCGATTTTCAAAAATGTTGTATTTAATAGGAAATTTCATTATCTGGATACAAAACAAGATTTCATCTCGATACTCTTACGGAAAAGGAAACCATACGACTGAAATCACAAAAACGCCGCCATTATTAAATATTAAGTTTGTGTGATCGCTAACATTGGTATATCAATACCGAAATGTGGTTGAAATAGAGCTTCTGCCAGCATTCAGGTTACAATTTTATATGTTCATCTCGAAGTTCAGCAAATAGAGGTGTCTCTAAATAATGGAAAAAACTTTTCTAATTCATAAGCAAGTTTTGTCCCGAAAATGGACACGAATGTTTCGAAGATCACGCACAGAAATTAACAAAGCTATTTTCTGATAGTTTCTTTGTCGAAAAATAGTTTATCAATATGTTAAATGTTAATGATTATAGATAGTTTGGTCTCCATAGTATTTATTTAGTGAAATTGATGTATTACAATAAATACCGGTAGAATAGAATAGTACCTCCCACTACACCAAGTGTCGTAAGAGGCGACTAAGGTACCATAACGGACAGATGGCGATATATCCATCCGAAACAGTGCACCTCAAATGGGGATGGGCAGCATTCCTGTCGCGATAGCTGCGCTCTGCAATTGCCAACACGTTTGCCCAGTGCGGCCATTATGGGCAATAAACCTTCTTTCTTGGACAGGCTTATGTCCAGCTGTGGACTTCCAATTGCTGAAATGATGATGATGATGATGAAAAAATACGTAAGGGACCGGCAAAGTAGAATAGTACCTCCCCTTGTACCAGGTGGTTTAAGAGGCGACTGATAGGGGGATATGCATCCGAAATAGTGTAGCTCAAATGCACAGGGTTGGGGGATGGGCAGCAGCATAGCCGTCATTGAAAGTTGGGCTCTTATGGGCATAAAACCCCTTTGTTGAGGAGGCCTTTGCCTAACAGTGGCCCTTTAATTGCATTTATGATGATGATATATGATATAAACAATGGTAACTATTTTTTACATTTAAAATTTGCATTCGATGCAGATTTGATGCCAAGTTTTAAAAAAAATTCCGGTTTGTAGTTACTCTTGTTGACAAAAAGAATACCAATATTATCAGATATTTCAAGCCGACTGTACGCGTGGACTATTCAATACAATATGCAAGTGTGCACAACTTTTTGTTCATTGCATACAGCCAAAGATATCGGTCCACAAATAGCTGACCATATTCCCATACAGTCTCTACAAGGATCAGCCCATGGACTTACCGACCGCCCTTCTCGTATTGGTTTTTAATAGCCCGATCTCTTATGGTAACAGAATTATTGTCGTTTGAAAGATAAAAATAAATGTTTTAATGTCGGTAATTTTATTGCCCTTTGTTAATTTAATGTATGCGGTTTGAATGGCATCGCATCGATGCAAATTATTGAGTTCTTTCTCCAGGCTTAGTGGGTGTTCTTGAGTGCTTGCGTTCATTTTAGAGAAGTAGTCTTTCACAGATGTATTTAAAAGCATTAGCAAGCCTTCAAAATACCATTTACATCATAATCATTTATTTATTTATTTAGAATAACAACAACCTTATTATAACCTAAAAATTTTATGTGTGTATTACTAATAGGCCTAATCTTATGCACCAAAAGTGGGTTGGGTTCGATTCTCACCTGATACAATCATTTTCTTATGTTTTTTGCGTTTGGTTTGTGTCCGGGTGTAAAATGTAAAATTAATTTTAATATTTGTGATTCCTCTGTTGTCTGACGTTCGTAACGTGTTGATTCGTTCGACGTAAGTCTTTCATTGCATTACCTAGGCACCACCAAGAGTTGTCTAGAAGATCCTTGGAAGGGCATCTGTTGACCATCTGCACCATCTTGCCCGTATCAAGTCAAAATAAAAAGTCTTAGTCTAGTGCTTGGGATTGAATTGAATTACTCTGAAATTTTCTATTAAGACAACGGTTTGTTAGCGCTGACTCCGATATGTGTTCCAATAATACCTACCATTAAGTGTTATTAGAACCTTTATCACTATTAGTTTTCTCAGCAGGTTCTTTCCTCGCGTATCTATAAGTCCCGTCTGGTACCAGTAGACAAATATTAAAGTAGGACATTCTATGACATACCTGTTAAAATGACTCTTGTAACCTTATTAGGTTGTCAGGGTCAAGGTGATGACAATGTAAGAGAATAAACTTTAATTGTCGTTTTTTTGTTATAATTGTATAGATGTGTAAATTAGCCGTAGAATAATGTTACAATTAAAACTCTTTTGACAGAACAACATCAAGTTCATTAATGTATGTGTTAATTGAATCTTTATTTTATATATCTTACATATATTGCAGTTATGTTTGTATATTCTGTATTTACACTTCATACTATCTCGTAGTATCATTTGTTCTTATCGATTAAAACTATGCACAGAAGAGAATTATTATTTTTTCAATATGGCAGCCCAACACTTTTTATATTACATTGTTTGCTTCTATTTTAACGGCTGCGGTGTACAAATAGGTTTTTATAATGAAATAATAGATTAATTTTTAAAATTAAACTAATTTTAAATTTCTTTCTTCTTTCTCATTCTATTTAGTTACTTCCTAGATTTAAGGTATCAGTAGAGGAGAATAGTACTCACTGCTGTACCAGGTGTTGTTAGAGATGAATTAGGTATAAGAACTAACAGATAGTACATACATTTGATACGTCGATAAAATTTATTAAGAAGTCAGGAATAAGCAACAGGTTTCAATGTTAATCCTTAGGAATCCCGTCGCTGATGATTAAACTCGGAGTACATGAGTTCTAGTAACGACTATAAATTTATCTAGAACATCTTTGGAGTTCTATCCTGATCCACCATACCCTCATCAAACTTAGAATTTCCGAAGAAATTTCCACAGATCCCACGCTAAACTTAATCCAGACTTTGATCGACAGCGAATTAAATACCAAACAAAAAAAAATTAACGAATGAAAACAGAAATGGAAACGCCATTTTAATTATGACTAACCAACGCCCGTCAAACCGATACAATAAAACAATCGAAAAATCAAAATCCTAAAGAGTAATATCAGAACTTAACTTATAATTGGTTAGTGCCAATCTTCGCTTCGGTGTGCCTTAACTATTAAAGATCTGCACACAAAAACCAACCATGTGTTCCGGTGTTAGACTCGTTAATCCCGCGGCTGTGTAGGACGATAAGGCACACTCGTAAAGTCAGCTACAATATTCATAAAACGTATATCAGAACCGAAGAGCTGTCTTCTCCGCCGATGACGTTTGACGTGAATCCAGACGTCCTCTTTCGATGGTGGTCTAAATTAAAATGGCAGGCATTGCTCACTGTATTTATACAATATTTTTATTGTTTTAAAACGTTTACATTAAATTAGTTGATTCGGCAAAAATTTTGCTATATCGTCATTACAGCAATAAGAAATACACTGCTGGACATAGACCTCCCCAAGAAAGGGGCGATATTTTGGCTATAATTGGCGCGCTGGGCAAGCATATTGGCAATCAATGCAGATTTTGCGAAGGGATACTGCTACCCATCTTCGCTCTGTGTATTTGAGCTACACTATTTCTGATGGATATACCGCCATCTGTCGGTTCTGGTACATTAATCGCCTCTTACGACACCTGGTACAGGGGGAGGTACTATTCAACTCTGCTGGTACAATACATACATACATCACGCCTGTGTCCCATCAGGGTAGGCAGAGACTATGTATCTCCACTTGCATACCTCTCTCGTTTTCCTAACTCGCTAACCTAACTTTCCTAAGTTTTTTCATATACGTTTATTCTTGGTACTTTTGACCAGGCCCTTCTTTAATACCGCTTCTATCTGGTTAAGTTATATTCGCCTAGATCGGCCTATTACTCTTTCATTCACTTCTGCTCTATATATTTGTGCAATTATTCTACTTTCATCCATCTTTTCTACATGTCCAACCAATTTATTTATTTTCCTCTCTTGTTGTAATATAATTATTTTTAATAAAAAAAACTAGCGCGACCATAAATTGGGACATAAGCTATCGTATATCTCAAATTTGATGTTTTTTTTATTATTAGACTAGGTCGACACTCAAGCATACAGTTCGCGTGATGAAAGCGCGTCCACTAGCGCGTTGCCAACCTTGTGACTTAAAGATATTATGTTATTTACCCAAACACTCCTGCCTCTCTCATTCTACAAACCCGAACATAGCAACTCAAACTTTGCTAATTAGCGACAGAATTACGTAAGAGTGAGTTACCAGCTCTGTATGAGGTTATCTCTAGTTATCTGATTGAAGATGTGTGTAATCCTCTACAGCATCAAGTATGTTCTAGGTGCGTTGCTGTATAAAGGCCTCCCAAAGTGATTTCCACTTAAGGTTTTTACCCTTATTTCCCATTTGGGGAGGTGTGGTGGCAATCGTAGTGTGTTTTCGCAACGGGGATGCTGCCCAACCTGGTCTATTGTATTTATGCTACGCAAATCAAGATGGATCTTCGTCATTTGAAGAATCTGTTTTCTCAGTCCTACAACATCTGATAACGACGATGATAGTCCAAGATAGAGTACACCTTACGTCTTATACTTAAAAATCGAGGTTTTTGGAGAAATTATTAGCACCACATCAGTTTATCTTGTAGGTTCTTTTCTGGTAGCACGAGTATTAGTCATGTAGTAAACTTTATGACCAAACTGATAGACCATATGTTAAGTGATTCATATATTCCTTTGGGTCATCAAGGTCGCCTGTGTTATAGAAATGAAATTGATAAGTTTCTTCTTGGAAATATTTATAGTTTTATTTTTTGACGTAAACACGTCTTTTAATTTGTAACCATAACACAAATTCAGGGGGTGGAGTTTGGTGGTGAAGGGAATAGAGTTTCGAATCTATCCTCTACATCAAAAATGTAATTACTACTGGATAGTTATAAGATCAAAAACAAATATTATAAAAAGCGAGAACAGTGGTTCATCGCGCGGGGGAGGGGGAATTTATTTTGCTGCTTATCGAGATTTGCAATGGGCATAACTTTTTATTGTATTTTTGTATGTACAACCAAAAATTAATATAAAGTATGAAGGATATATTGTATAGAGGGTGATAGCTGAAAATAGTATCAATGGAACCTTAGAAGCTCTTATAGGCAGCCAGAAGTATATTAGTTCCAACACTGACAGGTAAATGTGAGAGACAGATTTAAGAATCGTGTTATAAGAGTTCAATGTGATGTAAAAGATGATGTTCTAATAACAATAATGAATGGAATGTTGAGAAAGTTTGGACATGTAGAAAGTATTGATAAAAATATAATGATTGCACAAATATATAGAACGGAAGGGAATAAAAGTGTTGGAATAAGACGAGCCAAACAAACATACCAGATGAAAGAGGTATTAAAGAAAGACCAGGTCAGAAATAACAATAATAAACGAGCGTGTATGAAAGAACTAAAGCGAGTAAGGGAATCGAGATAGGTATGCCAAGATCGTAGCAAGTGGAGATCGATAGTCTGTGCGATCCCCGATAGGACACAGGCGTGATGTATGTATGTACAACAAAGGGTCATAACAGGTGTCCATAACACAGGCACATCCCATTTTCACTTACGATTCTGAAGATCTTATAATGGGCCTACATAAATAAAGTGTATTTGATTTTGAACTTAGTATAGTCTGTGGATATTCTCACTTCACTTGTACCACACAAAAAGTGTATCGTAACTCGAAGGGCAAATAAAACACATGCAACATCAACTGGTAACGACGCTGCATTGAATAACTTAGATCCAATATGGATCTACTTACATTGAATATTCGATTATTGTATATTTCACCGAACATACTTCATTGTAGGAATACCTACCTTCTTTTTTATGGTATTAGGTAGGTATTCGGTTGGCAAACAATCATACGGCTGAATCAATGATTGGTGGTGACATCACAAAGGGCAAAGTTACTTACTTATTGGCGCATTGACATTGCTATCATATCACCTGGAGGATGTACCATGATAACCAATTCCCTACGGAAAAGGTGACTTTTTACTATTATTACCATGAGGTTTGATGGGAATTGCTACGAAGATGTTTTTGCCTATCTCTGCCCTGTTGACTGTTACCTATTGCAGGAGAAGGTACTATTCTTCTTTGCTGTTACCCCATAGCTTTGATGTCTTAATATGCTGCACTAAATCTGTACGCCCTGAGTTTAAAGCTTGACCAAAATCTTTATTCCTCAGGCCAGTTTACTGTTTTATGCTAAAATATGTCAAAATAAGCAAAATCTTATTATAATTAATGAACTAATATAAAATTAGCCGTTGGAAGTCATATAAACCTGCCGAATAAAGGGGGGTATTTTGCCAATGTTTGCCGCAGAGCGCAGCATTCGTAACGGGGATGCTGCTGCCTATCCTCGCCCTGTCCATTTGAACTACAGTATTTCGGATGGTTATATTGCCACCTGTCGGTTCTGGTACCTTAGTAGCTTCTTACAACACCTGGTATAGGGGAGGTACTATTCTTTTCTGCCGGTACCACACGGCAATTTTCAACATAATTGCCAAATTATTAAATATCTTTATCACATAATAATTAAATGCTTATATCGTTCTGTTACCTTAATTGCCTCATACAACACCTGGTACAGGGGGAAGTACTAGCAGACGTAATGGCAGACTGCGAAGTAGCATTGTCTACCAGTCAATCATCAGGCAAAACAAAAAAGGGATCGCATCGGTGCAATCTGAAAAAACTTACTTATATATATAAAAATAAAACTTATATATATTACTCAAGAGCTGCTTTTATTATATCTTATAAATGCGTAAATAAACATAATTGAATTATTTTAGATTTAAACAGATTAAAAAGGAAGTCGATGGCCGCTGATGCGTGAGCATTGTGATACAATCTATCTAATAGCTAATAAAATCTTAAAATAAAGTAGATAATTGAAGAGGTGACATACATAAGTGAACTTTAGATGTCATTTCTTTGAATTTACCAGTAAGACAAATGTGTAATTAGCGTGTTTAAATTATATTTGTTGTAATATTACTTTGCATTTTTAGAGAAATAATTTGTAGTTTATTTTGAAAATCTTCAACGCCAAACAAATTTTTATATGCATCTAGTTTAAATCTGTATCATTATACATAAGAACTTCAACTATCTATTTGTATATACGAATTTTGTCATTCTTTTACAAAAAATCTCAACAAAAAATTCATTGTCACACGAAAAAACTATCCACCACGCTGATTCCACTCAAAAACTTCAACAAGTGATTTTTTTATAGACATCTCTCAATCCGCGACTTCACACATCGATAAATATTGCGTACTTTAAAAAAAAACCACTTGGGTTTACCGTCAATTGTCATTGTCGTAGGGTACCGACAGAGTAGAAAAGTCATCACCATAGCAGCTGTAAAACGTCCACTGCAAGACATAGGCCTCCCCAAGAAAAGGGGGAATTGGCCCATAATCACCGCGCTGGGTTGGGTAAGCATAACTTCACGACATGAATGCTGCTGCCCATTCTTGCTTCGAGCTCCACTGCTTCAGATGGATACGCCGCCATCTGTTGATTACGGCACCTCAATCGCCTCTTCCGGTACCTGGTACAGGGGGATGGGTGTACTATTCTACCCTGCCGGTAGAATAGTACCTTCATCTTCATTAGGTACTGAAACCGACTGACGACGGTACAGGCTCGAAGCTGAGCTCTGAGATTGCCACCAGACCTGCCCAGCGCGGTAATAATGACCACAATTCACCTTTAGCATATAACACTTTTAATTGACAAGCCCGATGGCGCCGATAGCAATGATCTTGTCTAATGCGCCAGGATAAATATTTTTGTCTGTTCTGTGTATGGGTGTAAAATATATATATTTAAGTAGTATACAAGCGCTTTAAGCGACTTATCACGGAATCATGTCAATGCATCAGATGTTGTGGGGAAAAAAATATACTCATCTACATCCTCGTACAAATGCCATCCTCAAGTCATCATAAAAATATTCGAAACGCCTTGAATCCAAACAAAATTAATCGATACTCGTGCAACCTACAATTAAGCGAGTTCCAAGGGTCCAAGTTAAATGTTGATTGATGATTTAATAATCGGCAATTAAGTGGATATGTTATAAATATCGTTTTGTCTGTCCGTCCATCATCACTCGTGGCGCTCGAATCCGTCATGTGTATTATTTAATATTTTTTATAGTGTACTGGTTTGCCGTGAGGTAAAGAGTTTGCTAAAGTAGAATAACATACGGAACAATGCATCTCAAACGCCCAGGGTGGAGATGGGCAGGCGTCCTGCGATTGCCAACACGCTTGCGGGAATTATGGGCAAAATTCCCCTTTTCTTGAGGAGGCCTATGTTGGTTGGTTGTTTTCCCGGTGGTCGAAATTCGATCACGATTCTTTAAACTTTTTAACTTGAACTGTATTTAATTCATTGTTATTGTCGTTCGTTCACAGTTATTAGTATTAGCGAAATTTTTACTGAATTTTGTAATTTAACTTCGTTAAAAGACTAAAGAATCTAAAATCACTATAGACAATTTCTTTTAACTTCATTTATGT
The DNA here is from genome assembly GCA_020976665.1 of Heortia vitessoides. Taxonomy (NCBI): domain Eukaryota; kingdom Metazoa; phylum Arthropoda; class Insecta; order Lepidoptera; family Crambidae; genus Heortia; species Heortia vitessoides. The sequence continues at coordinate 1,824,701 of JACJUM010002809.1, forward strand.
ATCTGTGTGTTGTACAAATAGCAGTGTCGGTAACGTAAAGTAGCTGAGTTGATGATATTGTTACATTACCCAGTAATCTCACTGCCTAGATAATGTGGCATAATAACTACAAGTCACAAGGGCAAGGCAACCCGCTAGTGATATCCTTGTGATCTCTGGCTTATTATCACGCTAACAGTATGTATATATATATATATATATATATATATATTTGAACAACTAACATATTGGCTATTAACTATAAGATAAATAAAACTATAAGATAAATAAAAGAAAAATGTGTTCATTTAACTAATGCATTTATACAATCAGTGCAACCTGATATTTATAAATAAAAACAAAAACAAAACTGTATCTACAACATAGAAAGTAAAAAAGGTGAAACAATAAATAAATCCGTGGTTGTCAAACGCGGGCCGCGGGCGGCGCGAGATTGACAGCCCTGACGGCGGTTGAACGCAGGTCGCGAAAGGCTGCGTTTTTTGTTTGGCGGTCAGGTGTGTGGCAACGCGATTCGAGTGGGGCCCGTAGTATATTTATTTTGGTCAGTAATTCGACAAGTTGTTCAACGATCCTTGATTTGGTTTTCAATTACGTTTTGCCAAACGTATCATAACATTTGTTAACATTTACGCGTTCAGAACTTATAATGATACTGGTTTTTCACTGGCTTAAAATGTTTTGTTTAACTTTTGTTTTTGAATGGTGTGATAAGTTACATTCGTTTTTAGTTATCATCATCATAATAACAGGTCAATGCTCGACTTACGTATTTCCAAGAAAGAAAGAATATTTCCCATAATTGCCAGGTTAGACAAGCGTGGTGGTAGTCGTAGAGCGTAGCTTTAGGAGAAAATACTCTGTCTGTCCCTAACTATGGTTGCTCTGTTGCATTTGAAGTATTTGAAGTAGGTGGAAAGTCTTCCATGGATATAATGCCATTTGTCGGTTCCGATAGGGCTCAGTCGCCTCGTACTGCCAGTATCGAATAAAACATAGAATTAACTTTTGTTCTACCTATATTTAGTTTTAGCTCTATAAATTTCTAAAGTTAAAGGTACTCCAATGAAAATTTTAGGTATTACCTAGATGAAATCACCAGTGATAGCAGGGCGCCGTGGTTTTATACGAGTTAAGTTGTAGAATTTTCATCTCCCTTTTACCTCCTTAGGGGATAATTTTTTAAAAACCATTTTACACGTGATTCATGACTTTTAATGAAGAACATTTAAACTGAATTTAATTAGAATAACTTTAAATGTAGCTAAGTTGCATAATACTTTGCACCCTTGTGTACTTTTTTGGGAGAAGAATTTTCAAATATTTTTTTTAAGGGTTTTCCTACGTTTTAAAAGAATCTGTGCTTAATTTCAAGTTTCTAACCATTAAGGTCCTGCGTTGGTCAGTCAGTGAGCTCTTAAAAACCTTAAAATCTATATATATATATAATATATAATGTTTTTAAGGTTTATTTACTCGTACACGGACCCCTATTATGGTTTCAAAGCCTCGATACGCCGCACAGCTGGGCGTCTAAGGTTTTTGATTTTAAAAATCCGTGGGTAAAGGTATTATTTTTTTCACTGATAACTTTGATAACTATGGATTTGGTTAATTCGGGCACACAGACAGATGTATGAACTTTTTATATAGCGGTCTGATTGTCGGGTGCTTTGGCTTTTTGGGTATTGATACGGATATCAATTGGGTGTGAATTATCAGATACAGTATAAAAAAATGTTGGTATCTTCTCAAGTGCTTTTGAGTTTTGGAGGTCTGATTTCTTTTGTTATTTTTTTACAATCCGTGTGATCTGACAACCAGAAGCACCAAAACATTTTTTAAAACTTAAACGGAAAATAAATTGGAATTGTTTATAAAGAAAGAAAAAAAAATACATGAAGTTCAGGGTGAAAGTAGCAGTGAAATTGTTATAGACGTTCAAGTCACAGGGTTGGCAACACGTTAGTGATATCCCTGTGATGACACGAGCGTCTATAGACTGCGGCCACGTTTACTATTAAGCGGACCGTATCAAAGTGACCGTAGCCATGAGGTACCGAGGTGCCACATCGATATTATAAATTATATTATAATAAACATACAATTCACACAATAATTCATACATTGTCAAACTCTGTGATAAGTCACTTAAAGCACTTGTGTTATGGACATAAGATAACTGAGAAATCATTAGAACAATCACAATTATTATCATATAAATATTTGAATATGTGTTGGGATCGAACCCACGACATTTGGGGCACTTGATAGGATACTACTATCTGTGCCATTGGATCAGTATTGGATATATATATATATATATATATATATATATGTGTGTGTGTGTGTGTATATATACCTCATGATAATAACAATAAAATATGATTTGAAACATGTCACACATCATGTTGGTTGAAACTTAGTAATGCTAAATTCGGGTAACATTGAAGTATTAGGGACACTTTTTTTTTTTTTAGAATTATTCTTAATAAACCGATGTCTCAGTCAAGTGCAATTCTCAAATGGCCCTTCAACTATATCCGAATTGGGACCGAATGAAAGGAATTGAAAATGGTAACAAAAAAATATTACAAAAGCATTCGCGAATAAAACATAACGCGATATCTTGTAAAGCGGTCTATTACGGGGCGTTTACACGGGACGAGACGACTGTTACACGGAATAAGACCGGGCGTATGCGGTCTGCATTTCTTTAAGCGACTTACTTAGCTCCAAGTTTAGTTCCTTAAAGTACTTGTGTTGCAGACATCAGACAACAGAGGAATTACAAATACAATCATCATATTCATATCAGCCATTAAAAGTCCACTATTGGACATAACCTTCCCCAAGAAAGGGGTTATATTGCCAATAACTGCCGCGCTGGGTAAGCTGCTACTTATCCCCGCCCTGTACATTTGAGCTGACTTTTTTACATGGATATACCGCCTTCTTGCGCCATCAGTTGCGGAACCGCAAACGTATGGTCTTATTCAGATAGTCTGTCGATCTTGGTGAACGATCTACGTTATGTTCACCGATGCATTGTCAGCATATTTAAATTGCCTATTTGCTGGGCTATTAATAAGCCTATACGGAATTTAAATTGTGTGGAATTTAAAATAAAAAAATGTGATTCATGTTGGAAATTGTAGACAATAATTGTGGACATTCGTGTCATCGCAAAATTATCACTAGTGTATCGCCAACCTTTTGAACTAGAAGTACAATGTCACATATAACCAGTAATTTTACTACCTCTCTCACCCTTTAAACGATAACAGAGCAATGGTAATTGCTACATGGAGGTAGAAATAGATGGCAGTGAGGTACCAATGCAGAGGACCTTTGTAAGTCAGGTCTACCTTAAGTAATAATAAAGGGGTATATAGAGTAAATAGTTTTTTGTTAAGAATATTAAATGAATTCACTTAATAGTCTTGTCTAAGAGAGGAATTACAGTTATAATACTTAAATACATATGTACAACACCAGGAAATAAAACTAATACAAATTTTCATCACATAAATGTGAGTCCCGATTGGAGATCCAGCATACGATTCTCGACGCCCAAGAATAAAACACTACCGAATGGACTTGTGTAAATTTCAAATCTCCTATCCAATATCGGATGCCAGTCGTGCCGTGTAAAAGCCGCTGTGTCGCGGCAATTTTTGATATTAAAATTTTCAATAATGCCTAATGGAAGTCGCGGGTTCGACTCCGTATTGAGTGCGCCCTTGTCCCTTAATGCCCGCTTTGTATTCGGAGCTTTTGTTTTATTATACCGGTGTTTGATATCTCTTAGTCTGAGTAGTGTCAAAATTGCTCGGTTTTTTTCTACTTGAGCCGTTATTAATAACTAGCGTACCTTGTATCTTTTGTCTTTGTATCTTTGTAAGTTATAGCCTATATTCTATTCTGGTGTTTGTGCTATATAATTAGGTTTAATTAACATAAAATTCCCAAGTTTTTGCTTGAAACAGTGAGTGTATATATAGTTTACCAAGAGTATATATAGAGAGAGAGAGGGAAAAGTATTTGAGAATTAAAAAAACTGCTCTTATATATCTCGTAAATATTATTCGCATAGTTCCTTTTTTCGTCAATATATTGAAATAAAATATACCTTTTTTCCCCACAACATCTCACAACTTGACCTGACTCCGTACTAAGTCGCTTAAAGCACTTTTGTTACGGACATCAGACAACAGAGGAATCACATATATACTACCTAAATACATATTTTTAACACCCAGATACAGAACAAACACAAATATCAGCATATAAATATTTGCTGGACCGATAAACTCAATAGCGCTGATGGTAGTTATCTTATTTTATGCATCAAGGGTCGTGGGTTCGATCCCCACCCAGTATAAACATTTATATGATGATATTTGTATTTGTTTTGAGTCTGGGTGCAAAAAAATATATACATATAACTATTATATTGATGATTATTCTGTTGTCTGATGTCCGGTACACAAGTGCTTTAAGTCAAGTACGTTAAGCTTGGCAGCATTTATCAGAATTCAAAAATGGCGCACCAACATTATTTCATCACCGTAGCCCCAGAACGTCCGCTGCTGGACATACGCCTCCCCAAGAAAGGGGGAATGTTGCCAAAAATTGCCGCACTGGGCAAGCATGTTGGCAATCGTAGAACGCAGCTTTTACAACAGGGTTGCTGCTGCCCATCCCCGCCTGTGCATTTGAACTGCAATGTTTTGGATGGATATACCGCCATCTGTCGGTTCTCGTACCTTAGTCGCCTCTTACGACACCTGGTACAGGGGTAAGCATGTAGCATGTAGTCTGTGACATCGCATTTTTCGTAACATCAATCACATAGTTTAGTATAACAATTAAAACCAATATATGCTTAATTCAGAACCACTTTAAATTCAAATTCGTATAAGATTTACGTGCGCAGCGGCCATTACATTCCTGGTACCGGCTATCTTCAATCTCGGCGGCCGGTAACAAACAACCACGGTGCACTAACATTAGCCAGAAAGCGTCGCACTCGTGACATCTAAATTTCGGCTAGCCGCATTGGGACGGCGCCTCGCAGTTAGAAATCGGACAGTGGGCACACGTTACCATTTTTACCTTGGATAATTCGTGTTGCTATGAGGTACCGGCAGAGTAGAATAGTATCTCCCGATGTAGCAGGTGCCGTAAGAGGTGATTGAGGTATCAGAACCGACAGATGGCGGTATTTAATGCACAGGACGTGCATGTGCAGCGGTATCCCCGTTGCGAAAGCTACATTCTGCGATTGAGAACACGCTTGCCCAGCGCAGTAATAAAGGGCAAAATACCTCCATTTTGAGAGAGGTCTATGTCCAACAGACTTCCAATGGCTGGAATGACGAATTCGTGTTAATTGGCAGCAAAAGATTTCAAAAAGGACCGGTTGCTAGCTACCTGCATTCAGCGCAATCCAGTTTTAGTCAGATCGTCTTTCCACCCTGTAGATGCACATTCTAAGCTGCGCTTGCGCGTTTAGAATGTGCATCTACAAGGTTTAGTTCTGCTAAGTATCCTGCCCACTGCCACTTCAAATGATAAATCAGCTGGCGTTTATTCAAGAATCTCTTAATTCCTCTTCTATATCTAAATATATATACATGTTATTCTAGAAAAGATCTCATAAAAACATTACTAGCCGTGAGGTACCGGCAGAGTAGAGTAGTACCTCCGTCTGTACAAAGTGTCGTAAGAGCTGAGAGAACCGATAAATGGCGGTATATCCATCCGAAACAATGTAGCTCAGATGCACATGGTGGGGATGGGCAAAAGAATCCTCATCGCGAAAGCAGCGCTTCATCAGCATCAACACGCTTGAGCAGCGCGGCAATTACGGGCAATTTTCCCCCTTTCTTGAGACGCCTATGTCCAGCCATGTCCTATGGACTTCCAATGGCTGTAATGATAATGATAATATAGCAAATCAGAAACCTTCTATGGCATAGCTCTTACAGTTCCATCCATTCGTTTGTAGAATGCGCTCCCCCTCAAAGTGAGATCTGCTCGTTCTTTTTCCATTTTTCAGAAAATGGTGAAGGAGTATAATCTGTCATTTTAATTTCCTGTGTTTTGTAACTATATCCTTTATATGTATTTGAATGTATGTGTATATATATATATATATCTATATATATGTTTATATGTATGTATGTTTGTTTGTTGTACTAAATACACCTCAAAGTTCCACCAGCTTTTAACATTATTTCTATCCAAAGGTTGCCTGTAAGAGATTGCATTTAGCGATAAGGCCGTCTCTTGTACCAACTATTCCAAGTTTTTTTATGTTCTTGTGTTGTTTTTATTGATGTAAAATAAAGAGTATTATTATTATTATATTAATATAGGATTTCGGTTAAGCAAAAAGCTAATATTGCAATGGCTCTCGCCATTTTGTAGCTCTGTGGGCCCGCGTCCGAGTTGCGAGGCGACAAAACATATCGGCGGTTGGCTCTTGTTTCTCGCTCTACCCCCGCATCTGTTGTGGCCATCGTGCATCGGGCTATGCCCATGTACATATAGGCAGCCATCTTGTTAGTCTTTCACTCTTCAGTAATAAAACTGGTCAAACATTAAAGTGGGATACTGGAAAAGTGGTATACTCTGAGTTGGAAAATTTTTATAAGGAAAATTCTGTAATTGTGTGTTTGTTTGTAATTATGTCATCATAATCACACCAGCCATTAAAAGTCTACTGCTGTACATAGGCCTACCCAAGAAGGAGGGAATTCTGCTTATAATTGCCGCGCTGGGCAAGCGTGTTGGCCATCACAGAGCACAGCTTTCGAAACGAGGATGCTGCTGCCAATCTCCGCCCTGTGCATTTGTGTTGCATTATCTCAGATGGATATACCGCCATCTGTCAGTTCTGTTACCTTAGTCGCCTTTTATGACACCTAGTACAGGGGGGGGGGTACTATTCTACTTTGCTGGTACCTCACGGCAACGTATTACGTTGGCACGGTACGTTGCCCTAATGTTCTAGTGTTACGGATATCCGATAACAATGGAAGCACAAATAAACATTATATCATGATAGCTGATATGATCATCATCATGATCATATCAGCCATCGGAAATCTACTGCTGAACGTAAAGCCTTCTCAAGAAAGGGAGAATTTTGGCTATATTTGCTGTGTTGGGTAAGCGCGTTGGCAGTCGCAGAGCGCAGCTTTTGCATCGGAGATGCTACTGCCCATCCCCACCCTGTACGTTCGAGCTATACTGTTCAGGATGGATATATGGATATGGTTTTGGAACTTCACCTGCCTCTTACGACACCTGGTGCAGAGAGAAGTAATAATTTTCTCTGCCGATACCTAACGGCAATATAATAAAGATGAACCTTAGCTAAGGTACCTACTATTTCTTTACTTACGTACTTACTATTTTTATATATGTTTCTTTACCAACAATAAATATATGAAAATAAGGAAGTTATAAAAGGGTTCATACCTGTAAAGTAATATTTAGAACATAGGAATGTTGACACTGTTTTAGATGCAAATACCGCCATCTGTCGGTTCTGGTATCATAGTCATCGTCATCTGGTACCTCTTACGACCCCTGTTACAGGGGCTTGGCCATAATAATGTTGAATAACCTTTTGACTAACAAATCGTTCCCATAAACTAAATATTCGTTTTAAAGGCTTACAAATAATCTTTAACCAGATAGATATATAGAAAGAAATTATTAATACACTGCATCTATACACTGAATGATGACGCAAGTACTTGTCAGCCAACAATAACAATGGAATGACGACAACACCGCCAGCATTAATAGAGAGGCAGCGTTAACAAATACCGCAAAATATTTGACGCCAATAAATGTAACCGCAATTATCACGACGGGAAATTTAATCAACGGCGAACAGAACAAAACGGCCACGAATTAAACAATTCGAACTTTCAATATCCGTCATAACCCTAAAAAGCTGTTGGCAGCCGAAAACGAGCGAGCGTAATAGCATTGACAGGAATCCCAACCGCCAATAAAAGATGGGGACCGATCCCATAAAACTATAAGAAGGAAATATGTCTCGAGGAAAATTTCTGCGCCATAACCGCGACCATTCGCCGAAAGCCCGAAACCCAAAATGTCATACCAATGAATTCATGCGCACAGTTTTTTTGCCCAGTTTATCGCTTTTCTTTATTACGGTTGGACATTTTTGGCGTTTCGCGACGTCCGGGTGTATATTTTTATAGCTGCATTTGAGGGTTGGGATAAATGGTATCGCGAATAATTTGTTTATGACCCCCTCATATTGGTTGCCGACGTTTTAATAAAATATTTTATTCCACAATAATACTGCGTTCGCTTTTTATACGTCCTCATATCGTATATTGGCATTTAATACGGCACGACTTTGTGGGGCTGGTCGTCTTTGTTCTCCGTTTACATTAATAAAGGTATCATGAGAGTAAATGTCTTCTCAAATCCTCCCAAAATATCACAACAATAACAAACAACTAATTAATTGATATACTCTCCAATACTGTCATTGCTAAATCACATACATAGTTTTGTCGCCCTAAAAACCTTCAGCAAGCCAATCAATCACGCCCTTATTACAATAATATCCGTATAAAGCAGCGCAATTACAAATTCCAATTCACAAAACCACGTCACACCAGTACAAAGGCTACAAATGACAAGCCACACTTGTTATTGAATAACCACCTTCCCTACGCATCAATTTATCACGGATTCAATGAAGGCGAAACTATATTTCATAGCGGTACATCCTGACACTGAATCTATGAAGCCTAATCTAGGTAGAGATTAAAACTGAACAAGTGAGATTGGAAATTGAACCTTAGCTTTTCAAATGTAACGATAAGAATCGAGTAGATATGTGATGGAGGTTGTGACGTTTGTGGATCGGACAGGATGTTGCATATTGACGTCATCTAAAAGGGAACTCGCACCCGAATGCAAAATGGTTGAACCATGGATTTGGCATATGTTATAGGGCAGGAATTGTCCCTACACACGGACGAGGGGTCAGAAAATTTTGATGCAAAATAGTTTTTCTTTGTACACAACAATTTTCAAATAAAAAGTGGTAGGATTTGGTAAAGGATTTTAACTGTTTCTACTTTTAAAAATATCTAATTCGTATTTAAAGGATCTCTTCATAAGATCTTTACGGGAATTTTGATAAAATTGGTATTTAATGCAAAAATGAATACTTCATTTTCTATTGAACTAAATAAAACACTTTTTTGTTCACCATAAACATGCGGGCAGAAAAAATGAGTGAAAATTATTAACCACCACATTGTATTGAGTGAACTTCATAGAGAGTAGAAAAATTAAATACAATAAATACTAAGGTAGTTGGGAGGGTTCCTACGTCATACTGTTATTTGATATCAGATAAAAAAGAAAAAGAGCAGAAGCAATAACGTAACTGGAATAACCACCATTTTCACCGCATTTGAAGAAGTAGGTGGAAAAAATATACAAATACACTGAAAAGTATTTTAATAGGTTATTGATATTATCGAAATTAATAACTTCATTAATATCTTCTCCCTTTCTGTTCTATATTGTTTATTCTTATGTCAAAATATTAAAACTTTGTACAATATTATTACTAGCACCTACTATATGCACACACAGGAAATTTGAAACAGTTTTTCAGTTTTTACTCTATCGCAATCTTGCTAGTTTCTTAACTTTATGGAATCTTACCCCATAGTTTAGTTCAGCTCGCGTGGGTTAGGCTTCATATAGCGAAACTTCGCAACCCGAATGCTTCACGAACGTTTGTTTTATATACAAACAAGTCGATAAACAAGCTCACGGTCCTCATGATAGTAAGCGTCTACGCAGCTAATAGAACATTATATCACAAGGATATCACTTGTGCGTTACCAACCTTGTTACATGAAGATTGTATCAGCTGTTACCCAGAAATTTCACTGTCTTCTTTTAAACCGGAACAGCAATGCAAACACTGTTGTTTAGCTGGAGTAATAGCCGTGGATGCCAGCAAAGTATACTATTCTCTACATCCTGCAGTACCAGGTGTCGTAAGAGGCGACTGAGGTACCGAAACCGACCGATAGCGGTATATCCATCCAGAACCGTGCAGCTCAAATGCACAGGTTGGCATGGGCAGCAGCATCCCCGTCGCGAAAGTTCTGCTCTGCGATTGACAAAACGCACACCCAGCGCGGAGGCCTATGACCAGCAGGGGATTTCCAATGGCTAGTATGTTGATGATATGACAAATAGGTGAGAATGAGGTACCGGATAACCTTTGTGGGAGATATACCTCATGTAAAGTCAATGAAACAGGAATTCGAGCACTAGATCGAATATAAAATACATATAGAAACACTAAAACTTGATTTATTTCTTAACCACAAAACCCTTTGTAAATATACTACCCGATTTTTAGATATTCATTAGATATCTTCAAATTGCGGGTTATTTATAACAGATGACTGTAATATATACATATCAACATAGTTGTACAATGATGAAATAGGCCTCCAAGTATGGGAGAAAAGCCGTGAGGTACCGGTGGAGCAGAATAGGACCTTTCCCTATGCCAAATATCGTAAGAGGCGACTAAGGTACCGAAACCGACACATGGCGGTATGTTTAAAAGCCCAGGGCGGGATAAGCAGCAGCATCCCCGTCTCGAAAGCTGCGTTCTGCGATTGCCAACACGCTTGCCCAGCCCAGCCATTATGGGTATGATCTTCCTTTTCTTGAGGAGGCCTATGTTAAGCAGTAGACTTCCAATGGCTAGAATGGTGGTGATAGGAAAGAAATGATTTTATTTGCGCTATAGGCAGAGTGGAGTTTTGTGAAGTGCTGCTCCACATCCCAGCCTTGTTACATTTAAGCCATCCTGTTTCTGGTGGATATAACGAGCGACAATTATACTCTGCCAGTCTATATATACAAAATACCATAACATATCTAAAATTGGAATTATTGCTGAAGCACGACTAAAAAAACACATTAGTTTGAAAACCGCCTGGCAACTGTGGACAAAAATTAAATCATATCTCGTAAGGAGGCCTATATCCAACAGTGGACGTTTTACGGCTCATAAAGAAAAAATGCTCATTATAAAGCTACTTCTTTAACGAGCCTTTGCGAATGGTTGCCGCAAGTTAATCAAAACGTCGAACAAAAATGTAAAAAGTTACACAAACCACTCCAATCCACCAATCAAAAAGGAGTTTCAATTACGAGTAGTCACCGCAAAAATTGAAAAAAAATATATATGTAGAATTAGCAAGTTAAAGTGGCAATGGACAGGGCACTTAACATGCGGGACCAATGAACAATGTTGTCGTAAGGTACTGGAATGAAGACCACCGGCAAGCGCAACGTAGGACGTCAACCCTCAAGGTGAACAGACGATCTGACTAAAACAGCAGGATCGCGCTGAACGCAGGCCGCATACGGTCGGTCCTATTGGAAATCACTTGGAGATACCTATGTCCAGCAGTGGACGTCTTACAGCTGATATGATCACGATGCTGATTATTATACAGAAGAGATGCAGTTACAAAGTGCATATTGTTCGCTTCAAAGTAGATTTACCGTCAAATCAACAGTGTGTATCACCCTAATCCATATGTCTTGGGTGATCCAGTCGGCTGTGTTTCATATCGGCCCTAATTGCCGGCCTCGCCGATTCCACGCGCTTGCCGATTGTCATTTGTAATACTATCGTGTTGCTCGCCTGTGGGGGACTGTAACCGCTCCGGTTGATATGTTAATTGAACATCAATATGTTTGAGGTTTGATGCGATTGTTTGGTCCAGACATGTTTAATTATATTCTAGGATTGTTTTAACGAGATCGTGTATTCGTCATCTTCATACCAGGCATTAAAAGTCCACTGCTGGACTTAAGCCCGCCCAATAAGTGTACATAATTGCCGCGCTGGGCAAGCGTGTTGGAAATTGCAGTGCGCAGTTTTCGCAGACGGGGATGCTGCTGTCCATCCACACACTGTGCATTTAAACTGCACTATTCGGATAGATATACAGCCATCTATCGGTTACGGTACCTTAGTCGCCTCTTATAACACTTGGTACATGGGGAGGTACTATTCTACTCTGCCGGTGTCTCACGGCCTCATGTGTTAGCTTCAGTGTAATGTTAATCATGTTATAAATAATTAATAATGTCAGAAAATGTTTCATGAGATTTTTAGATTCGTGGCATTATTAACAAGTTTGCAAGCATCCGTTTACTTCAACCGACAACATTGTCCTTTTTCTTTGCAACTTACTTACCATTCGGAGTTAAATCACAGATACATCAGGTAGACCTCGTCAATATTCGTCTACATTCTTACCTATTTTCACTGCTAAATAGCAGTGTTCGCATTGCTATATAATACATCAACGATATTCTATACTTAAATGTATTAAATAAATAACTCTTAAATTAAGTGTTCAAATAAAAGCAAATTATTTCAAGACTATTAATCATATGCGAAAGAAAGGGCTAATATTCTTTTCAAATAAAACACTTTCCGTTGTATTTCCTTTTTCTTCTCCTAACAGTCTATTTTTAGGACCACACTAACCTTTCATATGTATATATAAGATTGTATTATCCAATGTGTAATTTGGACGACACAGTCAATCAAACACAATTGAGTTTCTCTGTAAGAAAAGATTTATTTCGTTAATTTAAATGTACGCTACCAAACAAACAATGAAACAAGTGTTAATAATGACCTTTGTCTACCTTAATGTCTGACCTTAATAATGATTCTTACCAGGTATGTACCTGTAAGAAAAGAAATGATATTTAATGTTATTATTTACAATGTCAGTTCCAAATGACAACTATTTTAGTGGTATTTTATTTAAACAACTAATTTCAGATTATGACAATGTGACGTTTTTAGGTTATAATTATTTTACCACAGGTAACATTAATGACATTAGACGCGCGACTGCGCGGGAAAATTTAAACTAAGAAAAATATATTTTACATATACATAGCCTTCTTTTCTCTAATCACTTCTTAGATACTTAAGCAAACAAGAATACGTTGCGCATGATGGTTAGCATCACCATAGCCAATAGACAATTGTGTTATCACAAAGATATCACTAAAGCGTCGCTAGCCTCGTTTTTATTACTCCTCCCTCTGTAATAGGTGTCGTAAGAGGCGACTAAGGTACCAGAACCGACAGATGGTGGTACATCCATCCGAAATGCATGATGTGATTGCCTGTAACTGTAAGAACAATTAGTAAATAACTTTTGAAAACACAATAATTGTTCATAATAACTGTTACTTATGTTGGTAATTCAATTATTTAATAAATAAATAAATAAAAATATGTAGCTCAAATACAGAGGGTGGGGATAGGCAGCCGCACTGTCATAGCGAAAACTGCGTTCTGCAAATACCAACACACTTGCAGCGTGGCAATTATGGGCGTAATTTTCTTTTCTTGGGGAGGCGTGAGTCCAGCAGTGGATTTCTAATGGATATTATAATTAATTTATGTTATTTAATTACGAATAATATAAACTACAAGCTAAATTTTTATTTGGGCCTTCACACTCCGTCAGCCAATTACACCCACCAACCAATCCACAATTAATCTAACAAACGAAACGCAAGCGCGGAAACAATAGCACCCCCTTACCTGTTCATACAATCCGATAATAACACAAGATTATTATTAGACATGAATTATAGTTGCAATTAGACGCGACAGAGGGAAATGGCGTCAGTACAAAGCACAGGACGCGGTGGACAGGCCAGCGAATAAATCAATCAAGCCGGTGAGAGGTCAAAACCTAAGGCCCGGAGTGGAACGTTGCTTTTGAAATTTTTTCTTTAGATTTTCCTAATCTGATAGTAGCGGTTGTTGTAATGGAATACTCTAGACAGAATTTAAAAAAATAAACGTCAATAAATATTGCGAGAATTTAGACCAAAGATTTTGGTGGACGTAATGGCGCATTCGTTCTTGCACTTGCACATAAAAGGTTCGATTACAATCCAGGACAAACATCTATATGATGAGTCATTGTTCTGCACCTGGTTATTAACAAATGCTTCTAGCAACTTATCTCGAAGTCAGGTCACTATATGAGATCTCGAATGGGAATTGATTTATTTTATAATAAAAATAAGAACTAGTAAAATTGTTGGGAAATGTGATATTATATCTTCAAGTCACAATTCACAAGCTTACACGTATATGATACGGACCATGTGTTTGTTTGTCGACTTGATCTCATAAAAAACACATTTTATTGTACATAAAAGAATCACATAATCAGAAAGATTATAAAGTGACAAGTTTTAATACAATATGCGACCTTATCGCTTAAGGCGATCTCTTCCAAGAAACCTTTGGACGGATATATAAGAAAATAATATGATAGAGCAGTTAGATGTGTACTACTAATTTATTTATGAGAAGAAAATAAAGAAAATTAAACAATAATAATAAACATGTCTATATAACATATACATCTGATTTTTTACAAAATAAACACAGATATATTGAAAGGTAGCTGTAATAGCCGTGGAGTACCGGCGGAGTAGAATAGTACCTCCCTCTGTACCAGGTGTAGTAAGAGGCGACTGAGGCACCGGGACCGACAGATGGCGGTATAACCATCCGAAACAGCACAACTTAAATAATACAGGGTGGGGATGGGCAGCAGCATCTCCGTCGCGCAACTAACGCTCTACGATTGCCACCACGCTTGCCCAGCGTGGCATTTATGGGCAAAATTCCCCCTATCTTGGGGAGGCCTATGTCCAACTTTTAATGGCTGTTTTGTATATTGAAACGTTACAGTGACAGAAAATGCTCACTCACCATCCGCCCTAATGCGGCGACAGACCGCGCACGCCTGATATTCACAGGTGGCGCATTCCACAAACGTATAGCCTTAAAAGTAAAGATATAAGGTCCACTTGATATACAGCAAATCTACGCAGTATCAAAGCCTTGGTAGAACTTTATAATATGCATATACATATGTATGTTTGTCCTCAAACAATAGAACTAGATCGATGTTGATGGCTTATTGATAATGTTGAACGGATGTTGCGTTGATGATTAATGCGTGCTATGGATTCGCGACGTCAAAGGGATCATTAAGGGATCACCAGGAACTGTCTCCTGTGAAATATGTAGCCGATAGACAGTGGCGGATGTTATGACTGTGATGGATTCAGAATTAGTGTGCGTGCGATTGATTGTAGTGTAATTAGTGATTTGATGTAATCTGTGCTAATATTACAAAGAGGAAGGGTACAGAACCGAAGATAGGGCGGAGGTGGGCAGCTGCATTCCCATCGTGACAAGTATGGGCAAAAGTATCCCTTTCTTGGGGAGGCCTTTATCCAACTGTGGACTTCAAATGGCTGCTATGATGGAAGAAGAAAGATTTTATTGTTTGTTTATTAAAGTTTAACTCAAAAACTAAAACTATTTTTTATTTTTATTTTCACTTATGAATCTCCTGATTTACTTTCAATATTATAGAGCTGCTTCTTTGCCTAGTCATCATGGCAGCCTTAAAAACGTCCACCTCTGAACATAGTTCTTCCGATGTAAGAGGAAATCTTTCCATTATTTCCGCACTGGACAATCGCAGGACGTAGCATCACGACGGGGATGCTGCTGCCTATCCCCGCCCTGCTGTATTTGAGCTACTCTATTATATATGTATATATTAAAAAAATCTACAATCACTTAAAATGGAATGTAATGAGAAAATATTTATATTATTGTAGGTTTGTAACAAATAAACAAAAAAAAACATTTCTCACTGACGCTTCGCTCCTATTGGTCTCAGCGTAATGTTATATAGCCTAAAGCCTTCCTCTATAAATGGACTATCCAACAAAAAAAGAATTATTCAAATCGGTCTTCAAATTATTTAAACTAACAAACAAAGTCTTCCGCTTTATAATATTAGTAAAGATAAAGTGCCCAACAGGTACTCTTATTTTTATTTGAGTTTGGCTAAAGGTGAGATATGTGTATATTATATTAAAAGTTAAGATTTTCTAAATGTCTATACCTATATATTTATGTTTAGTTTAGTAATATATATGTATGTATATATGTGTACACATATACGGTAGACGAACAATTCTACACTTGCCAGTGCGCGATTTCTATTTCTGGTGGGTCGCGTAATGAACCTGCACTTAACTTAGTTTTAAGACTCGTCTGACTGACTAGTTTAAGGTAGGTGTAATAAAATTATCCGTGTGAGATGACTTTAATGATCCCTTGGGTCACCAGGGTCAGTATTATATTTAAATATGCATAAAATCACTTCCTTATTTAAAATGTTAATGTTATTATTATTAATTATTTTATTATTGACGATTCAAAAGTGCTTGTAATGGGCCTACTTGAATAAATATATTTGACCTTGACATTCTGGAACCTACAGAAAAATAAAGAAAAAGTTCCGCTTCTACTAACATATGACGTCACAATCTACCAAATCACCTCTTTAATAAGAATATAACTAGGTACACCATGTGTTTCCCCAACTCTGCCACATATTCATTATAACCCTTGTAAACACAACATCAAAATACTTCCCTAAGGCTAGAAATCCAAGCTAAATCTGCTACAAATTAGCTAATTCCACGCAACTGCGGCTCACACGATCGCCGTCTAATATTGAAATAGTGATTTATTACGCTATAAATCCGTCGCGTCCGTTCCGAGCGCGGATAATCGGATGACGGACGCCTCGACGCGACACCTTTGTTCCCCGCTCTATTAGTGAAATCACGTAATGTAGGTGCAAATCAGCGGACGCAAAGGGAACATACCTTTAACGCGGATTCCTTGCAATTTGTAATTTTTGGTGTGTTCTAATTTTAAATGAGTACAGTTTTTTCATATTTAACAGGTTTGTTCCACTATAGAGTTAGTGTTTGTATATCGAGTTATAATTGACCTTAATTTTTTGTTCAGAAAATTACATAAAGAAAAACAAGAACATAAACTATAATAAAATTGGCGGTCTTATCGCTCAGGGCGATAAGGACGTTTTATATTTTCTTCTAAAATAATTTTTATAGCTCAATACAGAAATACTTTAATGTCCGATCGAACTAATAAGTGAAGGCTTATTAATCTTGGAGTTTCTTAGAAGAAAACTGTGTAAAGGCTCCATTTCTTTATCAACGGCACAGAGTACAGTATTATTTGTAGCAATAACAAAGGCGACACAGCCGACGCGTGTCGCCCGGCTAT
The DNA here is from genome assembly GCA_020976665.1 of Heortia vitessoides. Classification (NCBI taxonomy): domain Eukaryota; kingdom Metazoa; phylum Arthropoda; class Insecta; order Lepidoptera; family Crambidae; genus Heortia; species Heortia vitessoides. Next base: position 1,841,997 of record JACJUM010002809.1, read on the forward strand.
CCGCTCGCGTCAAACCTTCTGCATATTTCACAGCCTGTGACAACCAAGTGTGGAGACGGATTGCTTATATACGAGTACAATCTGTCAAAATCTATCCTATATACATATATCTTTATTTAAATAGGCCTATTGTTAGCACTTTTAAATAGTAAAAAAAACATGAAAACTATTTGCTAATTACAATTTTACACAAATAACCGATTATTCTTACAACCAGTGTTATAAGAGTCATTTAAATAAATATGTCTTAAGTCATCGTCATACCAGCCATTGATAGTTCCCTGCTGGACATAGGCCTCTCCAAGAGGGGGGAATTTTCCCATAGCATGGCAAGCGTATTGGCAATTGCCGAGCGCAGATTTTGCGACGGGGAGCTGCTGCCCATCCCCGCCCTGTGCGTTTAAGCTACACTATTCCGGATGGATATACCCCCACGGTTCTAGTACCTTTTATTATGAAAAGAAATGGCAAAATTCATTTTTGGTTTATCTATTTTTTCATGTTATGACGTCAGCAAATAAGCATACGTTCCGTTTGATGATAAACGTGAACGCAGCCTATAGACACTCGTGTTGCCAACCCTGTGAACTGAAGATAGAACATCACATTTACCCAGTACTTTCACTGCCCTTCTTACTCTTCAAACCGGAACACGGCCATGCGAATACTGCTATTTGGCGGTAGAAATTGGTGAAAGTGAGATACCAATATAGACGACCTTTGCAGGAGGTCTATCTCTTGCCCGGTAAATTATTATATCAGACGTCGACATCGATGATTTTACATTTTTATGACGCTGGTTTCCCATGAAAACATGATATAAATCTCTCCAAAATTACTTTTTTCAAATTGCCGGTATCTATATCGTAAAGCATCCATAACTCCTCGGGCGATGGTAAATCTTCAATAAATTCACCGCTCTACCACTGGTCTTCCAAAATCATAAACTCTTCACACACATTCTTTTTGTAGAGCAGCACTCACGCAGCAGTAGAGTTCGTGAACCTCTTTCGCAAACTACAAACGTGCCGCGGGCCACGCCGGTTCAATCTGGTTTAGGGCCGGTCATCAATGACTAGCGCTGGTCTAGGAAGGATAGCATTATATTTGTTCTAAATAGAAAATTATAACTAAAATTCAACCTATGATACAATAAGGCTTAATTACTTTAGTAAATTATTAAAGAAACAAAATTATCAGTTTTTAATCATCATTCACATATCAGCCATAAGGGGAGTATTTGCCCATAATTACCACACAGGGCAGGCCTATCGCAATAGTAGACCGCAACTTTGCGACGAGGATTCTGCTGCCCATCCTCACCTTGTATGATGGATATACCGCCATCTGTCTGTTTCGGTACCTTAGTCGCCTCTTCCGACAGACTGAGGAACCATTCTACTCTGCAGAATATTGTTGTACTTAATCTGTGAAGTTTCAATCACATAATAAATTACCAAATATCATTTAGATGAAAATCAACTCACCTGCAAATTACCAGAGTACAGAATTACCGAAAACCCAATCTCATATGCCATATTAACCGAACGTTGGAACAAACCGCACTATTTATATCATAGCCACGCGCTCTGACCAATCACCGTGCTGCGATAGGCGGCAATTTGAATTTCGAATTCACCAACGTACATTTGCACTTGCATTTGTTGTGCCAACATTTTCACCACCTTACAGCCTGGTGATAAGGTTCAATTTGTTACAGTTTCTTTGCACAGTGTCTCGGTAATGTTGCAAGTGGGTATTGCCTATGATTTATGTATTCGTTCGATGAATTATTTCTCTTGTGTGTGTCGTCGGGTCGCGCTCGCGATAATTTTGTTACGTTGGAATGTGAAATGTTGCTTTCTGCTTGCGTGAGATAAGCCTGCGAGCATTAGATAGAATAGGTTTTAGTCTAGTTTGAAAAGTTTTAGACAATGTCAAACAGAATGTTCACAGGCTAGGTTGATCTTCATATTTTAATAATGATTATTAGCCGAGTAGTACCGGCAGAGTAATAGCATCTCCCTCTGTACCAGATGTCGTAAGAGGCGACTAAATTACCAGACAGGTGGCGGTATATCCATCCGCAACAGTATAGTTCAAATGCAAAGGGTGGGGATGAACAGCAGTATTTCGGTCTCGAAAGCTGCACTCTGCGATTGCCAACATTCGTGGCAATTATGGGCAAAATCTTCTTTTTCTTGAGAAGGACTATGTCCAGCAGTTGACTTTCAATAGCTGTAATAATGAATTCCCACAACATATCATACATCGACCCGACTCAGTGCTAGTCGCTTGAAGTACTTGTGCAAACGTCAGACAACATACAGGACAAACAGACATATGATCAAATAAATTTTTTATCTTTGGTGGGGATCGAACCTATGACCCTTGGCGCACAAGATAGGATCACTGTTATTTGCGTCATCGAGTCCGTTTTCTCAAGTACTAATATTATAAATGCGGGTCTGACTGTCTATTTTTGTTGTTACGCTTCCACCGAGTGATTGTATGAATGTGTTTATCAATCACATTGAACACGCTGAAAGAATTCGGATGAAACAGGCTAAAGCAAATAATAACCGGTACCTTAATCGCCTCTTACGACATCTAGTGCACTGGGAGGTACTGTTATCTTCTGCTGGTACCTCACTACCTTTTATTTTCACAAAATTTGTTTATTGTTTAAACATAGTAAAATTTATATCAATCTATCAGCTCACGAATCACAAACTAAAATATACTATTTATAAAAATATTACATTTAATTATTTCAATATAATCATCTACAGCCTTAAAACGTTCACTGCTAAACATTGGCCTCCCCAAGAAAGAGGGAAGTTGCCCATACTTGCCGCGCTGGGCAAGCCTGTTGACAATCGTAGAGCGTATCTTCGCGACGGATTTGCTGCTCCTCATCCCCGAGTAGTTACATATGAGCTATATTTTTTTGAGTGGATATATCGCCATCTGTCGGTTCCGATACCTCAGTCGCCTCTTTCTGCAACATATAGCAAGTTATTATACATTCATTCTTAAGTGTAGGAGAAAAATAGTAATAAATATTATTATTATACCAAAATTTTACAAATTTTATGTGATCTTGTGATGATAGAAAGCAGTTACTACATATGCGACGGGCCTGGTGGTGCATTTGACGGTGATTCTAACTGTTGCGCCAAAGGTCGTGGGTTCGAACCCCTCCCAGTACGAATATTTATATGGTGTTAATTTGTTCTGTGTCAAGGTGTTAAATATGTATTATAGTCCTTTGTTGTCTGAACTGTAACATAGTTCTATATTATAGTACTTACTATAAATATAGTACTAGAATTGCCGAAAGGTATCTGAAACATCAAACGAGAAAAAAAGTTAAATAACTGTTTTAAAAATGCTAATTTTAATTTTGATAAGCGAACGCGTAGTTGTTGGAAAATATTAAAATCTACTTACTTAACAGTAGATTTAGAATGTCTTTAAAATTGGTCCTCAACAAATCTTTTAAAATTAATATCTACCTTGAAACCCCAAAACAAGTATATCCAATATCACCATAAGTTGTGTAACTATTAGTTGAAATTAACCGCGAGCGTTTAATTCGGCACTAAAAGTTGTTCGTTGAACTCAAAACTGTGTGTTAAGTCTCTCATTTCGTGTCAAAGTCAACTTCTTGATACACCTACTTAGGGGTGAGGAGATACGCGTGTAGGCCGCACGACTCTATGAGGTGCGACTGTAATATGTACATATATAATAATAAAATTACAGGCATTGGAAGTCCACTGCTGGATATAGTCATCCCAAGAAGAGGAAATTTTACATATATTTGCTGCACTGGGCAAGCGTATTCGCATTCCCTGAGCGCAGCTACCACGATGAGGATGCTGCTGCCCATCCCCACCCATTACATTTGAGCTACACTGTCTCGGATGGATACACCGCTATCTGTTTGTTCTGGTACTTTCATTGCCTCTTAAGACACCTGGCATCCCCGTCGCAAAAGCTGCGCTCTGCGATTGCCCACACGCTTACCCGCTTATGGGCAAACTTGCCCCTTTTTTGAGGAGGTTGACTTCTAATAGCTATTATAATGATGACGATCTCACAAGACCCAGATATGTTTTAGCTGTTCTAAGCTAGTTGCCATACCAACCTAAACAATTGCTGTCCTTACTATCCCTGAATATGTCCATTACAGACCCTATACTTAATCATGAAGCACATAAAAGTATATCTATCCGACTCTTTCATTATCGTCATACAAATAACGGGAGGTCCCCGGCTAGGAATAGGTAATAATAAAGGGGGACTCTGAAAACTCTGCGATGAGGATGAGTTTGTTATATGAGTAAGAAAACAAACATAGTTTGCATAATAGAAAATATCACCGCCTATAGATAATGGGTCGAGTATATTCCTAACACTTCGTCAACCTTGTATTGAAAAGATTTTACATCATATTACAGTTTTGCGTCTGGTACCGGCAGAGTAAAATAGTACCTCCCCTATCCAGGATCTTCGAGATGGTATATATCCACTTAAAATTGTAAAGCTCAAATGCAACGAGAAAGTAATTATGGGCAAAATTAGCGCTTACTTAAAAAGGCTTATGCCCATCAGTGGACGTTTTACACCTGCTATGATGATATTGATGACCCAGTTGCACTACCTCTATCACCCTACAAACCAGATACAGCAATTTAAAAGTCGCTGTTCTGTGGTAGAAACAGGTGATAGGTATGCATGGATATAGGATATTTTTAAGATCTACCTTCTTACTAATGCTTTATTTATGATCTAACTTCAGTTAGTATAGTTCCAGCTCGCAAAATCGAAACACAACATTTTTTTTTATATCAGTCCAGGTCGAGAAACAAGCATACAATCCACGTGAGAGTAAGCGTCACTGCAGCCTATAGAGGTTGGTAATATCACAAGGATATCACTAACGCGTTGTCAATCAGTAAATTGAGGATATCATGACACATTACCCACTGAATTCACTGCCTCTCTCACCCATCAAACCGGAACACATCAAAGCGAACACTGCTATTTTGCGGTAGAAATAGGCGAGATTAGGGTACCAATGCAGACGACCTTTTGTATGAGTTCTACCTCATGTAGCACGTGATACTTTATTATTTGATTATGATGTAAAACGTCGCACATGTATTTGCCGCGCGAGCCATCGCCGAAAGCCGATATGGCGTAAGTCGCGACACATCAGAAACGTTCTTATCGCGCGCGCCACTTACACTAGTTTTAATTGCGCCCCTATTTTGTGCCAGTCGAAAATTAATCAAATTATACCGGAGGCGTCAGCCTTTGGATGGCGGTGCCCGAGAGACAGCCAGGAAGCTATTGTCATTTGTATTGTTAGAAAATTCGTACCAGACAACAAAGAAAGTACTAGCAATTTTTATTTCTGAAAACCTTCAGTAATAAAAAAAATTAAAAAAATACTGAGACGTTCACTTTTTCATTATTTCTTTTTTATCATCATCATACCAGCCATTGAAAGTCCACTGCTGGATACAAGCCTCCCCAAAAAAGGGAGAATGTTGACCATTATTGCCGCGCTGGGCAAGTGTGTTGGCAATCGCATAGCATAGATTTTGCGACGGTGACGCTGCTGCCCATCCCCAAACAATGCATTTGAGCTGCACTGTTTTAGATGGATATAGCGCCATCTGTCAATGCTGGTACGTAAGTTGCTTCTTACGACACCTGTTACAGGAAGAGGTACTATTTTACTCTGCCGGTACCTTACGACCAATTATTTATTTAATGTTTTTCATTTAATTTTCAACTCAAAACGCAAGTCACATGAGGTAGATCTCATACAATGGTCGCCTGCATTGGTACCTCATTCTCAATTATTTCTACCGCTAAATAGCAGTGTTCGCTTCTCTGTGTTCCAATTTGAAGGGTAAGAGAGACGTTACTAAGTAATGTGACTAATGTGGCATAACATCTTCAAGTCACAAGGTTGACTACGCGCTAGTAAAATCTTTGTGCTATCACGTGAGTCTTTAGGCTGCCGTGACGCTTGCAATCACGCGGACTGGCAGCCCGCTATGCAGAGCCTGTATAAGCAGAAAAGAGTGCATACACTAATCAAAGGTTTTTTTAGATATCTTCATAAAAAGATGCTAATATTTTATTGACATATCGTAAATGTATTGCATGAAGCCGACCATTCAAATAGCAACTAAAAGCACCCCACTATATCGGGGGGTGAGTCATATAATACCATTTCAGCAGCCGGTTAATTGTTCTCAGTATCAAGTGTCTGAAACATTAATATAATTTTGGTAAGTTTCCTCGAAGGCTTTATACATTTTTTCATATCTAACTGATTCCTTCAGTTATCGGTATGTCCATTGGAGAGTCGTCAATAATAATATAATGTACCAAGACCTCATACAAAAGGACGTGACCATCGGTACCTCACTCTCACCTATTTTTATCGCCCAATAGCAGTGTTCGCATCGCTGTGTATAGAACCCGTGAATTCACTTCGGTCTTAAGGGAGAAGAGACAGTTAATTTACTGGGTAATGTGGTATAATAAGGCGTGAAATACCGGCAGAGTAGAATAGTAACTTCCCCTGTACCAGGTGTCGTAAGAGGCGACTGAGCTTGTAAGTACCAGAACCGACATATGGCGGTATACCCATCCAAAATATTACAGCTCAAATGCACAGGGCGGGGATGGGCAGCAGCATCCCCGCTGCGAAAACTGCGCTTTGCGATTGCTAACACGCTTGCCCAGCGTAGCAATTATGGGTACCATTCCCCTTTTCTTGGGGAGGCCTATGTCCAGCAGTGGACTTCTAATGGCTGCTATGATTATGATGTGGCATAATATGTTCAAATCAAAAGGTTGGAAACGCGTTAGTGATATCCTTGTGATATTACAAGCGTCTATAGGCTACGCTTACTATCACGCGGAATGTGCGTTTGTTTGTCGACCTGATCTAAAAAAAAATCATGAGAGTGCAAGGGAATTACCACCGCACACATCAGCACATGCGTGCAGTTTGTGCAGCCATATACCGATTGCATTAGTGTTGTCATCCTTCTTAGTTAGGCTATGGAACCATAGGCCATAGGACGAAAGTGCTTGGCCTGGTATGTATCAGTAAACGTCTATAGAAAGATCTAGAGCGTTCTGCTGATAGATCTATTAAGTTCATTTTAAAACAACCGACAGGATGTCAACAGTCAATGAAGTTATCTAGCTAAAATTACCAACGAAACAATTCAAAGTGCTGCGTTAGTTATAAACGTGTTCGTCATGCAATACATTTTTTATTAGATCAGGTTGACAATCATGCATACAGCCAGCTTGATAGTCAACGTCTTAAAGCTTGATAGTCATCAGTCTATTCACGCTCGTAATAAAGATATCATTAGCGGGTTGCAATTCTTGTGACTTGAAGATGTTATGTCACATTTTCTAGTGATTTCAATGTCTCTATCACCCTTCAAACTGGAATACAGCAATACAAACTGCTGTCTGGTGGTAGAGATGCAAGTAAGCTTGCAATGCATAAGATCTTTGTTAGAGTAAATAATACTTTAGTGATTTTAAAATACAAAAAAAGCCAAATTTTCGAAAGATATCAAAGAAGGTCTCTCTTACTATGCTAGAAAAAAGCCTAACTCTCTTCATGCTATTTTTTATCTAGCTTGGATTCACCAGAACCTGATAAAACTGATATGCAACAAGGCTAGTTACAGACTCCCGAGACCCAAAGACTACAGGATTTTTTATTAAACCTGTGTTCTTAGGTCTTGAAGATTTAGTGTATAGAACCTGAGTGTACAACAATTTTGTGATATCTGAAGTGTAAACATAATCTTGTCCGAAGTTTCCTTTAACCAAAAACTATATTTATCACCATAAAAGCCATTGAAAGATCGCTGCTAGACATAGGCCTTTCCAAGAAAGAAGAGATTACAATAAAACACAATTGTCTACACTATAACCTACAGTATGTATTTAAGTAGTATAATTCATTTATGATTCCTCTGTTGTCTGATATCCGTAACATTAGTGATTTAAGCGAGTGATCTCAAATTCAAGGCAATAAAAAATTAAGTTTAGCCTGTTAGCATTGTACATCTAACAATATTTTACAATAATGTTAGTTATTTAGTAATTGTTACAATTGCAGGTGAACCTTAAGAAAAAATACAAATATATGTATCATATGTTACATGAATTTTACTTAAAATCTTTTATTATATCGATACGTTGACATCACCAAACCTCATCTGTATATCAGAACGTAATTACCAGTCTTAATACTTCCCCAAACCTATGCTCAAGTGCAGTACTTAATAACAACTTACTACCCCCCCCCCCTCATGCCGTTTCTCCCCCCACCCGTCGTCTGTCAAACATATGACAGGCGCAGATTCGCTTTGTACTTGTCAAAAATATAGCAAACAAAAGATACGGGCGGATAAATGAAGTGAGCTGATATATCTCGCTTAGGGATAGTGGTGGGATTCAGTTTATCGATAAATTGATTGGGGAATTTAATTGATTTTTATAAATTATAGACAAGAGCTCTTTGGCAATGCAAACCTGAGCTTATATGCCATACAATAACATAATTCCGAAGTAAGTCGCTTAAAGCACACGTGTTACGGTATCAGACAACAGGAGAATCACAAATATAATACTTAAAAACATATTGAACACTCACACACAAAACAAGGATAAAAATTCTGCTTATAAAATGTTTGTCCGGGGTGAGGATCGAAACCAGGACCCTCGGTGCACAAGATAGGAACACCACCGAATACGCCAACGGACTCGTTAATTGAGATTATTCACTGTCTTGTTGTAAAGAGTAACATATTTTTTTATTATTATTACAGTGTCATTACAATACCTAAATTAAATTCATAAAAATACTCAATACTAATTTCTCATATCTAAAACCAGTTCCACCCCGGTGTTTCACCCGCATTAGGTTGTTAAACTTCCATACTACTTTTGAACCCCCTTTCACCCCTTAAGAGTTAATTTTTGAAAAAGAAAAGCGGTAGAAATAATTGAGAATGAGGTACTAATGCATACGACATTTGTAGGACATTCATGTAATGATAAAAAGTATATTATGTACTTTAACTATTTCAATATATCATGGTAAAATATGACCTCTATATAAGGTGGCAAAAAAGGGGAATTAGGCAAAATTAAAGCTTCAGCATTTCCGTTGGAAAGCCACGCCTGTTTTAACAAGATTTTTCATACTGTTATTTGCTTGGTTTGTATGATTTATTATGTCTCTTGTCTACTTCTACTATGGTATATTAAGATAGTGCAAGTACATAGTACATTTCTATCGATATCAAGGCATTACGTCACAACCACCCCCATCCCAACAATACGTAGACGATATAATATATGTGACGTATCGCGCACTGACACTCACTCGGGAAGTATGCAAAGAAGTTGCCTCTACGCCGCCCGCGCGCGCTTGATGCTCGCCGCCGGCCGACAGCGGTGCCACGAGTTTGAGACTATTTTAATGTTGGAGGGAAGGCAAGAAACGAAGGAAAGACGTGTCTTATGTTGTCTTTGGATGTCACTGGGTGATTTCTTATGTCTGTTTAAAATATGGCTTAGGTGAAATAATTTCGTTAAACTATGACTTCGGAAAGCTTTATCAAGTTTGGGACTATATTTTGGTATTGGAAAGCTGGCAAGAAAGAAAGGAAAGAAGTGTCTTATGTTGTCTTTGGATGTAACTGGGTGATTCTTGTGTCTGGTTAAAATATGGCTTAGGTGAAATTATTTCGTTGCACTATGTGATGCTGGGAGATATTCGAAAATCTTTATCAAGTTTGGGACTATGTTTTAATGTTTGAGGGCAGGCAAAAAGGGAAAGTAAGAAGTGTCTTATGTTGTTTTTGGATTAGAGTGATACTTGTCTAGTTAAAATATGGCTTAGGTAAAATAATTTTGTGAATCTATACATTGCTGGAAGATATTCGAAAAGCCGTATCTATTTATAACTTGATATCATTTGTCAATATATTGTCTTAGGATACATCATTAAAGCAGTAGTTTAAAGGCTGCTGCTGTCAGCAGTCTCTCTAAAAGGGAATTGTAACCATTATTGCCACGTTGGGCATGCGTGGTGGCAATCACAGATGCTATCGGGTTTTTTACGACATTTGGTCCTGCAGGTTTTATTCCATTCTGCTATGGCTAACGAAAAAGTGCGCAAGATCTGCTTATAAAAATACATTTTTTACTTTATAAAATATTCGTAAAAAGATTTGACTGGCTCGATGGCACTGACAGTAGTGACACACCAGGTATGATGATATTTATGTTTGTTTTATATCTGGCGATTAAATATTTATTAGTATATTTGTGATTCCTCTGTTGTCCGATGTCCGCAACACAATTGCTTTAAGCTACTTATTACGGAATCAGATCAATGTATGAGATGTAGTGGTAATATATACAGAGTATAGCTGTCACTCTTTTACAGTGACAGGTATACGACTCTGGAACGAGCTTCCGTTGAATATTAAGCAATCCCCAAACAAATTTATCCTGAAACGCTGTCTCCGTACTTTATTTACTGATGCTGCTTCTCTAACTTTATAACCCTATTTCTGATGTACGTTATTTTATGTATATATATACATCTATATGTATTTTTATATCATATGCATTTATTGCATTTATTTATACAAATATGTTCGCCACGTTTATTTATTTTGTATAAATATTGCCTGCACCACTATATATATATATTTTTTCAGTTTTGTGTAATGGTTGACTGGGAGATAATGCCATCTGGCATTAAGTCCGCCATTTGTACATTTTGTAACATTTTGTGCAATAAAGTTAAAGAAATAAATAAATAAATATATATTTTAATTTAAGGGAGTTAAAGATGTTTTTTTATGAAATATTAAATAATGCAAGGAGTAAAAAAAGGTTTTTTTAATTTCTTTTGCTAACAATTTTCCGTTCGTATTCTATCATATATTATATTCGCGATAGTTTGTTAGGACCGTTGGACATTACATTTTTTTTAATAAGTTGTGAAAGATGATGTCGCTTTGCAGCTTGTTAAATATTAATACCTTACTTAAAATGATCATTCACCAAGCATTTGTATTGTCCATATCTCTCCCGGTAGCGTTGGAATTGACGTCTGAGTAGACCAGCAAGAGGTTGGTCCGAAAAAAAAAGAAATAATAACCAGGCTTTTCTCGTCCAAAAGTTTCACGGATCAAGACGGTTCGCCCGCCGTATATATCGACAGTGGTTCCTACAATAATAGTTCCGTATCCCATTTGAATATTAGAACATCCATCCGCGGAAGATTTTACCCGCGGCGCGGGGGTGGGGGCGCGAGCGGGGCGGGGGGGGGGAGGCTGCCTCTCACAAAAGGTTATTAGCGTGTGTGTTGCGGGAGTATCGGAGATTGGTACTTTGGGAGAACGGATAAGGCTAGAGATGAGGGCAGTTGAGATTTTCCTTATACTTACTCGCGCAAAGGAATATGTAAATAATAAATACTATGACTATGGCGCAGATGTTGGTGATTCTATGTTATGCGTCAATTTGGTATGTTGTGGGTCATAGGTTCGATCCTAATCCAGGACAATAATTACATGAGAAACATTCACGTTTGTTCTGCGTCTAGGTTTTCTACGTGAGTATTATGTTTGGAAGACTGTTCTGATGAGATCTGTTGTTTGATATCCATAACACAAGTGCGTTAAGCCACTTATCTTCGAATCAGGTTAGTTTACGTTACACAACATGTGTAGATTTACTTTTTGTTAATATCGATCATCTCTCCCAAATATCAACTATCGCAAAAGTTACTTAACTTCAATGATCGTTCTGAGCTCCTCTGTATAAATACAATAAATAGTTTTTCTTACAAATCTGTAAGAAAAAGTGTGAAACAATTTTTTATTTTATTTTAATTTTGATGTTTCGGTAAATGAACATGGATTATTGGACAGACAAAGTTAAAGTAGAGAAGAAGTAGATATATGAGGTTTCTTTAAGGCTTATTATTTTATATAAATAGCACTAGAAACATTAGAATTATACATATTTAAATGAAGTAAACATAAGCCGTGAGGTACCGGCCGAGTAGAATAGTACCTCCCCCTGTACCAGGTTTCGTAAAAGGCGATTAAAATACCAAAACCGACAGATGGTGGTATATCCATCCGAAACAATGCAGCTCAAATGCACAGGGCGAGGTTGGGCAGCAGCATCTCCGTTGCGAAAGCTGCACTCTGCGATTCCCAACACGATTGCCCAGAGCGGCAATTATGGGCAAAACTCCCCCTTTCTTGAGAGAGCAGTGGACCTTCAATGACTGGTATGATGAAACATAATTGTCTATTGAGTGTGAAACACGTAATAAAAAAAGAAATATATAAAAAAAATCATATTCGAATTTCGCCCGCCGGCCGACCACGTGCATGCACCAATTACTCTCACGATGGACCTTTAGGAAAATTCACAAATGACCTACTTCCCATCGCGCCAGTGGCATGAGGTTTTCGCGTATTTCGCGTTACTGCGAATTAATAGGGGGCGGGAGGGGGGGTGTATTGTTTCACTTATTGGCTCAGATTGTGTTCGAATTCGTGATAAAATTTATAATTCCAAACTACTTGTGTTGATTGACGTTTGAGAAAGGGGGAAGACGTCTCACTTTCACTCGTCACTGGTTATAAAGCCTGTATGTAATCTCTATAAGTATGTAGTTTTATTTTTTCCGTTTGATCGACCCAAATACGTAACAGTTATCCTACCTTGACAAGACTCGTGTCTCTAGATCTTCTCTCAGGACATACTTTTATATGACTAATATGTGTGTTTATTTTGTGTTAAATATGTATTAAAGTATTACATTTACATTTCACTTTTGTCTGATCCCCACAACACAAGTGCTTTAAGCGACTTATCTTGAAGTCAGGTCAATGCATGAGATGTTATGTGAATTCATTATTATAGTTAATCTGCTATTTATATATATTTAATTCTGAAGCATATTTTAACATTAAGATAGAAATTAACACAAATATTCATCATTTAAATATTTGTCCTGAGTGGGAATCGAACCCACGACTCTTGGCACAAGACAGGATCAACATCTGCGCCATCGGAACCCTCAACATAAGTTCTGCCAGGATAATAAGTAATCATGATCTTACGAAATATCTGTTTATAGAAGTCTATAATAATACAAGGTTAAATGCATATCCAATAACTAAAAGAAAGGCAGATAAGCTCAATAAACTGACGCTTTCAAATAAACTTGAAATTCCAACCAAATACGCTATAGCAAACTAGCATTAGGAAAACATTCTGGAACCCTCCGCGTATACTTCATTTTTTATTACATCCAAGCTATGGAACCCTTCCATCCCGTAAGCACACACTATATCTTGAAAGAGCGTTATTGTAAACATATTTCAGCCAATACGACTCGGTGTTACCATATTTGGGATCATTTATATTCATTCCCCATATTTTATAATGGCAAGAAACAATTCGGGGATTTTCGATAGCGTTCGCTGGTGATATTTTATTTGTTATTATTTTTTTCTTTCGCTCGCCATTCACGGCTTTGGCAGCTGGAACTCTTGTTGCAATATTTAGCTAGCTCTGTACTTTTTATCTTCAATAACAACTTAAATAACCAACACTATGACGGGTCCGATGGCGCTGCATGACCTTATCTTTTGCACCAAAGATTGCAGGTTCGGTCCTAACCCAGATCAATGTTTGTATGATGACCAATATTTGTATTTATTCTGTGTCTAGGTGTTATTTACATGTATCTAAGTATTGTGTTTGAAATTAATCTAATGTCTGGTATTAATAACGCAACTGTTTTAAACTATTTATCTGAAGATCGTGGGTACGATCCCCAGCTGGTTCATCAAAAAAATATTTGTCCTGCATGGTAAACAACCGAGGCGTACAAGACAAAATATCTACCATCTACACCATCGGGCCCATCTGAGTCTTATATTTAAGTGATACCTTTAGTATTACTTTATATTAATCCCGATTTTTCTTTACGAAAAATTACGATATATTTAATTTCCTTTAGTTTCATTCACATATAAACAGTGTGGCATTACTATTTTAAGTATAATAAAAATAATAATTGTCTAGAAACTAAAGAAACAGTTCAAACTCCCACAGAATCACCTGGATACAATTTTTATTTTAGTCAGGACGTCTCAGAGTTTAAACTGTGTAATATGCTGGGCCGACGACCCATCACGCAAATATTTCTACCAACAACGCCATTTTGTCTGTCGGTAAATATTAATATTTCACATGGCAGTTTATTAATAATTTAAAACAAAAAAGATAATTTCTCACTATTTTTTATTTATATTGAGCCGCAAAGTTCTAGAATGGAAACCACGTACCGGCAAGCGCAGCGAAGGACGTCCAACAAGGCGGACACCCGATATGATAAAAACCGCAGCATCGCGCTGGACGCAGGCCGCATTTGATCGGACCTATTGGAAATCACTCGGAGAGGCCTATGTCAAGCAGTGAAGTTCTTGCGGCTGACATGATGATTTATATCATAACACTGAAACTTAAACATGCGTTTTATAAGTACTTAATCGAACCACATCCTGATTTTTTGAAAGCTGACCCAATTGATTTGTTCAGTATCTAGATAAATAATTTTTTACGCAATGAGTTGTACGTATTAAGTGTACCGCCGATAATAAATTTGCAAGTGAAAGTAGCACACCTTCTTTTAAAATAATTAGGCAATTATATATTAATTTAAATATCTTTATCATGGCAAATTTTAAATTAAATTAAAATAAATAATTTATATGAGTAAAGATTTGTTAATTACAATTTAACACAAATAAATCGATGACCCTGACAACCGGTGTTATAAAAGTCATTTAAACAAATAAGTTTCAAACATTAAGTGCCCTTTAATACTAGTCTGCCGGCGCCAGACGGGTCATATAACTAGGTTCATCACGCGAACAACCAGAAAAGAACCTGCAAGAAAAACCGATGGTGATATGGGTTCCAATAACACCTAATGGTAGGTATTATTGGAACCGGAACCGGCGTTGTCGCTAACAAACCGTTGTCTTAATAGTAGATGTAAGAGCAATTTAATTAAATTCCAAGCAGTTTCATCATTTATATAATCTCTCAAGCAGTAATAAGCCTTAGCAATAATTTTCACTTTAACGCAATTCTTGAATTTATTTCGAGGTATATGTGTAATAGAAAGTGGGTAGAGGAGAAAATATTATTTCTGAATGCACGGCTAGCATTAAGCGTGATTTTGATCGCCTGTGAAGGTAGTAGGGAACTTGACGGCTCTATCGGCTATTAGACCCTATGATTACCCTCATCATCCCTACTAATATGATAAATGTGAAAGTAACTCTGTCTGTCTGTCTGTCTGTTACGCTTTCCGGTTTAAACCTCTCAACCGATTTTGATGAAATTTGGCACAGACAATCTTTAGACCCTGAGAAAAGACATAGGCTTTTTTTAATTCGATAAAAGGGTTGTGAGAGTCGAAAGGGGGGATGAAAAGTTGTATGGAAGTATCGCTATTTTTGGAGCGAGAAACTTGAAACTTATTTTCCAAGCGATTGATTCGATATAAATAAACATGACATTTAAAGTTTATATAAGTTAAAGTAAAGAGGCATGCTACCCAAAAAAACTATTCCAAGCGGAAGAAGTCGCGGGCACAGCTAGTATCATATAAAGTCCACTGTTGGACACAGGCCTCCCCATGATAGGAGGATTTTTGCTCGTAATTGCCGCGCTAGGATGGTGCGCGTAATCGTAGAGCGCAACTTCGCGATAAGGATGCTGCCGTGGTAGCCGTGGTGCCGAAAACCTGTGGTATTTAAGCTGCGCTGTTTCAGATGGACATAACACCATCTGTCGTTATTATTATATATTAATTATGAACAGACACTGCAATTCTATTTATTTGTCTTGTAAAGCTAAAGTTTGTAAGTATAGTTATGTGGATGTAGTTTCTCTTTCAAGCCAGAATGGCAAAAAAAAACATGACATTTTGTACAAGGATTATTTAAAGATTGGAGTAACACATAGGTTAGATTGTATTTCATAAATATGTTTCCTAAGGATAGATCTGCGATTTTGTTCTTTCTCCGTAGAATCGCCAAGACTTCTTGCACGGCTTAGCTATCAGGGAGAGACATAGACTTCTTCCCGTAATATCAAGTCATCCTTAAGGATAAAGTATAAATTGGGGACCTCGCAGACAAACTCGCGAGCAATATTCTTGTTAAATATTAGAAGTCTAAAAATTTTTCAGCTATTTCTTAATTAAAGCTAATTAAGAATTACAAACGGGCAGTTGAGTTGTTTTAAAACAACCGTTTATATTATTTATAAACATTACCTTCTCTTGTCATACCTATGTCATAAAATTTAAGTAAGTAATTTTACAATAAATAGATATAATTAATTGAAAATAACATTAAATGAAATTTTACATACATAGAATTGCTACAAGAAATCTCAAAAACTCTTAACACTTACAAAGGCGCACGGTGCTTTGTGCGTTTGGTATCAGTCGTCTTGCAGTGACAAATGGAACTGAGCCATCGGGCTTGCTGCAATATCCTCTTCCTGCGCTCACTAAACCATAGACCTAGACATCGCATAGAACAATCCGCTGTAGAAAATATTGATTTGATAGAAACCCTGAAAATTCTGTAATTCATAAAATCGCACAACATGATGTTAACAAGAAAAAAATGTATTTGTTTCAGACTTTAAGCGAACCTGCGTTTTTTTCAGGCCGGAGGACAATACTACCTGCTGTCTGCGAACACGTCGATTTTTCCAAGTGTCCTATTTGTGCTGAGAATTTTTTTCTCAGCACAAATAGGACATAATTACCTACAAATACTAAAATGTCAAACCTTTAGAAGTTTGGCCTGTTCTTATAGGCACCTAAATAAATTATGGGCAAATTACTTCTTTCTTGGGAAGGCCTATGTCCGTCCAACAGTAGGCGTTTTACAGTAACGGGATTACTGGGTACTGTGATTTAATATCTTTCAGTCACTAGGTCACAATGCGCTTGTGATATCCTTGTGATATTTTTTACTTATATGGACTGCTGTGACGCTTACTATCACACGGACTAAAAGCATCATTCAATAAGTAGGCATCATCATCAACGTCCACTGCTGGACAATGGCCTCCTTAAGTTTCTCCAATAGGACCGGTTGTATGCGGCCTGTGTCCAGCGTGATCCTCCGACTTTAGTCAGATCGTCCATCTGTTCATCTTGCGCTCGCTCGCGCAGTGTCTCGTGTAATGAACCTGCATTCAACTTAGGTTTGGGACCCGTCTAGTGTCGGAAAACTCGTATAAGGTAGGCCTTATTTAATTGTTAAACGTCTCTTATGGTCGCATCGGGTCATCAGGGTTATCAGTTTTATAAATATAATACAATTTATTACATTATATTTTTGACGTTTCGAAAGTGGTTGTAATGGACCTATTTGAATAAATTATAGTTTGATTTGATTTAACTTTCTCATCTTCAGATGCACATATTATTCTTTGTCCATTCTACCGCATTTATAACTCTACGGAAACACATTTCAGCGCAGCGGGAGTCGTCTTCTCACTTCGAAAAATATATTTTATACTCGGCATTTTATATTGACAACGCATTCGCAGTTTATGAGGCCCCTTTATTACTTTTTATGACGTTTGTCATATTTCCCTTTGCTTATGGGGTTAGATATTTAAATTCGCCGATTTATATTATAATCGATGGTGGCGGGATTACGCTCGCTTTAAAGTGTCTTTGGGAATTCTGAATTGTCTGAATTGAAAAGGCGAGGATGCGTTCGGAATGGCGCATCGTCAAAATGATCCCAATTTGAGATAGATAGATTAGATACCTCATTCTGTACCAGGTGTCGAAAGTTGGGGTACCGGAACCGACAGCTGACGGTGGGACAGCAACAAACAGAGGCGGAGCTGGTTCTTCGAAGATCCCCCATATCCGTCCGTCCGTCATTATATTGGAAAGGTGTACGTCCAACGGTGAACGGCTTACATCGAAAATATGAATGCGAAAGTAACGTTGAGTTGTAAGTAAAGTTAAGTTGCTAAAATATCTAAATAAATAAAAGGGAATCGTTGATATGTATGTACACGAATGACTGTACCAAATTTGATAATTTTTATTTTTATTGTATTGATAATTGTCAAGAGCATGTGGGACTTACGGTTAAGGACCAAAAATAGGGTTAACTTTGGCCCGTCTATCGCAATATCAATCATATGAGATTTGGTTTAAAATTTTTCGCCAATTAACGGTATTCAAAGAATTCTCTATAAAGCTCTACATAAATTTTATCATCTAAGAAGGGTATGGTTTATTTTTATTTGACGGGCTTGATGGCAGATGTAAATAGGTTCGATCCCAACCCAGGACAAACATTTATATGATAGTTACAACTTATTTGTTGTCTGTGTGTTCAAAATGTGTATTTAAGCATTATATTTATGATTCCTCTGTTTTTGTTTAACCGACTTGACTCGAAGTCGGTTAAATGGTTAATGAGTGAGATGTGTAGGTATATCATATTTTAAGTTAAAGTGTGTTTGAGTTTAAAGTGCCACCTAATGAAAAAAAAATATTTCAATTATTTTTTTGTGTATTTTTTTTGCTTAAAAAAGTTTATAAACTTTATATTGTTACCTGTTTTGCTGTAATACAAAATTGTACATCGATTACTTTCCTTACAAAACAGGCTATGCCTAGTATGGGGAATTGAAATGATTTAATTGTAAAGGCACACGGAAATTAAGATTATTATTTTTTTATTATTTAGCTTCGATTTATATTAAACTTTTGATTTATTTATCTTCCTGCTATTGAAATTAGGATGTATATTTACATTATAATAGCTTCGCGAAACCTTTTTTTAAATTTAAGACTTGAACGATGTATGATAAGCAACAGATTATAATTATCCTATTATAGATATGTATTTCTTTTTACAGTCAATTTTGAACTCAATTTAATATCGATTTCAAGATTAACACCGATTGCGAAAATTTGATACATTTGGAAAGGTTGAACTATTGCTGTGTATAAAGTTACTGCTATTTTTAAAAATTAAAACCGTTATTAGGGTTTTCACGATTACGAAACAAACCTACATTTGTATGACTGAAAAATTCAACTGGGAAATACAGACGCAGTGATTACAAAAAAAGCAGATCTCACGCAAGAACAATTTATTTTTCGAAAAATTCCAAATATTATTTTTTTATATGCACATAAAACAAAAACAGGATGCAATGAACGTCTTATCTTGCATCAGGACCCGCTCGTATGGTCTAACGATGGCTGGAGTTTCGTCAGAAATAATAAAGCTCTTACGGCAATTGGAATTACCGCCTACCATTTTACGTTTATGAAACAATGAATATTATCGGGTGAGGACATGTTAAGAAAATAAAATAAATAAATTTGTGAAATATTGCCAAGAGGTACAGGCAGAGTAGAATAGTACCTCTCACTGCACCAGGTATTGTAAGAGGCGACTGAGGTACCAAAACCGACAGACAGCGGTATATCCATCCAAAAAGTACAGCTTAAATGCAAAGGGTGGGGATGGGCAGTAGCGATTGCCAACACGATTGCCAGCGCGGCAATTATGGGCCAAAACCTTCCTTTCTAGGGGAGGCTTACGTCCAACAGTGGACTTCCAATGTCTGGGATGATTATATATACACATTTCGTGTCACGGTGTTTGTTCGGAATAAACTTCTAAACTACTGAACCGATTTTAATAAATTTTTGCTTACAGCTTGATCCAACGTGATTTTTTTATGACTAACATATAATTATAGTTAAGACAGGACAAGTGTAATCCGGTTGGCTATGTAATATATATATTTAATCGCTCCGCTCATGACACCGTCTTCGCCTCTATCCATACAGACAGTGGACATCAACCGGTATCAAAAATCAAGATTGTACATAAAAGAACGCTTACAACGGGTTACCGCCATATGAGTCTAACTACTGAGGCTTGGACAAAGGTGGTTTTAACTCGAATAGTTGTGAAATTCCGTACATTTATAGATATTAAAAAAGGCTTGCTAAATGACATATCACATGACACCTCTCGCTGAAATGTCACCCTTTATTTTAGAAAAGTAAAATAGCAATATTCTCTAACATTTACTCGTTCAATACTCATAATAAAAACACTTTCATAATGGAGTTAACACGCGGTTCATTTAACTTCTTACATTTTTTACCGTAAGGTTACCGAAACAATAAATGTAACTGTTTAATAAACCGCTGTTTATAGGCATATGTAGGTCATTAAAAAAGTAGTTTTATTAATAGTAGGTACTTCCACCTGTAACAGACAGGAAAGACAGATGGCGGTATATCCATCGGAAACAGTGTAGCTCGAATGCAACAGGGCGAGGATGGGCAGTAGTAGGTCTGTGCTCACAGTCACTGCTGAGCAGCCGAGCAGGTTCTACGACTGTTGCGAGGCTGATGACAAAAAAATACATTTAAAAATTACGTCAAAAGAAGTAAGCTTATGTATCTAAGATTGTATTTTAAATAATATATTATCGATAAATCTGTCTGGGATTTAATTGCTCTAACCTAGATTTAAAACAACGGTTTGTTAGCGCGGATGCCGGTAGGGGTTCCATTAACACTATCTATTGTCCTTTCTGGTGGCTCGTGTAATGAACTTGCATTAAACATAAATTTAAAAACCCTCTCGTGCTCGCAGACTAGTTTAAGTTAGGCCTAATTTACGTATATAAGATGAGTTACCGTACCGCTGAGTGCCGTAAGGTGCCGGCAGTGCAGTGAGGTATCTGCAGTGCCGTGAGGTACCGGCAGAGTAGAATAGAGTAACTCCCACTGCACGAGGTGTCGTAAGAGGCGACTTAGGTACCAGAACCGACAGATAGACAAAACTATGCAGCTGAAATGCACGAGGTGGAGATGGGCAGCAGCATCTCTGTCGCGAAAAATGCTCTCTCTGCGATTGCCAACACGCTTGCTCCGCGTGGCAATTATGGGCAAAAACCTCCTTTCTTGGAGAGGCCTATGTCCAGCAGTGGACTTTCAATGCCTGGTATGATGATGATGAGATGAGTTACAATACGGTAGGGCCATCAGATTTTATCACGTAAATAATTTCTAAGAAAGAAAGGTTCATACACTGCTTTTGTTGCAAATATTCTAGATCTTTATATTCTAGATTCGAGTTCTAGATAATTAAAAAAAAAATCAAGATATTTCCATGTGGAACCCAAAAAGAGTCGTATCGAGTCAGTTAGTCAGTCATCGGTACATGTAATATGGTTTTATTGCACTTTCCTTACAAGAGAAACGGTTTTATTTGGACAGTGTGTGGCAAAGATAAACTTGCAAGGGAGCCAGTTTAAATTTATGTTGTTCAAAACTGCACGTGTTATTTAAAACTAAGATTTTGGAAACGTTTACACGAGATAGACTTCATACGAAGGTCGTCGGTACCTCACTCTCACTTATTTTTACCGCTAAAGAGCAGTCTTCGGATTGCTGTGTTCCAGTTTGAAGGGTGAGGCAGTGAAATTAATGGGTAATGTGATATAATATCTTCAAGTCACAAGGTTTACAAACCTAGTGATATCCTTGTGATAATACGAGAGTCTTTATGCTGCAGTGCCGCTTACCATCACGCGAGCTGTATGCTCGTTTGTCGACCAGTTGGCAACGCGCTAGTGATATCCTTGTGATATTACGAGCGTCTTTATGCTGCAGTGACGCTTACTATCTTGCGAACCGTATGCTTATTTATCAAGTCGGTCTATTAAAAATAATAGTAACGTTGTCTCAAAGCGTATTGTACAATGTTATCTATCATCATATCAGCCATTTAAAGTCCACTGTTGGACATAGGTATATCAAAAATTGGGAGATTTAAGCTCATAATAGCCACGCTAGGTAGCCGTGGTGGTGATAACAGAATTATCGAGACGAGAATGCTGCTGTCCATCCCCGCCCTGTAGTATTTAAGCTGTGCTTTTTCAGATAGATATACCGCCATATATCGATTCCGGTAGATACCTCAGTATCCTATTACGACACCTGGTACAAATAGAGGTATTATTCCACTCCGGCGGTCCCCTCTGCTGAATCTTCTATACAGATATTTAATCTATCATATCATATCTGAAAATCTTATCTATACAGATATTTAAAAAAATATATCTGCCTGCGGTGGGCTGGAAACAGAATAGTACCTTATTAGGTAGAGACTGAGTTAAAAACCGAATGTTAAATTTATTTATTTAACATTTGCTTACACTTTTATTTAGAATTATATATAACACGGCGCAATATTTTACTTGGTGTAACAATCACTTATCAATTAGTATGTAATACACAAAATTCTTTCTAAGTGCGAGCTATAGATATATATAATAATTTAGTTTATGTATAATTAAAACTTGTTATCAGCATTATAATGTGTTGGCCCCGATGATGCAGATGATAGAGATCCTATCTCAGGTACCAAGGGTCGTGGGCTCGATTCCCACCTAGTACAAATATTTGTACGAAGATATTTGTTTTTGTTTAGAATCTGGAAATTGATATGTTCTTAAGTATTATATTTGCACTACTTCCTTTAAGCGACTTACCACGGAGTTAGGTCATTTTACGAGATTTTTTATGAATATTATTAAATAATTGGTACACAGAACAAACATAAATATCATCATAAAAAGAATTGTCCTGGGTGAGGATCGAAAACACGATCTATAACGCACAAGACACTACCACAGTATCATCACTACCATTTGCGTCATTGGCCATACCATATACTGTTGAATGTCCCATTAAGGAGACAGATTATTGAAAATGACGGGCCCGATGGCACAGATGATTGTGATCCTGCCTTGCGCCAAACGTCATAGGTTCGATCCCCACCCAGAACAAATATTTATATGACAATACTTATGTTTGTTATGTGACTGCATGTTAAATATATGTATTAAAGTAGTATATATGTAAATGCTCTATTGTCAATGTCCGTAACACAAGTGCTTTAAGCGACTTACCACAAAGTCACGGCAATATATGAGATGTTGTGTGTATTTATTATTATTATTTTTATTATTAAATATTAAAAAGAAATCAAACTATTGCTAAAGGTTTAACTTTTACTGTCACCTGACATCACAAGACGAGAGCATCAATAGTGCGGACCTTCAAGTGAAAATCGCTTTTATACACTATTGTAATTGCTAATACGATTTGAAATGCATTCTAATACAATGATTATTTAATATGAAACGCAAAATCTGTCCCCACAAAGCAAGCTTGCTTCAAGTATATTAATTATACTGAATTCCTTAACCCTCGTACCAATATGCATGCCTTTCATTAGTAATCAGTGGATCAAAGGGCTGGATTGTTGATTTAGAGGGGTTGGGGAGAAAAAATACTTTTTTAAGCTGAATGCGTGTGTTGTCTGTATTCATTGTGGTACTACGGAGCTTATGCCATGCATATAATTTTTATACAAACGCTAGCTGTCCTTACATACGTGTTAAATCGTGAGTATTTTGATTTATATATATATATATATATTAGAATATGTTTTATGTGAAAAGTCAATATGGTGGTTATGTTCATTCATAATGTCGTGCCAAAATAAATAGGAATTATTTTTTATATATAATATTAATATTACTTTCAAATCTATTTAGTAAATAGTTCGGAACATTCGTTCTCATATTACTGGCTTACTCTTGTAAACAGATGAACTGTTTACAAGTGTAAACCAGTAAAATGATGTTGATGGAATTATGTCTATGTGACTTTTACTCTCGGATAAGATCCGGCGGGGGCACGCCCCGTGTAGAGTTTTGTTCTCACAGCCAGAAAGCAAATATCTATTAAGTATGTCTAAGTCTCTATTCCAGATAATAATCTATTTTATAGTTATTTCTACACAAAATGTTACGATCAAAAATGACGACTTGTCCCAGGTATCGGGCTGGACTCTAACCTGCATGTTTTCAATTCCGGGGACCGCAACTGCATTACCGATATGCTACCGAGATAAATTAATTAGTGTCTATATTGATTTATTCCAAGAAATTTTGTGCTGAGAAGTCGGCGCCATCTCTTCAATGATACTACAAATGAGCTAAATATACTCGAATGTTATATTTTTTAGTTCAAAGCGATTGATCAATAAGAAATAATTACTTTATGATTAGTAATTACATATTTTATCGTTTTTTTTTATTCAAAAATGCTAAATTTTCTCTGACTACAGCACAAAAAATTCCAATAGAAAAATTCGATGTCTTCTAAGGTCTCGAAAACACAAAGTTAGTGTAGTACCCCTGAACGTGATAAATGTAAGTTCAAGTCCTTCATGATACTTGCGACAAGTGGATTTTCTAATAGTGAATATTCTTTCATACATAATTAGAATTATTAAATTATCACACACAGCCGTAAAGTACCGGCAGAGTAGAATAGTACCTCCCCCTGTACCAGGTGTCGTAAAAGGCGACTAAGGGAATATAACCGACACATGGCGGTATTTCCATGCAAAAAAGTCAGCTCAAATGTACAGGCAGGGATGGGCAGCAGTTACCCCGTCGCTAAAGCTGCGCTCTACAATTGGCAACACGCTTGCCCAGTCCGGCAATTTTGAGCAACATAACCCCTTTCTCGGGGAGGCCTATGTCCAACAATAGACTTTTAATGGCTGGTATGTTGATGATGATAAGACAAATTTTAAACGATAGTAGATTTATTATAAAATCAGATAATTAAAAAGTATTTTTCAATGCATACAAACAAACAGTAATTATTGATATATGCTTTAATACCATTAATAAAAATATTTAATAATAAAGTTCCAATAAGGTTTATTCTTGCTTTCAAGTGACAATCCCAAAACGAATTCAACATGAGAAAACTTACCCTGCCCTAGAAAACGGTCCCCACCGACCCGATAGCATTGTGACAACACATCCACGCATATCATGCATACGTATGCCCCCGCATGCATATGCACACATCATCTCTTTGCATGCACGCGCACCGTCCCATGCATACACATTGTCCCGATCGGCCTTTGATCTCGAGAGGTAATACTCGAATTGGTATTGTCGCGGATGGGACATGACTGCTTCGTTGATTCTTCATGATTGTTGGATGTGATGATTGGGAGGTATTTTGAATTTAAGAGTGCGATCCTCTTTGTTTTACTAATTAACGACCTCACTAGCGAGTCACTAATGGGACAATGTTAAACGGTATTAGGGAAGACTTGAGACATTGTTTTGTATTGTCGTAGGTAATTGGAATGTTGAAAATCAAAGAGTTGAGTTTTAAAACCGTAGTAACGTTAAGTTTTACTATAAACTAGTCGCAATCCGCGGTTTGACTTATAATATAAGTTCCTTTCCCATTGACAATATAAGGATTCAATATGTTACCTTCGTGACTTGCTGATAATGTATTTGTTTTTATAAATGAAGGTGATTTTAAAATGTATTTTCTGAGTTTATTATATAAACGTACAAAATTACATATCCTATTTACATAGTTTTACTTTAGGTAGCGATATTTTATTTTTTCTTAAATATAATATAGTTATACTTGAGAAAGAAGTTTCTAAATCACTCTAATGGTGAAATATTTTCTTAAAACTGGTTGAGTTGTTTTTGATTTTAACTGTAACAAAAAAATCATTCCTTCTTGCAGATAACACGTTATTAACAGGGCACATTACAGCCTGTGCCATTATGAGAACGGTCTCCGGTGACAGCCATGACTACATGAATTGCCTGTTTGTCTAATAGAGGTAATGCTATAAACAATTTCTGATATAAGAATGTATTACTAGCTATCAGGTATCAGCAGATCAAAATAGTATCTACCTTCTTCTATACCAGATCACGTAAGGGGCGACTAAGGTACCGGAACCCAGGTGGTATATCCATCAGAAACAGCGTAGCTAAACTTTAACATGTCTCGATGCTACGCAAGGCAATTTCCAACACGCCTGCTCATCGTGTCAATTTATCAGCAACACGATTTAACTTTTGGACTTCCTACAAAATATATGATAAGCTTATAATTATTAATCAGCTTCCATCGTATTATATTAAATCATATCCACAAATATAACCAGATCCAAAAATATACATTTCATCAACATCATCCTAACAACCATTGTAAATCGATTGCTGGACAAAGGACTTTTTGTTCGTAATTACTGCGCTGAGTGAGCATGCGTGTTGGCAATCGCTGAGCGCAGGTTTTACAACGGGGATAATAATAATAATAATAACTTTATTCAACAACAAAAGGTAACTTAAACTAAAATACATTTTGATACTTAGGTACCTAAACTAGGTCTAGCCTGTTCTTATAGGCACCTATGCTCTAGTGTGCATGTAGGTGTGGATGTGGGTCTATATGGTCTAGTGTAATACAAAGCTTGTTAATGCAACACATTATTTACGCACACATTACATAAATACACAGAATATAATGCTAAGCCAGTACATACAGTATACACACACAATAATAGTAACAATAAATATAGTCCAGTCTAGCATAATATTGTTAGCAATTCCTCTGTCTTGTTGTAGTCCAATGTCAAAAGCCATTCCCTTACTGTTGTTTTGCAAGTGTATTTATTCATGTCATGAATATCTATTTCTGGGTAACTTTATTATAAATAAATGGTCCTGTAAAATTTAGAAATCGCTGTGCGAGCCGTGTACGACATGGCTGATGTATATTTTGGAAATCCACATACTTTCGTCTACTATGAGTTAGCTTATTTTCAGGTTTACATAGTTTAGGATGTAGGATGCTGCTCATCCCCACCCTGTAAATTTGAGATACAATCTCTCAGATGGATATTTCACCATCTGTCGGTTCTGGTACCTTAGTCATCTCTTATGACACCTGGCATAGAGGAAGATACTCTTTTACTCTGCCAGTAATATATTCTTCCGTTGTTTGTCCGTAACATAAGTGCTTTATTTATTAATCGTATTAAATGGGTAATAGGAGAAAGAACAATTCTTCTAATAATTCACATCTGAAATAAAGTCTGGTTATAAAAAAATGTTTGGTCCAAAACGATCCCTATTCAATCAGCGAACGCTAAAATATTAAAAACCTTATTCAAACAACCGATATTTGTTACGTCGATTTTAATTTAAAACTTTGTTAATCTAAGTATAAAGAGGCCACCACAAAGAGAACGGATCAAAACGATGAAAAATTATTGAAAGGGGGACGTTTCTGCGGCGGAAGGGGGCAAGGGGGGGCGAAGGCATCGACTGTTTTATTAATACAACCATAATTTTACTCTCAATATCATCCCACGTCACTCTTAGAAGTTGTTTTATAAGGTTGAATTTCGAATGGGAATTGGTTTTTCAGGTGTGTGAATTCCTTGCGGAATGCCATAAGGGGGTTCGTGTAATAATCGTGATTTTTTAATCAAATTTCATCTGAACAAGGGAAGAGGAGGCTATATTTTTTCATTATTTAATTTTCGGTCGCGGTTTTTTTGCACTCCTTCGAGGGACAGCGGCGTTTTGAAGCGTTTTTTAGATGTTCAAACACGGATGCAAGTCACACCGGTTGATTGGTTTGGGAAAGTATTAGAGTTGCTTTTTATTTCATCCTCTTTCGACATTCCGTTAAAATTAGGTAACATGTCATACTATCTTCAATTATAATCCTGATAAATTTGCATATTATTTTATTATCCATGTCAGCCATTGTAGGTACACTGTTGGACAAAAGCCTTCCCATGAAAGGGAATTAGCCTAGAATTGCCGCGCTAGGCAAGCGTGAGAATCGCAAAGCGTAGCTTCGCGACAGGTATGATTCTGTCCATTCCTGCGTTGTTGCATTTTTAGCTACACTGATTCGACAGATATACCGCCATGTGTCGGTTCTGGTACCTCAGTCACCTCTTACAATATCTGATAAAGAGGTAGGTACTTTTCTACTCAGCTGGCACCACCGGGCAAGTCAGAATTTTATTACGTAAATAATTTGTCAAGTTATGGTGCTACTAATGTTTTGTAAAACTATTTTTAACGGCTTCAATATTTTATTTAACTTTTTTAATATGAAATTTCATTTACCTTACAGCTACTGTTCTCAAGATTGATAAAAGATGGCGAGGGTTTGTAAGGATTTAATTTTAATACATATGTGTGTAGTATTAAAAAAAAATAATTGCACCTCCCACTGCACCAGGTGTCGTAAAAGGCGACTAAGGTGCCAGAACAGACAGATGGCGGTATATTAATCCGAGACAGTGCAGGTCAAATGCACAGGGTGGGGATGGGCAGCAGCATCCCCGTCACGGTAGATGCACTCTATGATTGCGAACACACTTGCCCAGCGCGGCAATTATAGGCAAAAAACCTCTTTTATTGAAGAGGCATATGTCCAGCAATAGACTTTGAATGGCTGGTATGATAATTGATTGCAAGTCTAATTAACTTTCAAACACACCTGGTATGTTATCCTCTATATATAAAACTGACATGTCACGGTGTTGATCGGGTATGAGCTTCTAAACTGTTGACGCCTAGTTTATATCTCGACACCTAGTTGAACCAGGACAATATATGTCAATAAAGTTTTTTTTTATATTTTATTAATGCAAAGTATTTTAATTAATGTCTGATATTTTGTTGTTTTAATAGATTATTATACTATTTCATTTTTTAACTTATTCATGTATAGGATATATTTTAAATTACTGTTACACGCTGGTGTGAATGTCGGTCGAATTAATAAAATTTAACCATTCATTTCACGGTTAATATGGCAGGTCGTTTGTTCGCGCGATCAGACGGACTGAGTTACAATCTTATTATGAGATATCTTACGCTTTCGTTACATTTAATTTTTTAATTGCTTTTTTATTGGGCTCGAATATACACCAATAGAAAAGAACTGTGTGTATATAATAATTTCTGGCATTAATACATAATTATATAAAAACAAATATATATTTATACACACACACGTATGTATATCTTAATTAAAATTATTTTACATTAGCCACACGTAACTTATTGTTATGTTCTTTAACTGGCAAGACAATGAGGACAACGAATCATTAATACTGTATATATAGAAAATAATTGTCGATATGTATGAAGGCGCATCTTAACAGCCATTGGAAGACAAAGGCCGAGAAAGGGGGAATTTTGTCCATTTTAACCGTGCTGGGCAAGCGGTTTGGTAATCGAAGAACGCAGCTTGGTGACGGGGATGCTGCTGCCTATTACCGCCCTGTGCATTTGAGTTGCATTGTTTTGGATGGATATAGTGATATGGGCAAAAATTCTTAGACTAGTCCTACGTCCATCGGTGGACTTCAAATGGCTGGTATGATGAACAAGAATACATATTTTTTATTAAATAAAGTGTATAGCAGCAATCCGCGTTAAGTATAGTTTTATTTTTCTATAATTAATCTGCGGATATAACATACCATATGCTATTTGTTGGTAATGTAAGTTTCAATTAGTAAGGTTTTTTAAATCGATCCGATAGTTTTTTAGTCTATTTGTTACAAAATACTAAGATACATGTCTTGCTTGTGTGTTTCCATTTTAAACATATTGCTTTCTAATGGCAAAATATGTTATTTTTTATTTTTTATTAGTATGTCCATTAGTTTATTTTTTACACACATATAATCTTTCTTCTAAATAATGACAAGCTAACCCGAAAGACGTTATTTTAACTATAGCTACATGATTATCATGTAAACGATATTTCTAATATAAATTAAGACATATGTCCCATCTCAAGTTAGATCAATAAGTAAGCAAAAAAACATTAAATTCATTTCATTTAAGGAAGTCCATCCTTCACGAACACCGTGACATATTTTTTACAAACAAAGATGTATATATATTAATAATAATAACTTTATTCAACAAAAAAAGTAACTTAAACTAAAATACATTTTGATACTTAGGTACCTAAACTAGGTCTAGGTTTTATAGTGTAAATGATAACGATAAATCATAATGAATCATATAATGGCGATCGTTGTAATACATAAAGAAATTACACGATGAGGTAGTTTGGAAATAAATATATTTTAAATGTAGACTGATCCCATACATTTTTTTAAATGAACAGAAGACTAAAGCTTATTGCTCGGCACAAAAGAACATAATATATAAAAAAGATGCAGGTTCGAGTCCCGTCGGACACCTGAGACTCGTTGATTTCTTCTCCTTGTAAGTATCATCTTGAATAGAAGAATTGTCTATTCCGACAAACCTGACGCTGAAATACTCCGATATCAGCTCCTGAATCACATGGAGAAATTAGGCCTAGCTGCTTATTGTAGAGTAGCCTATTCTTAGAACTTCAGGTACCACATTAGGTCATCAATGTTATAAGGTCATCTGCATTAATGCCTCATCGTACTTATTTACTTATACTTACTACTTTTCGTACTTATTTCTAACGCCAAATAGCAATATTCGCATTGCTGTGTTCCATATTGAAGGGTGGAGAGATGCACAGAAATTACTGGGTAATGTGACATTATAGCTTCAAGTCAAAAGGTCAAGAACGCGCTAGTGATGTCCTTGTGATAATACGAGCGTCTATAGGCTTTGGTACCGCTTACTATCATAGTAACCGTATGCTTGATTGACCTTAGTCATTTGAAAATGAACGATCATCTTATCAATATACCATAATCGTGACGCTTACTATAGACCGGGCCGTGTGTTTGTTTGTCGACTCTAAACCTGTTCTCTTAGCCTAAATCAGCTCGAATTCTGAGACGGGGCTACAGTAAGTAGTTTACAGCTAATGGACCCCTGGACAGGGTCCAAACGAGTCTCGATCGACGCCACGTGCCTAATATGCCTTTTATAAGCAATGTAATTGTTCCTAGCATTGCAGCCTATGTAATAGGAGAATGTATTTGTGGTTTAATTTGGAAGTATCAATGTGTCAGTAACTTGTCATCCATTATTAATAATGCATTTTAATAGTAAAAATATATTTTAGTACCGAGTGGTACACGCGGAATATAATAGTGCCTCCCTCTGTACCAGGTGTCGTAAGAGGCAACTAAGGTACCAGAACCGATAGATGACGGTATATCTATCCGAGACGGTGTAGCTCTAATGCATAGGGTGTGGATGGGCAGCAGCATACCTGTCGCAAAAGCTACGCTCTGCGATTGCCAACATGCTTATGCCTAGCGCTAAAATTATGTGCAAAATTCCCCTTTCTAGGCGAGGCCTATCTTCAACAATGGACTTCCAATGGCAGTAATGATGATATTTACATAAATTGACATAACATCCTATATATATACCTGATTCCGAGATAAAATAGAAGAATCAGTATACATAGCACTTATTGTCTGGTAACTGAGTCGCTTCTTCGACACCTGGTACAGAAAACCTCTCCCAGAATCTGCCATTTTGAATAATGCTAGGTCTAACTTACTAGATAGACAGTAATGGTTGAGTATATTAGAATAGTGGCACTGAGGAACAAGTCCCTTTGTACCAGGTATTGCAAGAGTCAGAGGATGTCCTGGTAAACCTACAGATGGTGCTTCATTTATCCGAAACAGCGTAGCTTCTGGTAGTCTGAAATTGTTTGATTGTAGTTGTGATCCTATTTTTTTAAGAGTATCGTACAGTGGAACAGTATTTTTCTAAATTAATAATGTTTTGGTTTTTCTATATTATAATGTTTGATTACTTATTCCAAGTTCTTTTGCAGTCCATGTGCATTTTTGTAAGCTATTTAGTGTATTGGTATAACATGAGGTAGACCTTTTAGAAAGCTCGTCCGCATTGGTACCTTACTCTATTCTACCGCCAAATAGCAGTCATTGCTGTATCCCGGTTCGAAGGGTGAGAGAAGAAGTAATTAATTGGGTAAATGTGATATATTCTGTTCACAGAGTTAGTAATATGCTAGTGATATTTTTGTGATGACACGAGCGTCTGTAGACTGCGATCACGTTTATCATCAAGCGGACCGCATGTTTGTTTGCTGACTTCATATAATATGTAAAAAAATCGTTTCACAGATTATTCTGATATATTGTATGTTTATTATTATGTTTCTTAAATGTCAACCGAACTTAGAACGGGAAAATTATTTACAAATAAATGGACATTGGCATTCACTCAATTTTTTTTTCAAATCAAGCTGCTTGAAATTATTTATTATTAATTATATTAAGCTTATGAATAAGAACATTAAAACATATTTGTACATTTTCTTACAAACCCTGAGTTTTATATAGAAAATTACCTATATGGTCAAACGAACCTTGAAATTATAACGAGACAACTCCATTGCACCAAAGTACAGCAAACTATCCATTCAAAAGTATGGTTCAAACATCCACGGCCCATTAAACCTTCAGTTTTCCCATTTGAAATTCAAAAGCCTCCACGAGCACAAAGCGCCGGTTTTCCCACGAATATTCGCCCCCAAAAAAAGCTTCATTACCAAGCGATTGAATCGCTTTCAATATGGTAATCAGCAAATCCTGATGTCCAATGGCGGACGTGGGAAAATTCTCGGGATATTTCCTTTTAAATGCCGCTCTGGAAATTGCATGGCTTCACATGCATGCTGTTGTTATTGTCGTTTTTCCAATAGCTGTTTGGTTGCAGATGTCGCATATACGATTTGCAGTTATTGACTTAACTCATTATGATCATACCAGCCATAGGAAGTCCACTGCTGGACATAGGCATCCCCAAGAAAGGAGGAATTTTGTTGGCAAGTGTTGGCAATGGCAGAGCGCTGTTTTTGTGATGAGGAAACTGCTGCCTATCTCTGCCCTCTGTATTTGAGCTAAACTGTTTCGGGTTGATATACCGCCGGTTCTGGTACCTTAGTCGCCTGTACGATACCTGGTTCTATTCTACTCTGCTAGTTCATCACAGTTCACTAAATAATATATTAATTTAATATACATCCGGTTTAAGGATATTTATCGTTATTTAACAGATTATATAAAGGTATTCTCTACCTCACTCTATGCCGTCGCCGTATTTCTACCGTCAAATCGCTCGCATTGCTCTCTTCCAATTTAAACGATAAGAGAGGCAGTCAAATGAGAGGATATTGTGACATAATCTCTGTAGTGCAAAAATGTAAAGATTGATAGAGCGCGAGTGAAATTCTTGTGTAGTGACGCTTACTATCTCTCGGACCGTATGCTTGACTTCCGACTTAGTCTTATAAAGTTAAAAATAAACAACATCATATAAATTGACCGGAATCCAAGATAATTCGCTTTAAGCAGTTTTGTTACGGATATAAGTCAACAAAGTAATTACAAATATTATATCTTAATTCACTTTTAACATTTAGATTGAGAAACGTGAGTATTAAACGGTTTGGCGCTCTAGATATACTAGCTCTACATCTCTCTCTGTTGCAGGTGTCTTCAGAGGCGACTAAGATACCGGAATCGACAGAAGGTATACCCATCCGTGAAACAGTGTATCACAAATGCAACAAGTCAAATAGCAACATACTTGTCGTGGAAATACGCTTTTGGACTGCCACCAAGACTGCCCAGCACCTATGGCTGTCTTTTTATCCCAAGTTGATAGCAAACGCTCTTTTCAAGGATTCTAGATTGTCACATGGTAAAATTTATCAAAATTGCGTTCCTTTGTAAACACTTTAAATGCGTATCAAAAAGGCATACGCTCCTATTATTTATATCAGTGTAGATAGTGTATCTATGTCTTAATTTTATTGATTGAATTACTTCGTCAGTTGGTTCGTTTAGTTTTACTGATAATTTTTAATAAACAGCTTAAAGAAAACCTGTTCTAATTTTTCCTTTTGATCTATTTCCACAAAACTCGATAATGAAGTAAACATATAAATCAGATGTATTAGTATTCCTAAAGTACCAAAAGAAAAAAAGATCTTTTATCTAAAAGGGAAATATTGTCCCGAACCTGGTAGTTGCTGAGGGACGCTTCCAACCTCGGAGCTCGGCGCGGTCCCGTCCCGTCCCGTCCCGTAGCAGCTCACCTGACATCGATGGCCCGCACCGGGATACCTCGTGTGCTCAAAAACGATAACTGCACTTAGGGTTGGCACATTGCGAATTTTTTGAAATTATATTTAATATTACATCGTCATATCAGCCATTGGAAGTCCATTGCTGGACATAGACATAGAAAGAGGGAATTTTACCCATAATTGCAATCGCAGTGGGATGGAGTGGGGATTGAACCCGCAATCTTTAGCGCACAAGATACCATCACAACTATCTGCGTCATTTTATTAAATAATAGAACCGCATCTAATTAAATATTATTGATTGCCACCACACGTACCCCGCGTGACATTTATATCTCCAGAAATATACTTGGCTGTTGTTAGAGTTACAAAAAAAAAACACACATGTCAATCCATGAAAGAAATTACAATTTAAATCCTTTACTACATTTAGCACCCAGAAGCAGAGCATAGACAAATGTTTATCCTCTCGATTACTTAAAATTGTAAGTTAAGAGGTTATTTCAAACAAAACTCTGGGTGAAAAATCTCTAGGTCAAAACTAGAAGTGTTTTATAACAATATTGAAAAATAGTCTATTGAAACATTTTGGCAGCCCTATTCCTGAAGCCAATACCACCTGTTGGACGATCATTCGATATCCTTCAATGGGATGTTCGAGTGGGACAGCGTTATGTAGCAAGGCACACGTGTGAACGGGAGGGATGAGTGCGAGGGTGCCACTTAGTCAACACGTCCCGATGGCCCCTGCCTATAAATAGAGCTTCGGAAATTGATTGTGGAGGAATGAGGCTCTACTTTAATAATTTTATGGGATATTAAAAAGGTCGGTGTAAAATATATTATTTCTTACACTTACTTATATGGGGTAGGCCTCTTACAAAGGTCGTCTGCATTGGTACCTCACTCTCAAATATCTCTATCTTTACCGCCGATGATAGTGTTCGCATATCTGTGTTTCAGTTTGAAGGGTAAGAGAGTCAGTGAAATCAATGGTTAATGTGACAACATCTTCAAGCCTCAAGGCGGGCTACGCGCTCGTGATATCTTTGTGATATTACGTCGGTAGATGCTTAGTATGGTGCAGACTGTATGCTTGTCGACTAGGTCTACTAATAAAAATGAATACTAGGTCTAATAATTTCAATGCTGTTCAAGTTAAAAAAATAGTTAATAATAAATGAATAAATTAACAACAAAACAAACATTATGTTTAAACACATGTGCGGGAATCGAACCGGTGACGCTGGGCTGTTAAGTAGGCGCAATTATAATTAAGGTTAATAATCAAATTGTTTATAAGGAAATATATTCCTATAGAAGCCATTTTTTGATGAGTTCATTTATATAATGACATAAAAAATGTATGTTTTCGTAGAAGGAGTCAGCAAACAAAGATACAGTTCATTTTATGGTTAACGTGACCGCGGCCTAAAGAAACTTGTGTTATCACAAAGATATCACTAGCGTCTCGCTATTATGATAAACTGGAGATACTATTTCACATTTACTCAGTAATTTCACTGCCTCTCTCACCCTTCAAACCGAAACACAGCAACGCGAACACTGCTATTTGTGGGTAGAAATAGGTGAGAGTGAGGTACCAATGCAGACGACCTTTGTAAGAGGCCTACCTCTATTAAAACTACTTCTACCTTTAGTCTACGTGACTTAGTTAGTTGTGATTTGTTCTGATATGAAGACCACTTACCAGCAAGTGCAATGAAGGGCGCCAACCTGTAAGGTGGACAGTTAATCTGCCAAAAACCATATGATCCCTCTCAGGAGCCTGATCTGCCTGCTTGGATTCAGGCTGCACAAAACCGGTCCTATTGAAAACCTCTATGGAAGGCTGTCGTCCATCAGTGGATATACTTCGGTTGATATGACGATTATGTGATTAAAAAAGAAAAAGAGTTAGTTATTAAATGTTATGTAAAGGAAAAACATTGTCATAGATTTTTATTGGCTAAGACGTGAGGTACCAGCAAAGGCGTGAGGTACCAGGTGTTGTAAGTGGCGACTGAAGTATCGGAACCGATAGAAGACGGTATATCCATACGGAACAGTGCAAAGGGCGAGGATGGGCAGTAGCATCCCCATCGCAAAAGCCGTACTCTGCGATTGCCAACACGTTTGCCCAGCGGCGGCAATTATGGGCATTATGGGAATAATGGAAGAGGCCTATGTCCAGTGGACTTCCAATGGGTGGTATGATGATGATGAGATTTTAATTCAACTTACGGTATAATTTTCACAATATTGTGTTTTCTAAAATTTACAGTTAATTAAACTTATTTTAATTTAAAGTCATAACAAGCCGTGTTTTTTACTTTTTACTGTTTACATGTTTGGTTTAAAGCTACCTTATAAATTTTTCAAGATTTTCCTACATGATATGTTTTTAAATTTGATCGAACTTGGAGTGAGACAAGACATATAAAATATTGATTAAAAATGAAGTAGACTGTCTTTCTATGCTTAGGGTATTGCAAAACGAACGCTTCCGTAAAAAAAGCGTTGAAAGCTCCGGAACCTATCAACAGCTATAACTGTCCGCAGAAAAAACAAGAAAATGCCCGGAAAAAAATCAGATAATTTCTTTGCGATTGTTACTTTGTTAGATTTGGAAATATTATAATCTATATAATAATATTATAAAGCTAGAGAATTTGTTTGTTTGTTTAAACACGCTATTTAGGAACCGCTGGTACGATTTGATAAAAAACTTACAATCTTAGATAGTCCATTTATCTAGGAAACCAAATTACCTTAATACATATATACTGTTAGTATTTCTATAAGCTGTAGGGTACAGACAGAGAAATATAATACCTTCCTAAAGAGGAAGGTACTATTCTACTCTACGATCCCAGTACCTGTTAGAAGGGGTAGTACTGATCAAAATTCCCCTTTTTTGGAAAGGTTTATATCCAGCAGTGGATTTTATAACATGATGATAATAATGATAACACACATACACAAAATTCTTACATCAATAAATAATTAATATAATTATATGTTTAGTTAACATCGGGGGACTACATTTAGAACAATGTTATGCCTGATGGCGCTGATGGTAGTTTTCCAATCTTATATCCCAAGGGACGTGGCTTCGATCTCCAATAAGCTCAATATTTATATGATAAATACTTATATTTTTTCTGTGTCTGAGTGTTGAATAACTATTGTATTTGTGATTTCTCTGATATCTGTTATCTGTAACACAAGTGTGTTTTAAGCGACTTACCTCGGCATCAGGTCAATGTATAAGATGTTGTTTTAATTAATGTTTTTTTCTACAATCTGTTATGGCAAGAACTTTTTGTTTCTCC
Source organism: Heortia vitessoides (assembly GCA_020976665.1). Taxonomy (NCBI): domain Eukaryota; kingdom Metazoa; phylum Arthropoda; class Insecta; order Lepidoptera; family Crambidae; genus Heortia; species Heortia vitessoides. Next base: position 1,879,530 of record JACJUM010002809.1, read on the forward strand.
GGCAATTCCCTTAACTAAACATTACTAATCGAGTGGTTGTTCGTTGACCAAACAATCCAAAGGTCATCCCCGCTCGGGTCAACAATGGAGTGATCAACCCTTACAAGGTCGAAGTTTAGTTCAGTAATTTATGGGGGTATCGGCGTAAATTTCGGGGGTTTTGGATCTTTGAATTATTTATTGGGGATGGTGAGAATGTGTGAGGATTATGGTATTTAATTTTCTATAATAGTGACCTGTAATTTTATTGGTCTTTTGAACTGGATTTTGTCTCTGTATCTTTTTGACTCTTAAAAGACAAATCACTTTGAGTTACTATAATTTCTAACATAATAAAACTTAACGGCTTTAACAGATGGTTTGTTTAAGGTTCTTTATTTTTTGTTCGATATTTAGGTTACTTTGCGGCAACCAAAATTTTAAAGCGTTTAAAAAATTAGTTTTGTTGTCAGCCTGAGTTACTTGTAATATTAACTATATGACTGAAAACTTCTCTGAACGCGGATCGATATTATCGCAGTGTTGGTGATTAGCTAAAATAAAGAAACTGAGAACTATTTCTTGATATGTATCTATTTCTTAATAACTGACGAGATAGACGCTGTTATTGCACCATGCATTCAGCCAGTTTACAAACTGTCACACTACTAACAATTAAGTTAAACACCATAATTTTATCATTAGAAATCTTGATAGGGTCCTTAAGTATACTTAAGTTTACTATCAACATCTCATACGCAGATTAGACTCCGTGATAAGTAGCTTAAATCACTTATGTTACGGATATTAGATAACATAGGAATTGTAACACCCAGACAAAGAACAAATATTAATCATTTAAATATTTGTTTTAAGTGGGGAACGAACCAGAGACCCTTAACGCGCTAGACAAGATCACTACTATCTGCGTCACCGATGCCATCAACTATTTTTTAATTTCCTAGGTCTCAGGGAACTGTCTTATCGTCTTATTTAATATTAACTTTGACTTGACACTAATAAATACTACACAAATATAATTAAGTGACATTCCCATGTGATGCCTTCATCAATTATTTTCAACAATCAACGTGTCTCTTATGTGGAACACTGCATAATAAAAAAAGATTAAAATCCATTTTCAATCGTGCTAATTTCACATCAGCATCTCAGCATCTCGTCAAGAGCCAACAAAGTGATCATCTTATTAGTTAACCAAATAACCCAAAGGTCGAAGGTCACCGATTACCAAACACAGCAAGGTCAAGTCCCGCCCGATCGGTCGGGTAATTTATGGAGGTATCGGGCCAAAGTTTGTAGTGTTGATGTCTTGAATTAATTATGGGGTCAGCGAGGTGAGAATTTGTGGAGAGGTGTCGGGGCCCGGTTTGTATGGGTTGTGTGCAGATAAATGATTTTTGGTTGAGCACATTCAAGTATTTGAATTTTCTCTTATAGTTTATTTATTTATTGAGTCTTACCACCAAAAAGATATCGACGGGCCCGATGTCACAAATGGTAGCGATCCTATTTATGTATTTACTCAGTTTACTGATATCTGTGATACAAGTACTTTAAGCTACTTCCCTCAGAGTCAGGTCAACGTATTAGTAGTCATGTGATTTTATTACATACATACACACATACTCGACAAATTGTGGCGAGGGCAATGCTTGGAGTGTCTTTGCAGTTTCGGAAAAAATCAAAGTTACTGACATTGCCTAACGGATTTGTAAGTTAAAATGGCAGTTGGCTGGCCATTTGGTACGCAAAACTGATGGCCGATAGAGTCGTAAGGTTCTGGAATGTAGACCACGTACCACTAAGTGCAGCGTAGGGTGTCCACCCGCAAGATGGACAGACGATCTGGCTAAAGCCGCAGGATCTCGCTGGACACAAACGGCATACAACCGGTCCTATTGGAGATTTCTTGGGGAGACCTACGTCCAGCTGTGGACGTCTTATAGCTGATATGATGATGATGATGATGATACAGAAGGCCTGTATTACATCAGGGTAGGCAGAGACTATCCCCACTTCTTACGATCTATAAATATTTGTTCCGGGTGGGGCTTGAACCTACAACTTTTGGCGCACAAGGATCTCTACCATCTGTGCTATCGGTCCCGTCAACTGTCATCCATCAAATGTCATCTGTTACAGGTATAAATTTCTCGAACTCCGTTTTACATTTAGGTGGCAACTTAATTGACCTCTCTGATCGGAGAGTCAGATCAATATATAAAATGTTGCAAAATATATAAATTCTATTTTTATTTTATTATTCCTTTCTTTTCTTTAAAGATATTATGTAGAATGTATACATTTATTATATATATCAAATTAAACCGTCTATTCTTACTTGTAATATCAAAATGGCAGCTTTTTAAAATAGGCACATAAATGCAACTAGGTACTTGTAATAAATTTATTTTTTTGGTATGTCTGTTTGAGGAAACCTCCGATGTAACGAAAATATTACTGGCGGTTAGCTTTTGTCATAAGAAGTAACTTAAGCTGATTGTATTACTTAATAACATGATAACCGGAAACACGCGGCAGAAGCAACGGGGCGCCGCTAGCTTTAACATAGAAATCAGGCACACTTTCAAATTGATACGGTAATAGATAATGACAACTCTAGGTCTAGATGTAAAGATCCTATCCAAACGACCTAGGTCTAGATGGCCCCGGGGCGTTCTAAACGATTCTCATCGGTGAACATTTTGTGGGAATTGCAGGTGTTGCCATGTTATCACCGATTGGTTCCGTTGTATCGATGCGTTGCTATAATAGATATCGTTTCTTGAAAATGTAATGTGGTGTGTAATTTTTGATAGGGGGTTTGGGGGTATTTCAATGAGTGCTGCTCGGTCTACGCTCAGTGTATTTAAATATAGCCTTTAAATGAGTACGGTTTTTGATCATATATATATAATATATAAAAACCTTTTTATGTGTCCGTATGTAACTGTATTAATATTATAAAAAATCTCTATATTATATTTGTCTTATTGTAAAAATATTAATAATTGTACGAATATGCGTTTTTGTAAACATATACAAAATCATGAGCATCCCCAAAAAAGGGGGTTTTCTTTTTGAAACATGATATAATATTTTGCATTCGGTGTTTGCCTGTAAAAATTCTAGATTTAACAATATTTTATAAGAATGATAGTTATTTAGTATTAATGTAACTATTATTGGTGCACTTTCAATAGATATAAAAATTAAAAACACCTTTACCAGAAAAAAAAAGTTAGTCAAGATCCGAGAGTTGCAAGTTCGAATAATTAAGTCAATATTTATAATTATTGGCATATAAATTAAATTTTTTCATACATAAACATATAAAGATATTAAGTGTAAAAAATGTTCATAAAAATAGAACGTACTGCAAAAATAAAACATGAATAAAACAAGCAGTTAATAGGTAATAAACAGTCATCATTATCATTCTAGCCATTGGAAGTCTACTGATATCTAGAATATAAATGCAATACATAATATATAATACATAAAACTATCCTCCTTTACCACAGGAATACTGCTGCCCATCCCCGCCCTTTGCATTTGAGCTATACTAATTCGAGTGAATATACAGCCATTTGTCGGTTCTGGTACCTTAGTCTAATGATACCTGATACATTGAGAGATACTATTCTACACTGCCGGTACCTCACGGCAAATAACATGTCTGTCAATTATTTTCAATTCGTTTACTATGATGACATGATAATTTGTGATTATGAACAAATAATGAATAGTAACTATAAACTTAAATTTAAAAGGATACAGTTTGAAGGAGTTATACATATTGACATACGAATATAAGTAATGTTATTAATAAGGTGTTCCATAACGGGCAAGCGCTGCCCGTAACAGGGCATTGCAAAGTGCTGCAAACTATCGTCCAATGGTCGCGGCCGACAAAGAAGTTATCCTCACGTCACTTAGCATAATAGCGGGATCAAACGGGTATAGAGCTAAAACTCTCATAGAATCGGCCTTTATAATTTATTTATTTAAAAAAGTGAGTAGTGACAGGCAGCGGTATCCCAATCGAAAATGCCGGATCTTCCCCTTTTTTAGGGAGACCTAGGGAGAGCAATGGACTTCCAATGACCGTATTGATGATTCTGATGATGAAATATTCACAAAACATTTAAGTTTAGTTTAATTTAAGTTTAATTTAAGTATAGATTGACCTGACTTGAGATAAGGCACTAGCATTTATGTGACGGGCATCAGAAAACAGAGAAATCACAATATTTACGATATATTTGTCTTGAATCGAGGATCGAACCTACGACCCTTGGCGCACAAGATATGGACTATAAACACCAACGAATGCGGAAAAAGTAAACGCAATAGTTTAAGACAATGTTTCATATTAAAACTACTGAATTGATCATAATGTATTTTAAATTATAACATGGTGCCTATGGTAATTATTTCAATGGATGAACTCGACGGCGCAGATGGTAGTAATCCTGTCTTATGCGCCAAAGATTGTGGATTCGATCTCCACACAAGAAAAATATTTATATAATGATTTTTATGTCTGTTCTGAGTCTGGATGTTAAAAATATATATTTAAGTAGTATATTTGTAATTTCTCGGTTGTTTGATATCCGCAACATAAGTGCTTTAAGAAACTTATAACAGAATCAGGTCAATGTATGTCATGGTGTGGGAATTTATTTATTACTAGCTGTGCCCACGACATCGTCCGCGTGGAATAGTTTTTTTTTGGGTACCATACCTCTTTACCTTATCTTATATAAACTTTGAATGTCATGTTTATTTAAATCGAATCAATCGCTTGGAAAATAAGTTTCAAGTTTCTCGCTCCAAAATCGATACCCTTTCGACCCTTACAACCCTTTTTTCTCAAGGTCTAAATATTGTCTGTGTCAAATTTCATCAAAATTGGTTTAGAGGGTTAAGCGGGAAAGTGTAACAGACAGACAGACAGAGTTACTTTCGCATTTATATTATTAGTAGGGATTTATTATTATATGTTTATCTCTTAGGGATTACACAGAATAACCATTTTTTTTCCTCATTGCACCCATGCAAATCCGTGGCGAACCGCTAGTTACATATATAAAAGGATAAATATGTATGTCTATTCGTCATGTTCAGAGATCTTCGCGCACCTTAAGGCGATATTTCTGCAGAGTTGTGTTCAAAGGCATCACGCGTTGAGCTCCAGTGCACTCATCAGCTCTAACTTAGTCTCGGGTTTAGTCAGTTCACTAATAGCCTTCAGTTAGTGAGTCTAAGGTGGATTTGACTAAATTGATTTTGTACCGCACTTTGTTGGGTGTGTTAACCGCGAGATAGATATGGTTAATACAGTTAACTGATGGCTTTGTTGGTGTGGTCACAAGCGTAGAAGGTTTCAGGTTCGATTACGTTACGAATGGTTTAAAAATTGGTTGTGTAACCGGTACCTCTTCCAGTACTAGGTGTCGTAAAAGCGAGTAAGGTACCAGTACTGACAGATAGCGGTATAGCCATCCAAAATAGGGTAAGTCTAATATACAGGGTGGGGATGGGCAGTAGCATCTCCTTGGTGAAAATTACGCACTGCGATTGCCTACACTAGATATCACACGCCTACCCAAAACAGAGGGTAATTTTTCTCATATTTGCCGCACTAGGCAAGCGTGTCAGCAATGCGGACGTGACGGGGATGCAGCTGCCCATCCCCACCCTAAGAATTTGAACTACACTGTCTCCGATGGATATACCGCTATCTGCCGGTGATATATATCACGCCTCTCGTTTATAAACGAAAGAGCCGTAAGCCAATAACTAAACGGGCAAACATCTTCTCTCGCCACAATTTCACACGCGCTTAGCAAACATAACAGCGATCTGTGATGAGATATTTCCAGGGCCTTATTTAGGGAGGAATTAACGCGTCCAGGGCCGAACAGCACGAACAATTAGAGCCTTTGTCCGATATTCAATAGCAAGCACGGACCTGTAATGGCGCTGGTGTTTTGAATACGACCGTAAGAATAGAGTGGACATGTCACTTTTGAATATTGTACTAGCTTTCCTTCCACAACTTTGTTTGCGACTTACTTTATCTATTATTCCTAAAGAACGGATACGGTACACTCCCTGGTATCTCAAGTATGCAAAAAGTCGTGCCGATTTAATAGAATAAAAAAAATCCCTAGATTTAATAGAGTAAAGAAAATGTTTTATGGATGGATAAAAAGTACTCTATATGTTAATTTTTGACTTTAAATAATCCTTTGGCTAAAATTTATCTAGATCTGCTAAACCGTTCCGGTGTGAAAGAGTAACAAACATACACACATCCAATCTCAGAAACTTTCGTATTAATATAAGTAAGAATTTAAAACTACATAAGCTTTGAGCTTATGTAGTTTCAAATTCTTACTAATTTAAAAACTTATCTCGGAGTCAGGTGAACGTATGAGACATCAAGTGAATGTATTATTATTTCGTATTCTATTAGCCGCGGGATATATATATATATATGGGGATCGAAGCCACAACCTTTGACGCACAAGATAGGATTACACCTGCATCGAATAGTAAATCCTAGGAGGATTTCTAGGTATCCTAAAAGCGAAACAGCTCAAATGCACCGATCAGGGATTCCAATATACAACAGCAGCATCCCCGTGGCTAAGCAGATAAAGGTCTCACAAAAGTCATCTTTTATAGACACCACTACCCAGACAAAATGTCAACGATCATTATTCTAATTATTGTAATATGTTTAGATGAGGTATGTCCACATTAATATAACACGAGGGCGTCACAGCGCAGATGTGCAGTGGCCCACAGCTCACAAATCCACTCTCTCGCACAATTTCCAAACGCATTGTGACGCCGCTGCATCTTTGGGAGCCACTCAATACTGCGTCCGAATGCGGCTCCCGGATTTTCGGGAAAATCGTGTGGGAAAATGGGCTTGTATCTGTTTTTGGGAATATTTGCTGTCTCTTGTTTCGTTTTCAGATTTGATTTTGAAATAAAACAAATGAAGGTTTTGGCGGTTCTTGTTTTATTGGAAAGGAAATGACTAGAGCGTTTCCAATGTGATTTAAGTATGGAATATGTCGTAAGTGCTTCTTATATGACTCCAAACCTTGCAACCTTGCTACTGTAATCGTACTACTCGCTACTACTACGATCACAGTAGCAAGGCTGTAATCGTAGTAGTAGCTACTACGATTACAGTAGCAAGGTTGCAACAAAAAGTAAAAATATGTATTGCAGTTAAATCGGATTTTTCGTTAGAACTTCTTTTCGCTAGTTAAAACTAGATTTTACTTAATGTTCCTGTTAAAACTAGAAATACTCAGTTAAAACTAGAATTAACCAATTACATAATTGATTTTCAGATAGAAACTATTTGTTACATCGAGCTGTTGTAATATTTTAATTCTGAATATGTCAAACCACCATTTTGTTTCAGTTGCCCTTACACGTTTCAGTTGACCTTACACCTTACACGTTTTGTAACTGATATTCGATTTAAACATTAGTTTAATCTAGATACAAAGACATACTATAAAACTAGTTCTAACTAGGAATAATGCGTTCAATCTAAAAACTAGGTATAACTGTAATATACAAACAAAACTAGTTTTTAAAGATCATCATCATCATAACAGCCATTACAAGTCCACTGCTAGACATAGGCCTCCCCCAGGAAAGGGGGATATTACCCTTAATAGCCACGCTAGGCAAGCATGTTGGCAATCGCAGAGCGCAGCTTTCGCGACGAGAAAGCTGCTGCCCATCCCCACCCTGTACATATAAGCTGATTTTTTTGCATGGATATACCGCCATCCGTCGATTCTGGTACTTTAGTCGCCTCTTACGACATCTGGAATAGGGAGAGGTACTATTCTAGTCTGCCGGTAATTCACGGTCATACTTCTTGAACATCCATTCCATCCATCAACTTTGAACATCCATTCCTAACATAGGCCTCTTCAAAAAAGGGGGAAATTTTTCCCAAAATTGCCTATTGGTAATCGCAGAGCACGGCTGTCGGAATGGCTATGCTACTGCCCATCCCCGCCCTGTGCATTTGAGCTGCACTTTTTCGGATGGATTTGCCGCCATCTGTCTTTGGTATCTCAGCCGCCTCTTACGACACATGGAAAGGTACTATTCTACTTGGCCGGTACCTACAATTAGCATCCAAACTATAAAGGGTACGAGTTGTTAGCATTTAAATATCTTATTTTCATTTCCCATTACGTCATAGTAAAACATAGAACAACCCATCGGTGCCGTGGTATCTCTGCATTAAGCCCGCCTATCGTCGACGCGATTTATTTTAACACATTTTGTTTATAAATGATATAATGCGATACGAGAGCAGGCGACGCTATTGTACACGACTGTTTTGGATTTGCATAGAGTTGATATAACCATTTGGTACTTTTTTGTAATTTTACCATTGGACACTCACTGTTGGACTACAGCTTCTCCAAGAATGCGGCCTGTTTGCATATATCGCAGGTAGCAAACGCAAAACGTAGCGACGAAGATGCTGCTGCCGATCTTAATCGTTTGAATTCCGATATTTTTACGATATTTGTAACGGAAATGCTGCTGCCCATCTCTACTTTTTGTATCTATCAGTTGCAGAATGTCAGTCACTACTTTCAACGCCTGGTATAGAGGGAAGAACAAATCTACTGTTACAGGCTTGGTGGCAGATGGTTGTAATCCTATCTTGTGCTAATGGTCGTGGTGTTGATCCATACATAGAACAAACATTAACATGATGCATATTCGTATGTGTCATACATGCATACATCACGTCTGTGTACCACCGGGGTAGGATATACCTTCAAACATGCTCGTTTATTCCTCTACTTCTTGGTCCATGTCTGGTTGTTAAATATATATAAGATTATGTTATCCAATGTGTAATTTAGACAACACAGTCAATCAAACACAATTGAGTTTCTCTGTAAGAAAATATTTATTTTGTTAATTTAAATGTTCGCTACCTAACAAACAATGAAACAAGTGTTGCCAATAACCTTACATACCTGTAATAAAAGAAAAGGAAACTTAATGTTATTATTTACAATGTCAGTTCCAAATCACAACTATTTTAGTGGTATTTTATTTAAACAAGTAATTTCTCAGATTATGTCAATGTGACGTTTTTAGGTTATAATTATTTTACCACAGATAACATTGAATGACATTAGACGCGCGACTGCGCGGGAAAATTTAAACTAAGAAATATATTTTTTTTTCAGTTATTGCAACGCTAGCGAAGGTGTGTAGAAATAAAGAGTCGCCTCCGTCTAGCGCAATGCAGTTTGCATCGGACCACCGAACAGTGAAAATGCATAGAAACTGTAAGATGTATGGTTGATATTCTGCTCAATGCCTACCGTAACTGTATTTTTTTACTGTATACAAGTGTGATTATTAATAATAAGGTTTCTGAACTTATATTATAGCAATATGAATTTATTTCACGTCAACCAACATTATCCACGAAGCGCCCATTTTGGAGACCTAGAGTTGGCAGACGACAATCCGGTAGATCGTTCCTTCCCCGTTATATATTTATGTTTTCTCAGTTATCTGATGTTTTAGAAACTCATACCATAAGCCGTGGAAGAATCTGCATGCGATGGAAGTACAGGCTGGGTAAAAATAAATAATACATTTCTACAACATCTCACACATGGACCTGACTTATAAGTGGCTGGAGCACTTGTGTTACGAACATAAGGCAATGAAGAAATCAGAAATAAAGAAACACAAATATTATCATATAAATGTTTGACCTGCACTTTACTTATTGAGCATACAACCCGTGTCGCACAATCGAAATGATTCTGTAGATATATCTGTACAGACAAAAGGAACCAATTTCTCACTTTATTATGATTCGCGATTAAAAATATTCGAATTCTAATAATAAATTCTAATTCTGAATAATAAACGCTACGGTTTAATAGTGGTAGACCACCAAAAAGTGTGTTCCGGTTTGAACAGTGAGAGGGGTAGTGAAATTGCTAAGTAAAGTGACGTAATATCTTGAAATAACAAAGTTGCCAAAAACATCATCATCTTTCCAGCTATTGTAAGTCCACAACTGGACATAGGCATCCCGAATAAAGGGAGGATTATGCCAAAAATAGCCGCGCTGGGCAAACGTGTTGAAAATCGCAGAGCTCAACTCATCGCGATGGGGATGCTGCTGCCCATCCGCACCCCGTGCATTTGAGCGACATTATCTCGGACGGGTACACAGCCATCCGTGGGCCCCAGTACCTCTGTCGCCTCCTACGACACCTGGTACAGGGGGAGGTACTATTCTACGCTGCCGTTACCATACGGCACTGCTGGTACTACACGGCACAAAGTTGCCAACGCGCTAGTGATAAGCTTGTGATGATACAAGCGTCTTTAGGCTACGGTGCATACGTATGCGTACCGCACGCAGTAAAAATGAAGCCAGAGAGTTTTAAGCGAAAAAAAATCTTGCCTATCATTAATAACATCTCTATATGACTCCACACATGGGGTGCTAAGAATGCGCACGTACATTCCCCGGCACTCCCATTTTATGTAGGGCATTTATTCTTAAACCCCCTGTCTCCTCCACCCGCTTGTTCGCGGGTGTTTTGTCATCGTCTCTATTGGGTATGTTTTATTAGTCCTTCGGATTTAGAATATTATCATTTGGTATCGTATTGTTGCCTGACGTAACGCACATAAGTGGAGGAAATCATAACAATTTGTCAGTTTCAGTAATCTGTTAACGTATAGAAATATGCCAAGCCATTTTTTTATTTTGAAATTTAGATACAATAACCTTATTGACCCTAATGACCTTTAGTATCACTAAAATATAAATTATAGCAATTCCACTTTACAACTAGATAATATGTTTTTAGGTTCATAACTATATTTAGATACATAATAATATTGATTATAAAAATTTCATTCAAACCACAATATGTGAAATATTTTTATATCTTGTTCTTCCTTACTTATTTTTTCAAAAAAGCCCACAACTAATATACTATTAAATAAGTTGTCTACATATGTACTACCAGCTTACTACGGTGCTACAATTAAAAACGTACGTAACGTACTGTGCTACGAAGCTACTACGAGATTAACTACGGCATGAAATAATTGCCGAATGCTTAAAGACTGCGTCACTACGAGCCTTTTCGTATAACTAATAAGAGTAGAAAACAAGACCTTGGGCATAGTAAATATAAAATGTTTGAAATAAAAATCAATTAAATATATAAATAATTAGTATTTATTCTTATATTATGGCCAATTACCAAAAAAATATGTCTCTTTCATCTGCTGTTTGGCGGCAGAAATTAAAGTAAGATACCCATGCAAATGACCGTTGTTAGGGTTATACCTGAGTTAATTAATAATTAGCCGTTATACTGCTAATAGTGAGTTTTTTAATGTTACGCTAAATAGCAAGAACTTCAACGTCTCTTCCATTTTATAAAAATAATTAATGAATAACCAATGTATCAATGCTGTGTTTTTGTGTAAATATCTATTGAAAAATCCAAATATTGCAATAAATGTTATTGTAGATTAGATGTTAATTTATTGTAATTAATTATATTGTATATAAATTGGATATTAGTAAAGCTAGCTAGTAGTTAGTTCTTACACATTGCAGTGCCCTTGCAGGGCTTAAAATGAAACTCTATTTTATGTTGTATTTTATCCATCAAGTTCTTGTTATGTGACAAGCAATAAATTAATTTAGAATTTATTTATAATAGATCTGAACTTTTCACACCTTGCAGTTTGTAGACCGTTAAGAGAATCGATAGAGTGGAATAACACCTTCCTTGATACCAGGAGTAGGAGTTGTATGAGACGAATGAAATAACAGAACCGGCAGATGGCGGTATATGCACAGGAAACAGCATAAATCAAATGCAAACAGGGCGATAAGTTTTTATCAGTAGCATTTATTTAATAGGAATTGGTCACTTCTTTTTCTAAAATAAAGACCTCCATTTAATTCGTCTTTGTAAACGTGCGTCATAAATTATGAGTAAAAGGATTTTCATTTACTTTTAATGGAGTGATAGGAAGGTTCTATGTGCGCGTCAAACATATTACTATCTTCCTTCATGACTATTTGTTGCCAAAAAAAAAATATTATAGCGCGTTCTGTGTGCCTGACATGGAACATCGCTAAGTAGAAATTAGCCAATCTAATCCATTCTTTAAAGTTTCAGTTATTATGTTAGTATATTTTGCCGTTACGTACCAGCAGAGTAGAATACTAGCCCACCCCCCCTAAAACAGGTGTCATCAGAGACGTCTGAGGTGCCAGAACCGACAGATGGCTGTATATCCATCCTTAGCAGTGTAGCTCAAATGCACATGGCGATGAGGCAGCAGCATATCGTTCGCGAAGCTACGTTCTGCAATTGCCCAGCCCGGCGACTGTGAATAAAAATTCCTCTTTCTTAGGAAGGCTTATGTTCAGCAGTGGACTAAAACTGATATGATAATGGTATTTTGTTCCCTTTTTTAATTTAGTTTATTACTTTAATTATTTGTTAATTATATTATAACTGTACAACTTTAAAATTAAGGGCATATAAATAAATTGACAGTTTCTCATGCATGCACTTTGAAAGCAAAATTCATTGTGCTGCAATCCTGTGTTGTCTGTCTAATCCAATTAACGAATAAAACTACTGAACAAATTGCGTCACGCTGCGCTCACCGCGTGCCTGTATAATAATATAAAAAATAAAGATCCTTTTTATTTACGTCTTACTTAAGAGCATTTTTAACATATAGCGTATTCATAACACTGTGTTATTTTACAGAGAGGTAATATAAAACCTAACCCCTTACTCAGAGAACAGTGATTTATCCACACATTTCGCGCCCGATAAACAACGGGCACAAATACGTTTTCTTGATGTATGTGTATTTTGGCGTGCGTGATCAATAAGGGGGGGGGGGGGTAGGGGGGGGGGCGGGTGTTGCCACTCTTCAAAGATTGCGGGGGCTTTAAGTCTATTCGGAGATTCAGAGTGTACTTTGACATACTTATAATTTGATTATGAAAAATAGATAAGCGAGTTAATTTATTTTGTTTTGTAGTGGCTGCTGCTGCTTTCGCCGACGGGAAACGGGATAAATAGGAATTTTACAGATATTCCTGGCGAAGGTATTCCCGGTATATTGATTTTGTTTAAGTGCGGCTCGTTGATAGATTAAAGCAAAAATGTTTTCTTTAACGGAATATAATGAAACACAGTAAATTATAATTATCATCATCATATCAGCCTTTAGAAGTCCACTGCTGGGCATAGGCCTCCTCAAGTAAGAGGGATATTTGCTTATGACTGCCGCACTGGGCAAGCGTATTGGCAATTGAATACCGTAGTCTTCACGATAGGAATACTGCTACCTATCCGAGCCCTGAGCATTTGAGCTACACTAATTCGGATGGATATACCGCCATCTGTCGCTTCTGGTACATTTGTCTGGTACCTCTTACGACGCCCGATACAGAGGGAGATAATATTATATAATTATTAGTTCATATTTTTATTTTAATACGCAATCTATATATAAACTACTACTACTAACTTTGCTGTGAGGTACCGACGGAGTAGAATAGTACCTCCCACTGCACCAGGTGTCGTAAGAGGCAACTAAGGTACCAGAACCGACAGATGGAGGTATATTCATCCGAAACAGTGCAGCTCGAGCAGCACTGTTTGCACAGGGCGGGAATGGGCAGCAGAATCGCCGTCGCGACAGCTGCGCTCTGCGATTGCAAACACGCTTGCCCAGCGCGGCAATTATGGGCAATAAACCCCCTTTCTTGGGGAGGCTTATGTCTAGCAGTGGCCTTTCAATAGCTGGTATGATGATAAAAACTGAAATCAGAAAGATACTTAATCCATTGATAATGGAAATTAACAGGGAACCTAAAAATAACTTTTTGTATAACTCTTTTACACGTTTAATAAAATGCTAGTCAGTTTAAAATTACTAACAGACACTTCATGTTTTTTTTCATTTAAATATAGATTTTTAAAATACCTTTTTTATGACTCAGCACTCCACGCAGTAAGCAAATACCATCATAAATAAAGGTATTATATTAAGTCTATCGAAGATTTATATATCAAACAGACGCACCGCCGCGTTCCAAGGTATTGCATATTTCGGCGCCATCTTTGCATAAGCTTGGGGGAAGAAAAATTTATTTGGTTGTATCCAACATAACTCGGTCCCCCTCTTCAAGTGTCTCACTCGAAGCTAGGTGTCGAATTGTGTTGGTTATTAAGATATGTAAGTTTGCATTGCCATAAATCATAATATTGGTATTTCTCTGTCTTGCGAGTGCTTGTGTGGTGTTATTGAAATCGTGACAAATGACGTGGCATGAATTATAGCGTTGTGGATTAGGTATTTTTTTGTACTTTAAACAAAAATTTTAACCATTAACTCTTGATGCTACTGGCATCTAAACATATCAAATATATCACGAGATTTGAAATAAAAAAAAGATTTAATTAAAGCAATAATAAATGTACATTTATTTACAGACCATAGATGCATAGAGTAAAAGAAATATGAAGTATAACATTTAGTGGTCATATAAATGTTCGGCGTATGAAATAAATTCAATACTCACTGTTTAAAAGTTCGTTATACATTGTATTCCATTTTATCTAAAAAAAGACTATATATATAAATATGTAAAAAAAATATATTATTATTATTCTGCGTATTGTGAAAAATACCGGTTGCCTTTCGGTGCATATTAAAGAAACATACATAACATTATACATATTTTAAATATACCTGTTATTATAATTATTACTTTGTATGTCTGTGGTATTATTGGAACCATTATTATTTTAATAATATTAATATTTATACATCGTTTTTTGTTATAATACATAAATATTATTTATTTATCATAGGTATGTCCTAAACTACCCAACCATTTTCCAACTCTTTCAACACCTAGTATTGAGGGAGTTACTATTCTACGCCGTTGGTAGCCACAGTAAACGTAAACGTAATTTATGTTAAAATAGCTGTGCGGTACCGGCATAGTAGAATAGTACCTCACTATGTACCTGTTTTTGTAAAAAGCGACTGAGTTACCGGAACCGGCAGATGGCGTAATATCCATCAAAACTGTGTAGATCAGGCATCAGTATCTTCGTACCGAAGCCATGCTGAGATGCAGCGATTGCTACCAAGCTGGCTTAGCACGCCAATAATCGGGTGTACAACTGTAGAAGTCTACGCCAATTATTGAGAAGACTTCCACTTGGGTGGCGATCACTGACAGTTGTATCATAGTTAATACTCCCGCAGCTGTCAACGTTAACCTCTTTTCATTTGAACATTTTTATCTATAACGTAAAAAAAATAAAGAAAAAGGTAAATTGTAATATTGATTTGGAATAAACTTATTATTATTATTATATATTTTAAAGATTAAAACGTTTGCACAGTTCGATATTAATATCTGTAGACACAACAATAGGAATAGCAATTAGGTAAATAAATCTTTCATTTAACTAAGCCTCAAAAATAACAAGAGAAATCACAACATAAGCTAATCAAACATACGTCAAATTCCAAAAAGGCAACCATTAAGCGTTAAGACAATAGAGGCCGAACAAAACGCAAAGTCAGCGTCGTAACAGGGGAAGTCTTGCGAAGTATCTCAAGACAAACGAGCGGAGCCGTGTGAAATCAGCTGTTTAATTGGCACAAATATTGGAGCAAGGTTTGAACAAAGAAAACATTGGTAAGGGAGCGATCGTGAAATCGGACTATTAAAATGGCGCTAGCTTTAAAACACAATCTTTTGTTTTTCAAATACCAAAATATATTTAAAAAAATATGAAAATATAGAAAAGTATTTTAATTTAGTTTTTATAGACGAACCCGATGTCGCAGATGGTAGTGATCCTGTCCTATGTGCCAAAGATCGTAGGTTCGATCCCCACTCAGGACAAATATTTATGTCTGTTCTGTGTCTGGGTGTTAAATATATGTATTTAAGTAGTATATTGTTATTGCTTTGTTTTCTGATGTCCGTAACACAAGTACTTTAAGCAACCTATCACGGAATCAGGTCCATGTACAGCATGTTGTGAGAATTAATATATTGTTTATTTATTTATATATATATAAAAATAAAGATGTCTTTGAATTTTGAAATGCCAATAAAAATCAATTGTCTGCTCCAGCTTTACCTCATCATTCATCATTAAATCCATTGGAAGTCCACTGCTGGACATTGGCCTCCCCAAGAAACGGGTAATTTTGCCGCGCTGGAAAGCGTCATGGCAATCGCAGAGCGCAGCTTTCGCAACGGGGATGCTACTTGCCCACCTCTACCCTTTACATTTAAATTACACTGTTTCCGATGGATATCTGTCGGTTTTGGTGCCTCAGTCGCCTCTTACGACACCTGGTACAAAGGAGATACTATTCTACTCCGGTACCTCACTGCCAAACAGCAGTCTTCATATTCGGGTTTGAAAGGAGAGATAAGCTTTAAAATTACTGGGTAATTTAACATTCTATCTAGTGGTCCCATAACGTCATATTATGATTAAAAAAAAAATACTTAGCGTCATTTTAGCGGAACGCGAACTTCTCAAGGGTGAACCCCATGTTTGAACGATCTTCGAGGTGTCTTAAGGATTTATTGGTAGATATTTTCGCTTCTTCATCTCGTTCCGTTCATTCATTCATTTAATAATCTTTATGCAAACATACGCGTCTACTGTGGGTTGTAATATCTCGTCTACTTCTGTATTTATGTTCACTCTCTACGGTTATGGTTATGGATAGCGGTGTCTATCCATTACCATAGGATGTCCATTCAAGAGATGGACAAACGATCTGATTAGAACTGCTGGATAATGAATAATATATTCTTTATTATACATTTACATAGGAAATTATATTTAAAAATAGTAAAATAACATATCTCAATTTTTCCAGGCAACCTTTGGATGGACACATGAAAGAGATAAAGGTAATGTTTGGTATAGTTACACATCAGAAATTCACAAACCAATATATACTTATATACACATGCTTTGTACATAAGTATACATACATATTTAAACTATATGCGGTTTGTTGTGTTATGCTAATAAACTTAGACAACTTGTATTGCAGATATAAGACAATAGAGAAGTTACTTATATAGAACTTAAAAAGATATACCACCCAGACACACAATAAATATAATGGTTTGTCACATTAATGATTATCCTCGACAAAGACCAAAACTTGACCTTTGCCCGAAGTCCACCGAATGCACCATCGTCTGTTATGACTGCTGTATCGTTGATTTTAAACCTTTCACAAATAGAAAATACAAAATCTTGAATATAAGAAAAACTCGTACTTACAACTGAGGCTGAAGTCACTCGTATTATGCGCCGTGGGGTATGGGGAGCGCAGAATAGTACCTTCTATTGTGCCAGGTGTAAGAGGCGCCTGGCGGTAAATTCATCCGATATTGTTGTTGAAATGCAGGTTACAATTGCGTTTGCCGCGTGGCGTATAAGGGCAACCTCCCTCTTTCTCGGGGAAGCCTGTGTCCAACGGTGAATGAAGTGGCTGATATGACTATGACGGCTTTGCATGAGGTATATAAAAGGGCATTTGCAAGGTACCTCACTTTTATCTATTTCTACCGCCAAATAGCAGTTCGCATTGCAGTGTTCCGGTTTCAAGGGTGAGAGAGGCAGTAATATACTGGGTAATGTGGCATAATTTTTTTAAGACACAAGTGATATCCTTGTGATAACACGAGCATCTATAGGCTACAGTGAGGCTAGCTATTACGCGGTCTTTATGTTTATTTGATCGACGATGAACAACTTTATCACTTGTTTATCACCTATTAAATGTCATTAGTGTCCTTATTAGTGACAACGCTAACAAACCAGTGTTGTGAAGCTGGCGATTAATTCAATTAAATTCCAGTTAGCAATCACACGACTAACTATACTATACAAACTTGTAGTGATGTAAACAACACGTAAGTGTGAATAATCGATAGTTTATGCATAATAAGTGACGTTGGTTACTTCGGAGAGGGCCCGGAATCACTGCGGGAAAGATTAAACGTCGCGCCAGCACTATTAATCAGATCGCCGATTGCACTGACTAAACACGGCTTTGAGTTGTTTTATGGGTACGAAGATGTTTTATCGATATCGATAATTTCAAGGTTACTACATTTTTGTCGTTCTGTGTGATTCGTAGCACGGCTACGAGCTTCAGCTATCAATACTACGAGATAAATTCTCTAATGATAATTGGCAACACGTAACTTAATTTTTATGAAATTGTATATTTGAATACTTTATCATTCACTCAATTGCTTGCGTCATCTATTTTTGAACATGAAATCCTTCTATCTTCATTAAATGCGTAACATAATTACAATGGTAAATCGATTATGCTATATAAAAGTTGCAACTTATTGTATCGATAACATCATCATCACCATATCAGGCACAAAACGTCCACTGCTAGACATGAACCTCCCCAAGTAATCTCCAAAAGGACCGGTTGAATACGGCCTGTGTCCAGCGCAATCCTAAATTTTTTGTCAGATCGTCTGTACATCTAGCGGGGGACGCCGTACGCTACGCTTGCCGGTACGTGGTCTCTTTTCCAACACCTTACGACTCCATCGGCCATGAGTTCTGCGTACCAAATGTTCTACCCACTGCCACTTCAACTTACGTAAAAATTATCGATATCAAGTACCTACATCCCTAGACCAAACCCAAAGGGATCGCCCGAACCGCCCGGTTAGTGTGAACTAAATGAATCATTAATAATTCAAGTTAACGCTCGCGAACACAGCATCCACATCGATAGGCCGCCCTCACTAATGTTGTGTTTGAGCCGAACATGTCTTGTTACACATGGCTGTGATTGACAAGTTTATCGATACATGGTGAAGTGAAACTTGGCCAAGTATAACCTGATAGAGGAATATGTGGTTAAATTACCAAAATTTATCGGAATATTATCAGACACAAACGAAGTTTAATAAAATTAAATTTTTAAGACGTAATTAAATAAAACATGTCTACAAATCTCCTATATATTAATGACATGACTGTATGTGTACCTATAGTAAATAAATAAAAAATTAACAAATGTGACCACTTCTAAAACGAAATTCATTCAAGAAATTTTATAAACTGTGTTTTATATACTTCTTATTTTTTTATTAGACTACATCGACAAACAAGCATACAGTCCGCGTGATAGAAACCTTACTGCAGCTTCTATACGCTCGTAATATCACACGGATATCACTAGCGCAATGCCGAATTTGTGACTGAATATTATATCACTTTAACCACTAGCATTTCACTGCCTCTCTCACCCTTCAAACCGGAACATAGCAATGCGAACTGCATATTTGCGCTTTTTTTTATTATCTAGTGATGTATAAATATACAATACATTACGTCAACATAGTGTCAGTCAATAGAATATAGAAAAATATAAAAGATTTCTTCTCAATAAATATCATATCGCACAGCAGTTGCAAAATTGATACACCATGTGTTGAAATTTGAAACCATTAACTCTTATAATAAATTTGCAGCAAGATAAGTTTTCAAATCCGCCTGATACGGGCAATTCAGTTTTAAATGAATGGCCTGTATGTTAGACTAGCAGGTACCGAGGTTATACCCACGGAGATCCAGTTTCCTTCAGAATTCAGTAATAAAATCTAGCTTATATTCATTGATGATAATTTTACTTTTAATTAAAAAAATAACTGTAGAAATCGGACAATATGTATTGGAGTTTATTTGTTACAAAAGCACTGTAATATATATTTTGCATCGTTACATCTCATTATAGGTGTAAACAGATTGTTTTTACGAGATATATTATTTGCCGTAAGTACCGGCAGAGTATAATAGTACCTTTCACTGCACCAGATGTCGTAAGAGGTGACTAAGTTACAAGAACCGTACAGATGGCCGTATATCCATCCGGAAATGCTTAGGGTGATGATGGGCAGTAGAATCCCCTTCGCGAAAGCTGCGCTCTGAGATTGCCAAAACGCTTGCCCAGCGCGGCAATTATGGGCGAAAAATCACCTTTCGTGAAGAGGCCATGTCAAGCAGTAGACTTTCAATGACTGGTATGATGATTATGATAATATAGCCTGTTACTGGGTGTAAATGTAGTATTCTAATGAACTAATTAATTAAGTAAATTTTTAATTAAATCGTTTAAACAAATAATCATATATTTCCTCTTTGCAATATTAGTAAAGATGACTCTTGTTCATATTTATTATATTTGTGTAAAGATAACGATTCCAAATTGCTAAGTCTGCTAAAAAGTATTGTGATTGTTTGAATTAACGTAGACGATCTACCAACAAGAGAGGATATCAGAAAACACTGATCTTGATTGATGACACATGTCGCACCATTAAAAATAATAATTGACGGGCACGATTTGGTAGTGTTTTGTTTTTTATTAACTAGCCCAGATCTACAAACAAGCACTGCAGCCAATAGACGTTCGTAATATCACGAGGATATCATGAGCGCGTCGCCAACCTTGTGACTTGAAGATACTATGTCACATAACCCACTTATTTCACTGCCTCTGTCACTCTTCAAGTTGGAATTCGAAAACTGCTTTTTTGCAGTAGAAATAAATTGAGGTACCAATGCAGATGTCGTTTTTATAAGGTCAACCTCATGCCTTCTTATCATGTGCACCAAAGGTCGTGGTATCCTCATCCACGAGAAATATTTCTGCTTCTGATTGATATCTGTCTTAAAGTTTTTCGTAGTCAGGTCATACAGGTATGAGATGTTGTGTAAAATTATTTATTTATCGACAATTCCGTCCCTCACTACAAGATTTCTGGTACTCAATTATTCAGGCGTATGGGAGGTTCGATCCGGACTAGAGATCAGGATTATTGGTGGAATACATTATTTCATTGATGTTCTGGTGTTAGTTGACACTGTTTGTTGTCAGTGGTTGGTAGGGTGCAAAGGCTGGCAAGGACAAGCAATTAATAGCCTCGAGTGATCTTTATCTACTTCTGTGATTACACTGTGAGAAAATCTGAATATTGTATACTATGAATACAGTTTGCCGTACCGGATGGGAAGAACAGCACTTCCCCATGTACCAAGTGTCGAAAGCGGTGACTAAAATACAAGAACCAAGATTCGAAACAGTGCAGCTCAAATACAGCGGGTAGGGAGGGGCAGCTGCAGGTAGGGGAACGCTGTGCTCTGATATTGCCAACACGCTTGCCCAGCGCGGCAATTATAGGCATAACACCTCATTTCCTGGTGTTCAGTTATAGACATCAATAGCGGGTTTGATGATGCACCAAGAGACGTAAATGGTGACTGGCATACTAAATAGACAACGGTATATACAGCCTGAATAGTCTAGCTCAAATTCAACAGGACAGACGGGCTGCAACTGAAGTTGCAGACAGGCTGAAGTTATGCTCTGCGGTAGCTACCACGCCAGCCCAGTACTGCAATTATTGGCACAATCCTCTGATGGTTTAGCCAATTGGAAAACTCTTGGGAGACTCAAGTTCTACCGCTGATGTGCTGATGATAACACAATTTGATGAGGACAGATATTTCTCACAGCAGATGGTAGTGATATGACGAAATATCATCATTGTAAACCATAGAATGTTATACGGTTTCTCAATTGCATATCAAGTAGATGTAATAAACATTCCTCATGCAAAAGGTCATTTGTATTGGTGACCTCACTGTCACTTTTGTACTGCTAAATAGGGGTGTTTGCATTACTGTGTTCGTGTTTAAAAGATGAGGGGGGCAGTGAACTTACTGGGCAATATGGCGTAATATCCTTAAATTACAAGGTTGACAACGCATTAGTGATATTCTTGGGTCATAATTATTGTCTACAGGTTGCAGTGACGCTTGCTATAACGTGGACTGTATGCTTGTTTGTCGACCTGGCCTTATAAAATAATAAAAAAAAATAAAAGAATAGAAAAGTCTTCTCTGTAGTTGTAAGTTGTGACTGAGGTCCTGAAACCGGTATTTCGATATAAATGAGAGTTGATCGAAGATGATGGGATCGTAAATGTTGAAGCAATGAAAGTTTTAGAGGTTATGTCGTAATTTCAGCTGTAGAATGTCCACAGCTGCTTTGTCCAGCAGTGGACATCAAAGGAATATCATGGGCTTCACTTATGGCACATGGCATTGGTAGAGGTACTATTCTACACTGGCAGAGTCTGTCAGCATGCTGGTTTGCCTCGGCGCTTGTAACAACCCGAAATATTCTCTAAAAACCAAACATATATTCTATATAATATGCACTGGAGTATCTGCGATAGATAGAGAAAAATACCAGTCGCTGAAGTCGCCTTTGTTTAGCAGGCCATGTACCAGGTATTCACTGTCATTACAGCAATTGGAAGTCTACTGCTGCACATAGGGCTCCCCAATAAAGGGGGAATTTGCCTGTAATTACTACGTTGGGCAAGCGTGCATCCCCACCCTGTGCGTTTGAGCTACACTATATCGGATGGATATACCGCCATCTGTCGGTTTTGGTACTATAATCGTTTTATACGACACCTGTATCACACGGCTTACGTACTCCGGTACCACGTATTGCGTGACCTGATATGGAATGTGGAATACAGTTCTGTAGGACATTGCTGTTAAATCTTCAAGAACGAAATGTAGAGCAAACATGATATGTCAGAGAAATAAGGCGTCGCGTCGCGTTATCATAAAATATCACCGCCCCAATATCAAATTCCCTGTACAAGGGCTGTCAAACCAACCGGAGCTATCCGCACTATTCTAATAAATACATTGTCCCCATCTGACCGATGCTGTCCCTCTCGTTTCAAAGGGCTCGGACATGTCATCTACGAATTTAGGGCTGCCACAGACTATGTGTGCATATATTTTTATTTATTATTGAAATTGTTTTTATCAGCTTAAAAAGTGTTTAGTGTTTACATAATTCTGTTTGACGCTCTAGTTATCATCATTACATATTTGTTTATAATAATTTATACTATAATAATTTATATGACATTTCCTTTAAAAAAAATTAATTAATTGAATTGTATATAAAGTTATGTAAGTTGTATAAAAATGTTACTATTTATATTATTTAAAATTAAATGCACTTTGCTCGGCACTTCACTTTGCACTGTATTTGTGAGACAAGTAGGCACAACCTCGTATCCAATAGTATCGTAAGAGGAGACTGGGGTGATGACAGGTGGCGGTATATCCAACCGAAGATATCAAAGATCACTCCTATGTCGACCGCCAAATAGCAGTGTTTGTAATGCTGTGTTCCAGTTTGAAGGATGAGAGATTGGCAGTAATATCACTGAGTGAAGCGCCATGATCCACTCACAAGGTTGGCAATTTTCTACTGATAACCTTGGGATAAATACTGACTGTATGATTGTTTGTCGACCTGGTCTAATAAACAAAAATGCAAATTGCGGCAATTAGAGTCAATAATCTTCTATAGGGAGGCCTATTTTGACTATATTTTATTAGACTGATAGATTACATTAATTGCTTTACCTTTGATGCTCTTTAAATCCAATTTTTTTTTTGGGTAAGGATCGAACCCACGACCCTTAGCGCATAGGATAGGATCACTACTATCTGCGCCATTGGGACTGTCACTAATGACCTGTGATTGTGATGTGTTAGAACTCAAACAAGGATATCACTAGCGCGTTGCTAACTTTAAACTGTCACATATTGCTAGTAATTGCACTGCATCTCTCACCTTTCAAACCACACCACAGCAAAGCGAACGCTGCTATTTGGCGATAGAAATAGGTATCAATACAGACTATTTTCTGAGATCTTCGGTTTAATATACCGCCATCGATTGCTGTCTTACGATACTTGGTACGTAACGTACCACTGTTCTCTGGCGGTACCTTATAGTACAATAAATTGGTGCGCCTTATCTTATTTTCTAACATTCCTCTATATTATCCGATTTCTTTTACTAAACGTTCTTTTTATTAGAAAGCCTCGGACACTCTGGGCAACGAAAAATATTTATAGGCGTTTTTTTCGCGAGGGTCCCTTGATAGATGTGTTTTTAACACGGACACCGGGCGCAATTAAGTGACTTTTTTCGGAATTGGTTGCGCTGTTTGTTTAATGGTGTGCCAATTCCAACCGCGGGACGGTAATGTATCGGAAATGTTTAGGGATCTTGTTTTGGTTGTGTGCTTGTGGGTTTTTTCTAATTGGTCGCTTGGTCTACTTGTGATTTGTGATTGAAATTGGAATTGACATTTTTTTTATTGTAACAGATATATCATCATCACCGTGAACCGTCCACTGCTGGACATAGGGGGAACTTACTAATCGCAGTTCGCGACGGGAATGCTGCTGCACATCCCTGCCCAGTTGCATTTCAGCTAAACTATATGTGGTAGATTTATCGGTATATAACGATTCCAATACCTATATCGCCTCATGAGTTTGCTCTGTGGCTGGGCGTTAAAAATATGTATTTAAATATAATATTTGTGCTTCCGCTATTGTCTGATGTCCGTAACACAAGTGCTGTAAACGACTTACTGCAGAGTCTGGTTAATATATGAGATGTTGCGTCCCCCAAGAAAGGGGGAATTTTGTCCATAAGTGTAACGCTGGGTAAGCGTGTTAGCAATCGCGTGCAGCTTTCGTGACGGGGTTGCTGCTGCCCATCCCCCACCCCGTGCATTTGAGCTGCACTATTAAGGAT
The DNA here is from genome assembly GCA_020976665.1 of Heortia vitessoides. Lineage (NCBI taxonomy): Eukaryota > Metazoa > Arthropoda > Insecta > Lepidoptera > Crambidae > Heortia > Heortia vitessoides. The sequence goes on from JACJUM010002809.1 coordinate 1,904,385, forward strand.
GGATATACCACCATCTATCTGGTATAGTTCCTTAGTCGCTTATTACGACACCTGGTACAAGGGGAGGTACTATTCTTCTCTGGCGGTACATCACGGCCTATTTATATATTTAATTTTTTTTATTAAAATCGTCAAGTTAAGCCAAAAAACTGTACCCCATAAAGTATTCAAGAGGCAACCCTAAAACAGTCATCAGTAGATGACAATCGACCAAAAACCGGACGCCCCGAGCGGCCATCCCGCCAAGCGACGTCCAATATCCCTTTGTGTCTATAAGGTTGAATAACGTCACTTCTTATCGGAATAGTGACGTTACTCGTTATTCCTATAGTCCTGCCAAGATGAAATGTTCCCCTGGATCGCTGAATAGTTTCAGAATTAATAATAATAATAATAATTCACACCACATTTCATACTGGCCGTGAAGTACCGGCAGAGTAGAATAGTTCGTCCCCTTTTACCGGGTGTCGTAAGAGGCGACTGAGGTACCGGAACCGACAGATGGTGGTAAATCTATCGGAAACTGTGTAGCTAAAATGCATAAGGCAGGGATGGGTAGCATCCACGCCACGAAAGCTGCACTCTGCGATGTCAAAACGCTTGCCCAGCGCGGCAATTATAAGCAAAATTCCCAGTTTCTTGGGAAGGTCTATGTCAAGCAGAGGACTTCCAATGGCTAATATAATGATATCTCATATATTGTCCTGACTCCGTGACAAGTCGATTAAAGCCTGTTTAAACCTGCGTTACGATTGTCAGACCACAAAGATAATACAAATGTTACACTGAAATACATATAAATAACACCCAGACCCAGTACAAATACAAACACTTATCGTATAAATATTTAACCTTGATCAAATCCAACCCACGACTTTAGGCGCTCAAGACAGAATCACTGACATTTGCACCATCATGCTCGTCGCTTTAAGCACTTGTATCACATCAGACAAAAGAAGGAATCGCAAAAATTGTAATACATATTTAACACACCAAAAAAAATCATACATATGTTTGTCCTAGGTGGAAATTGAACCCACAAACTTTTCGGACATCTCGCCGTAACAATATTTTTTTTGCAATAACTCAGTCACGTACTATCGCAGGTATACGATCTCCACTGAATCGAATGTTTAAGACATATAATGATAAATTAAATAACGTAGACATGTCTGCTGTAAATAAATCATCATTTAAGAAAGAAATTATTAAATCATTAACAGCAGCAACAGTGACAGCACACACACGCAATCAAACACATGCGTATACATAAACACACACAAACACGCTCAAGCATACACGCATTTAAGTCGGTCTATATCTTGTTTACTTATCGTATATAGTGGATGCACACACTAATACTTATATAATTCTTATCTTACCTTACATTCTTAGTAATTGCATACATAGGTGTTTTCTTGTTGTCATCTTTTTTCTTACATTGCTGCACAACTGTATTACACAGGTATTGCCATATGTAACCCCTAAATGTAATATTTGACCAGCTAAGTTGGGTTCACAATGATTTATATGATATTAGTCGTAAGTTTATGATTAAGTTAGTATTGTAAAATTGTTTGTGGTCTCAATTAATTAAAAAAAAAATCTTTGGCGCATTAGATAGGAACTACGGAATACGCCATTGTGCCCGTCAATTCTCTCCGCACAAAGTCTGCAGTTGACTGCTGTTTCCAATCTAGTCAGCCACTTCCAAATTCTTCTTCTAGCGTTAATTATATCAATATATAAAGATATCATTGGAGAGATTAATGCTGTATTACTTATTATTTAATGTATTATTGACGGGCCCGATGGCGCAGATGGTAGTGATCCTGTCTTGTGCACCAGGGGTCGTGGGTTCGATTCCTACCCAGAGCAAATGCGTATATGATGATTTGTGTTTGTTCTGTGTCTGGGTATTAAATATTCAAGTAGTATATTCTGTTGTTTGGCATTTGTAACACAAGTGCTTTTAGCGACTCACCACAGAGTCAGGTCAATGTATGAGATGTGGGAATTTATTTATTGAATTATTTATTTTTTTATTATTATATTTGAAATACTATTTACTAGAAATAAAGCAACTTGTCACAGACTTAAGGGATTCTCCCGCTTTTAACATACATAAGTAAAAGTTTCTTTTTTATTAATTGCTTCCACCTACATTGGTACCCCTTTGTTACCTATTTCTACCGCCAATTAGCAATCCTCGCATAGCTGAGTTCCTATCTAAAATGGGAGTGGCAGTGAATTTACGAGGTGATGTGACAGAATATCCTCAAGTCACAAAGTTGATAACGCGTTAGTGAATTCTTTGTAATATTATAGGCTGCAGTGACGCTTACTGTAACGCGGACTGTATACATTTTTGTCAACCTGGTCTAATAATAAAAACAAGTTATAGAAAAGCTTTTATCAAGTAAAAACCCTAGTAATAATGAACCCTACAAAAACCCACACTCGACAGCGTGCATGATCAATCACACCAACTTAAACTAATCCGATGCCTAAGCTAACCCTTCCCTGCCCATCGAGGAGTTGTCATTTATTACTAGGATATTCTGTTTCCTTGATATCTCTTATTTACTGTCAAAATGTCAAGAGAGGGCTGCGACGATTTGTCATTGACAAAGCTTGTACCATTTTCGGCGACCCTGGGGGTATCGGATATGTAAATGTGTGTGTTTTGCTATTGAGCGTGTTTTGTTTTGGGGTGGACGGCCTCTGTGGAGTTCTTTTTAGATGCCTGATTTGGTGACACAATCGGCCTGTTGGGGTTGTTAGAAAATTTAGCTGAGAGCAGTATTGGAGTAATGGTAATTGGGAGTTGAAAATAAAATGGAATTTTTTTATCGTGATTTGATGAAAATAATTATATAACCTTCATATAAAAACTAAAATTCAGAATAAAACTTTAATCACATTTTACTGCTTTTAAAAAGTGTTTTAATGATTCTTAAAAACTAAATAATTTGTTACACTCCAAATACTCAATTATAATTCATATTAAAAGCTTGTTTCAAAAATGCATTATCTGTATATATAAAAAGAGAAGATGACTGACTGAATGACTGACTGACTGATTGACTGACATATCAATGCAGGGCCTAAACTGTATTAGGAACTTGAAATTTTTCACGGGAGTTCCTTATATAACGTAGAAGAGCATTAAGGTAGTATTTAAGACAACGGAAACGGGGGTGCAAATTTAGTAAACTTTGTTGATTTTGAAGTTATTCGAATGAAATTCAGTGTAAAGGTACTTCATAAAAAGTCATGAAATAAAGCTGGGTTTGCGCAATGAACGCGCTGGGCAGGCGTGGTGGCAATGGGAGATTCCAGCTTCACTACAGGATTGCTGCTGCCCATCCCTACCATGTTCAGCTACGAAGTTTACAAATTACAGGGATAATTACAATTCGACTAAGCCGGCACTTGAAAGCAAAGCCATGCCAGTGAGTTAACAGCTCACAAACAAATGACACATCGCGTTAATCGAGCGCATTTGAAATATCAGCATCGCTCACTTGGAACAGGCCCGAGCCCAGGCGTTATTATCCGAAATCTCCAAAATTTCATACATATATTATTCATACAATTCCTTTTAGAGGATAGGGTGTTAATACAAGTTGACTTATTGGTCCAATCTCTCATATGGACCGGAGGGTTGGAAGTGTCCTTTCTGATTTTAGTGTGGATTGAAAATTGCCACGGCATTTGCAGGGTTAAATGGCATAGACGTACAGAAATTGTATTTATTTGTATCAAATGTCTGGTGTGTTGACGTTTGAAGAATGATATTTTGGATCAATCGACCTCAACGCTCCTATATCTGTTTCTTATATACTGACTGAATCTTCGTGAAGTGATCTTGTTAGACAGCAGCCCCAGCGTAACCTTATTTGTAGCATACAGTCTACGTGATAGTAAACGCTTTTGCAGCCTATAGACGCTGGTAATATCAAAATGATATCACTTATGCGTTGAGAATTTCGCATTGTAATTACATTGCCTCGCTCATTCTTCAAATTGGATCATAGCAACGCGAACACTGCTATTTGGCCGCAGAAATAGTTGATAGTGAAGTACCAAGTATTAATATAATGATATCTGAATTGTCTGCTTGATATTCTGCTTCTGGGTGTTAAAATATGCATTTATATATATTATATTTTTGATTCCACTTTTGTTTTAATGTCGGTAACACAAGTGCTTTAAGCGACATCTCGTATCAACGTCCGACACAGGCTACTCTTTAAAAAGTTCTATAGGTACTTTCCTTTAGGTACTGATCACAACACAATAGGAAGATCGCCTTTCAAAGCAAATTTGGCTTCCGACAACATATTAAAACGGTTTCTCGTGAAGTACTTTTTATTTTTTTAATTAGCTATCAGCTTGCATCTTTGTGTGAGTGGACTTCGCCTTATGCCTTATTCCTCGATATTTTTTTGGGATCATAATATCATATTTAATCAAAAATCAAGGACAATATAGCAGCAGAGCCTAACTACAAGATACCATCAGCAACTACTGTATGGATGGATTGATGGATTTGATATTTTGTTTTTATATTATGAAGCCAGCAACCAATCATACGGCCCACTTGTTGATAAACGGGTCCGCAGACTATAGACATTCGTGTTATCTCAAAGATATCACTTGCGTATCGCCAACTTTGTGATACAATGGCACATTCAATCAATAATTTCACTGTTTCATTTACCCTTCAAACCGGAACACAGCAATGCGAACGACCACCAAGTGAAAGTCACAGCTGGACTTAAGCCCCCCCACGAAAGGAAGATTGTCCAGCGCGGCAATTATTGGCAAAAAACCATCCTATCCTCCAATCCTATCCTCGCCCTGGGTATATGTCAGTTCTGGTACCTTAATCGCCTCTTAAAGTACCTGGTGCAGTGGGAGTTACTATTCTATTCTGCCGGTACCTCACGGCACGCCTTATCATTAATTCCAGCAAATAAATCAATGAGTTGCCTATATTAAAACTAACCTGCCAACACCAGATCGGTCCAACTGCAACTGCTTTACACTGCACCAATTTGGTTGATGTTCTTGTGAAAAATATGTTTAATATTGCCGAGAGACCCAATATCAAACATCATCGTTGGCAGAGAGGGTGATCAAATAAATCATCCCCCTTGCCCCCATGCAAATATGGTTATACCCTTTGATATGCCAAGATATTTATGTTCACTATTGTTAGTGTCGGATTTTTGGGGACGCCGAATTTTCGAAAGTAGCGTAGTATGTTTTTGCAAATTAACAGGTTTAATTTAATAAAATACTTAAATCACGATGGGTCCAAGGACGCTGATGGTAGTGATCCAATCTTGTGCACTAAGATTCGTTGGTTTTATTCCCATCTAAAATTTTTTTTGTATGATTAATACTTGTTTTTGTTCTATGTCTGGGTGTTAAATATGTATTTCAATATAAGTAAGTTTGAAAACTCAAATAATTGAATATTGATTCCGCATGTTGTTAGGCCCGATGACACGGATGTAAACTTATTTTGTGCTCCTAAGGTCGTGGGTTCGTTTTCCACCTAAACAAGTATTTATATAATGACCACAAATATCCTCGAATAAATATTTGTCTTGGGTGGGGATATTAGTGATTGTTCTGTGTCTGGCTGTTTTAAGGATTTAAGTATTATATAGTATGTCATTAGGTACCAGCTGAGTAGTATAGTACCTCACCTGGTACAGGTGGAGTAAAAGGTGACTGAGGTACCGGAACCGCCAGGTGGCAGTTTATTCACCCGATACCGTGTAGCTCAAATACAACAGGGCGGGGATGGGTAATGGACGTTTCCATCGCAAAGTTACACTCTACAATTGCCACCACGTTTGCCCAGCGTGGCAATCATGGGAAAAATCCCACTCTTTCGGGAAGACCTTTGGAGAAAATGTCCACTGCAAGACAGAACGTATACTGACTGATCTGGATGTCCGTATAAGTGATTTAAGTGACTTATCTCAAAGTCAGGTTAATATATAAGATATTGTGTGAATTTTTTATTATTGCAAAAAGGAGAATGGGGAAAAACACGACCACTAAAGAAAAGCATAAATTACTTGCACAAGAGCAGGTTGGACCCGCCTGAAACTTGTCACGGAACGGCACCCCTTCATTTATACACCTCTAAAACAAACATTATATTTGTACAGAAACCATCTATCAACGCATGTAAGCATCAAACGGACCACAAGCGGTATTAGATCGCACGATACGATTACTTTAAAACGACAGGTGCACGATTTAAAATTAAGAGTCAATTTTTTATACCTGCGGTAATCTTTACCAGTTAGAAAAAGGGGACTAGGATACCGGAACCGACAGATGGTAGTATATCGAGTACTATCTAATCCAGATTGAAGTTCTAACTAGTAGAGTTTCCCAACGAGGAGTTATGCTCTGCGATTGTCATCACGTCTCAACGCAATAATTTTGGACTTACGAATTTCCCATCCTTGGCATAGGTGTAATGGACCAGTGGACGTTTCACGGATGCTGTGGTGATAAAATTTATATAAGAAAGTAAACAAAAAAAAATCTTCCTTTTTTGTATGCAGCCTAATGTTAAGCGCTTACACATGCCTATAGACGTTTGAAAAATCGTCATTATCTTTCTAGAAGCCTATTTCTTACTAGCTATCTGCTCGCAAATCCTTTCTCATATGCATGTTGAACAGTATTCTAAGAAGGATTTTATCGTACCGATTCCATAGAGAAAAATAAAAGTTCAGATCTATCCTACAGTGGCATAGTTTCAGAATAAATAGTAGCTTATATATTATTCTAGACTATCAGTAATCTTTTGGTTAAATTATATACAAATATGTTTAGCCGTTCCAGCGTGAAAGAGTTACAAACATACATCCAAATTAACAAACATTCGCGAATGTAATATTAATATAAATATTTGTAAAGACGACGACCAACAACAAAAAACATGGCTGATACAGTAAACAGAGGAACGCCATCGTATCGGATGCAGAAAGCTGGTTCAAGACTTGACCACCAGATTCATCAATTCCGACTATCTGAAACGTGCGAGCAAGCGGCCGGTTATCCGGGCCGGGTGTCGGCCGGTCATTTATCAGCAACCCTTGCCGTCGCCGAGGATTTGCTTGAGAAAAATGAAACGGTAATTGGTTGTCCCGGGGCTTGTATAATACTTGTACCTATTGGGAAGTGTTGGGAGATGTGGTATTGATAAGTTTGTTTGTAACGAGATTTGTTTTACTCGCATCTGTTACTTTGTGTTAATTCTCTTTTTAATCATTACATAGTATAATACAAAATCACTTTCCACTATATGTCTGTCCCTATTATGCTAATTGCAGTTGTAATAAATAGAATAAATTCAAGATGTAAGTTCATGTAAGATGTCATCAATAACACATATCTTTGCGCTTACATTGCAAATGCTAGCAAATACCGACGAGATATGTCAAATACTACAGTACTGTTTACCTTCAAAAAGTCAACAAAAAAGTCCATAAAGATATATGACTATCTCTTAGGGATAACCTACAGCAGCCTTTTTCATCTTCTTTTCTTCATTGCACCCGTGTAGAGCTGCACGCATATTTCACTAATAAAATAGCATGCAAATCATTAAAAATGTCATTGATAATTTACTTTATATGGAATCGAAAGTTCAATAAGTTCTTTCTTAATTTAATAAAGTAGTTGATTTATTTTTGTAGCCTACCCACTGTACACATCCTTACCCTAGTATGTAAACTGCGCTATTTCGGGTGGATACACCGCCATCTCTCGGTCTAAGTTATCTTAGTTGCTTGTTACGATAACTGGTACAGGGTTGGTACAATTCAATTTTGCCGGTACCATGGCTTAGTGTGTGTGCAAGACACAAAAATTAAATTGTATTAAAATTTTTACAAATATAATGTTATTTCAATCTACAGTTTTCATAAACAGCCCGTAATAATAAGAGAACCAAATATTTCAAAGCACCTCAGATTAATTTACTTCAAATTCTTACTTACATTTCCATTGCACGTCACAAAAGAAAGCTGCTTTTATAAAATTAAAAATGGCGTCCAAGTAATAATATTAAAATTCAACGCTTACATGGCACTCAGACATAACATTTGTTTTAGCTGGTACGCATAAACTTATTAAAATATACCGGGGTGTATTTAATTAGTACTTCTGTGCCATTTGTCCCGGTACTCCTCTAGTCCAGGTGTTTTTAAAAGCGTTTCGGCTTCGAATTGTTTCCCGGATTTTATTCAAAATTAAATTTTACATACATTGTTGTATTTTATTATCATTTTTGTGTATACTTTTATAAGAAAACTAGCTATTTGCCCGCGGTTTTATCCACAAGATAGATACTTCATACCTTATCTCCGAGGAACTCCAGCAATATTGCTATTCCGGGAATAAAAACTCTCTTAGAGCTAAAATTTTCAAACAAAACTTGGGCTAATTCCTTGGAGAAAGTAAAAACCTAGATCTTTTATTTATTAGATCAGATCGACAAATTTAGAGCGCCACTGCAGCCTATAGACGCTCGTAATATCACAAGGATATCACTAACGCGTTGCCAACCTTGTGACTTAAAGACATTATGCCACATTACCCAGTAATTTCACTGTCTCCTTCACCCTTCAGACCGGAACACAGCAATGCGATCATTACTGCTATTTAACAGTAGAAATAGATTAGGGTAAGGTGACCAATGCGGACAACCTTTTGTATGAAGTCTAACTCTCTGAACTAATATATATGAATTGAACAAGTTTCCAGGTTTAAACAAAAATTGCTTTGCTAAATTTCTAGCAGATCTCTTCAGAAGTTCCAGCCTGAGGGAGTAACAAACATCCGTGAATCCATCCGTATAAATATTTGCGTTTATATTATATATGTAAGGATTTGTGCTGGAAAAATCCCTATTGTTGATCTTTTACGCTGCACTTTCCTGAACTTAATCACTATTCCAGAACTCTAATTATAAGTCCATAATTATGTTCTACATAGGATCGTCATACCAGCCATTACAAGTCCACTGCTGGACATACGCCTCTCCGAGGAATTTTACTCATTATTGTCGTGCTGGATAAGCGTGTTGGAAATTGCAGAATGCAGCTTGCGCAACAGAAATGCTGCGGATTTTCACCCTGCACATTTGAGCTGCACTGTTTCAGATGGATATACCGCCATCTGTTACTTCTGGTACCTTAGTCACCTCTTACGACATCTAGTACAGAGAGAGGTACTATTCTACTCTGTCGGTACCTCACTGCTATATAGCAAGCAGAACATAATTAGATAATGTTAAAGACAAACTTATAGTGTTTTTATAAAGGGTTTGCCAAAGCTGCCTGATCTGATACCTCAGATCCCAGCAAGACCCAGCACCACATCAAAAGCACCTTGCGCTACTGCCAAGGTCACAGGTTCTTGGACGCCGTCATCAGAGCTCCCGGGGGATTAGCCACCGATATGAACCGTAACGTCTTCCTTCACTATTCCTAAGGATTCTATTAAGAGCGCATTAATCGCGTATATGCCCTTCCTATAGTCACTTCAACATGCTTATCTACAGGACTAAGCTGTTCTAAAACCACGAGATCGTGATGTATGCAGGCCATATACATCCGTACCTATTGAAATTCTTTGAGGAGTCTTACAGAGTCCTGGTGGGCCCGATAGCGCAGATGGTAGCGATCCTATATGCCAAGGAGAAGGAGGTGGTCAGGGTATCAAAAATGTGTATTTTAGTAGAATATTTTTAAATACTCTGTTGTTTGACGTCTGTAACACAAGTTCCTTTAGCGACTTCCACGGAGCCAGGACAATGTATGGAATGTGCTGCTGCGGCAGCTGACGATGCCCAATCTTAACAATGACTATTTAATTTTAATTGGTATAATTAAGATAAAAAAGTGTATTTATCATTCTTATGCGTTAATTTTAAAAATTAATTATTATTATTATAAATAGTAGTGGTCATGTCAGAATTGATGGAAGATTTAAGCACGATGCTCAAAGAAATCAATCGAGTTTCTCAACAGGTGGGTCTTAAATGAACATGGAGAAGACTGAAGCAATGTGTAATGTAATACCCATGTTGTACCCACCCCAGTTGTAGTCAAGAGCTCTCTTCTTGAGGTGGTAGTCTGTTCATCTTGCGGGGCAACGCCCTACGTTACGCTTGCCAGTACGTGATCTCCATTTGAGAAACGTAGGACTCCATCGGCCATGGGTTTTGCGTACCAAATACCCTACCCACTGCCACTTCAACTTACTAATCCGGCAATGTCGGTAACTTTGGTTCTGTTACGAATCTCCTCATTCCTTGTTCAATCGCGCAAGGAGACTCCGAGAATCACTCTGAAAACAGTTAGTTCAGAATTATTTAAATATTTTTGTAATAACCTTTTTTTACAAAAAAAAATACTCATATATTTCGACAATTTTGATACAAGCTGGATTTTTTTAATAAGTAGGATAAATGATAAACTGTATTTTGTTTCCAATAAATTAACTGTAACCAACCCTTTTGCCTCGTTTTTTTTTTGTTTGTAAGGGGTGTGTCATAATTTAGCAATACTAATGTGTTCCCCCTCTAGAATCGTACACGGTCTTCGCGAAAATGCAAAATAATAATAAAATTAACAAAAAATATCACGACCCCTTGGGAGAGCTGGAAGTTAGTTATCTAGTTCCGTATAAATAGTTTATAACAAAAAAAAAGGATGACTCTGACAAACTTTTATTTCTAATGACACATCAGGTTACTATTGAAAATAATATAAAATTATTACATGACCGACTGACATATCAACACAGGGCTTAATCTATAAGGGTTATGAACTTGCAATTTTGCACTGGGGTCCTTCTAATAACACAGGAAAGCACTATGGAAAGACTTTTGATAATTTACCCCTTAAAGGGGTAAAACATAGGTGCAAAGTTAGATTGAGACTTCACTATTTTTGAAGTTGTTATTATTAGTTGTTATTTTTGTTGTTGTTTTAGTTCAGTATGAAGGTTCTTTATCGAAAGTCATGAAACACATGTAAAATATATTTTTCACCATCTGAAACAGTGTAGCTCAGACACACAGGGCGGGAATGGACGGGAGCATCCCCGTCGCAAAAGCAAAGCTCTTTGATTCCCAACACACTTGTCCAGTGGGGCAATTATGGGCAATTGTTCCCTCTTTCATAGGGACGCCTATGTCTAGCAGTGTAGGTTAACGGCTGCTATGATGATCTTTTAGGTTTAATATCCACACACCGCGATCAAGAATCAGATCATTCCTGATTGAGACTTAGACTTGCGGAACCCTAAAAAACGTTAGAAAAAAACCCCGTCGTCGTCCGACACGGCACCACCTGCGCTCTCCGTATTATTTCATAATTTAGAAAAGTGCCCGACCTAATGATATTTTTATTTTATTCGAGCGGATCCCGACTGAGCAGCCCTGTTTCGGCAATTAAGTGTTGAGTGAGTATTAAATGATATTTATATATTCAACTCTAGAATGAAGTAATATATTCTCATTGATACAACTCAAAAACATACCAACTCACAAATTCTCTTTTCTTGTAACGTCGCAGTTTAATTGACCCCCTTGTTTTCTCACTCATCTATGTCAGGTTGAATAATAGCAGTATATATTTTTATTAATTTAACTTTATTGCACAAAATGTTACAAAATGTACAAATGGCGGACTTAATGCCAAATGGCATTATCTCCCAGTCAACCATTACACAAAACAGAAAATATATATGTGCATATGGTGTATATGGTGCAGGCAATATATATACAAAATAAATAAACGTGGCATACATATTTGTATAAATAAACGCAATAAATGCATATGATATATAAATATATATATATATGTATATATATATATACATAAAATAGCGTACATCAGAAATAGGGTTATAAAGTCAGAGAAGCAGCATCAGTAAATAAAGTACGGAGACAGCGTTTCAGGATAAATTTGTTTGGGGATTGCTTAATATTCAACGGAAGCTCGTTCCAGAGTCGTATAGCTGTCACTGTAAAAGAGTTTGTCCAAAAACTGGTGTCAAAAAAGTGATGCATCGGGCAAAATAGAAAATAGTTAAGGCGGTTTAATATACATAGACAAGTGACAAATATAAGGTACGAAATACTAAATTATTAATATTAGTTAGTATAAATACATATTACATTAACTACACATACACAAGTATATAATAATCATCATACCAGCCATTGGAAGTCCACTGCTGGACATAAGCCTCTCCAAGAAAGACGCCAGACATAGAATCAACACAAATATCATCATATTAAAATTCTCTGTGTGGGAATCGAACCCACGACTCTTGGCGCACAAGATAGGATTACTATCAACTGTCAACCTGAAATGTATTAAACCTTTTTATTTATTCTGTTGACTATAAGAATTAATTAAGACTTACAATGACTTAATTCTTATTTCAGAATAATATGCACAAATTTTACGGGTGGCTTCTAACTTGTAATCATCATAATTATCGAATATTGCCCATAATTGCCGCGCTGGGCAAGAGTACTGGCAATCGCAGAGCGTAGCTTTTGTGATAGGGATGCTGTTTCTATTCCCTATCCAGTGCATTTGAACTACACTGTTTTAGATGAATATACCGCCGTCTGCTTTTTACGATATCTCAGTCGCTTCTTACGACACCCGGTTCATGGAAGGTACTATTCCACTCTACCGGTACCCCGCGGGTTGTACTAAACAGTGAGTAAGTAATTTCATATATATTAAATGATGTCATGTCTTACAATAAAATACTAGGCAGCACATCAGGCTACCGATAAATATATTCAAAAATTACGGAAAGAGTAAGCTTATTTCTAAGAATATGATAGTGATAATGATTATTTTGATGATGAAGCTGCCTTGGATTGAAGATTTTTAACCTAACTTTATGACAACGGTTTGTTAGCGCTAACGCCGGTTGGGGTTCCATTTACACTATTTAGTATTGATGGAACCTTTATCACAACAAGTAGTAGTTTCCTTTCTGGCGGCTCGTGTAATGAACCTGCATAAAACTTAGAAGTAAAACCCGTCTGGTGCCGGCAGTAGTAGCAGATCTACAGTAAAATGATTCTTGTGATCTCGTGAGGTCATCAGGGTCATCAGTAATTAGAATATTATAAAATGTTGTATGTCATATTTCTGAAAAATTAAAAAATATTTTGATTGATTTAAGTAATTCAAATAGCCTTTTATAATATTTATACATCAAAAAATCGTTAATCTTGGAAATCTTAAGGGAGACAATTTTGTAAAGAACAAGACCTGCATCAGTGTTCCATATTAAAAACACATCAAAGATCTCGTGGCAGATTGGCCGAGCTAAATAGATGAGCTTAAAATTTAAAATTATAATGGGATTGTATCCGGTGACACAAATGTGTGGAGTTTGTTGCTAACGACTTCTGCGCTGAGACACTTTAGAAAGGCACAGAGGTGGTATGGAGTCGACCAGATTTATATTTTTCGAGAGTGATACTCGAGTCACCAGGTAAAGTCGAATAGTACCTCTGTACCTTGTGTCAGCCGAGCGTATGATACCGGCAGAACAGAATAGTGCCTTCAAGAGGTGGATACAGGAGTATCAGGTGTTTTAAAAGGCATCTGAGGTACTAGAACCAAAAGATGGCGGTATATTTATCCAAATTAATGTAACACAATACAACAAGGCGGGTATGAGCAGCAGCATCCCCGTCGTAAAACTAGGCTTTGCGATTGCCAGCACGCTTGTCCAGCACAGTAATTATGGGCAAATTTCCCCTTTCTCCAGAGGTCCAGCGGTGAAATGGCGATATATCTATCTATACTGGCGTAGCTCAAATGCAATGTTGATAATATTCAACAAGGTTGAGTAAATATTTGCCTGAAAGCTTATCACAGCTCAATAAGCCTCTTAATTACACTATTCTAGCATCATCATCATCATATCACCTGCTTTATAACCACTATTAAGCGAAAGACTCCAATGCGATTAATAAATCATTTTAAAATTTTCCCAATAATTGCCGCGCTGGACATGCATAGCGGCAATTACGATGAGAATGATACTTCGCATCTTCACTCTGGTGCATTCAGTCTATGTTGTTTTAGATGTATACGCCGCCATCTATTAGGTCTGGTACCTCAGTCAGCTCTTACGGCTGGTTTAGTAGGAGATACCTTTTATTTCTGACGGTAAGTAAATAAAGATACATCACCGTCAGTAAGTGTTCTATTTAAAAGCATATACAATGAGATGCCTCTTCCCACTGCACCAGGTATCGTAAGAGGCGACTAAAGTACCAGAACCGACAGGATATATCTATCCGAAATGGTGCAGCTCAAATGCACAGGGTGCAGCAGCATCCCTTTCCCCTCCTTTCTTGGAGAGGCTTGTGTCCAGCAGTGGACTTACAATGGCTGGTATGATGATGATGACAATGTGTTATTTGGGTATGATATACGCTTTCCATGAATAAATGAAAATATTTACAGTTATATGATTACATAATAATAATAAATAAATTTAAATGACATCAGGTCTGATCTTAGAGTTAAATCAACGTATGGGACATTCACCTGACCCTCAGATAAGAAGCTTGAAGCACTTTGTTATGGATAATAGAAAAATTACCAGTATGATACTCACATACATATAAATAACACCAAGACACAGAACAAATATTCTTCATATAAAAATTTGCTCTGGGTAGAAATCAAACCCACGACCTTTGATGCACAAAATAGGATCACCTCCATCTGCGTTGTTGTTCAATGTATTTTTTTTATTTCGTCTCTATTTTACGATATGCAATTGTATGCAAAAAATTTGTAACTTCGGCGACTCCACAGCATTTGTTGTGGTATAGTTCCACCTGCCATCTCGCGGCAACTAATTGTGAGTGCGGATAAAGTATGTTGTCTAAGGTGGCCTTACTAACGCGATTGCATCACCGAGCTCCGTGCACCACCGCACTTGGCTACAAAAGATATTCATTAAAAAAACCTTTATTAATTCAACGCTCAAATCTAATTAATATCTCTTGATGACACTTCTTGCTTTTTAAAAACACATCCGAACATATATAAACCTGGTTGACAAAAGATGGCGCTAACATCACAATGAAACGTCATTGGAGTAGACAGAGACTATGGATCTCGACTAGTAACGATCTAGCCATACCTTTCTGGCTTTCCTTGCTCGCATTAGTCCTTTTATACACGCTCGTTTATTCTTGGTACTTCTGACCTGGTCCTTCTTTAATATCTCTTCTACCTGATTAAGATATGTTAGTCTAGGTAATCTTATACCAACTCTTCATTTTATGCAGTCATTCTTCTTTCACCCATCGTTTCTTTATGGCCAAAGTTGGTAGTATATCAATGCAGAACAAAAGAGAAATAGTGTAGGTCAGTGCAGTACAACAGGGTGGGAATGTGCTGCAGTATTCCCGTCGCGAACCTTTCCTTTCTGGAGGAAACCTAGATCCAACAGTGGACTTTCTAAGGCTAATATACTAGAGTATAACTGACTTACCGATAGTAAACGGATATCTACCTGCTGGAGCAACATGTTGACCTTTCTTATGATATCATGGTTGATTCTATCACTTCCACACTCACTTTAGCCAGGCTTGGATTGCACTGAAAAGGCCCTTGCCTAAAAGGTACCTTTAAGTGATCGCCGTCAGTATCGATCGGGTCATCTTATACAATCCAGTATCTATAATAACTATAACATAAAATAAACAGAGGTGAACCTCACATAAAGGTCGACTGCTTGATATATCACTATCACCAATTTCTACCTTCAAATAAAATAATCATCAGATATTTTGACGATTTGAAAGTGCTTCTAATGTTTTAGTATTCGTCATACCAGCCATTCAGAGTGTACTGATGAAAATAGGCGTCCCAAAGAGAGAGGGAATGTTATCCGTAATTGCCGCGCTGGGCAGGCAATCGCAGTGCGCAACCTTTGCGATGGGGATGCTGCCGCCCATCCCTACTCTGTGCATTTGAACTGTGACTAGTGACGGTACCTCAAGGCTACAGCTTTAGTATTAATAAATTACAATTTGAGATTTCTTTTGGCTTATTTTGTAGCAATTCTTTTTATCAATATTAATAAATCATGATATTAATGTGTTCGATACATAAGCATTTTTTTAAGGCAACACGAGTCCTAAGCCCCCATATACCAGCGGAGTAGAATGATGTTGATGATGGAGATGAAGACAATGAACAACCGTCACGCTGTTCTGTGTTCTGTAAACACAGAACAGCGTGACGGTTGTTATTGTTTAAAAGAAAGCTTTTTGACAATGACTCCTTCAACATTATATCAGCCATTGGAAGTCTGCTGCTGGACAGAGGCCTCGCCAAGGTTAATATTATACCGTAATGTTATACAAGTATCAGTTTATTTATCCCTATTATTTTCTATTACAAGGTCCATACGATGGTACCTCATTATGAACAGATTGCAACCGATGGTCCCGTACGTGACTCCTCGTTGTAAATCAGCACATGACTTAGGGAATGCTTGGAGCTAAGCAAGACACACTAGCTGCCGTGTGCTTTTAAAACGCCTCGTTGCTTAATTGTTAAATGGTTTAAATTGTTTCTCTGTGGATTTCAGGTTTCAGAAGTTTTAACATAAAATGTAACTGTTTAAATAATTCACTGGGCGGGGTTGGGGAAGCGGCATCCCCGTCGTGAGGGCTGCGCTCTGCGATTGCCAACACGCTTGCCCAGTACGGCAATTATGGGCAAAACACCCCCTTTTTTGGAGAGGCCCATGTCCAGCAGTGGATTCCAATGACTGTTATGATTAATTACCTACAAACATTCATTCATCAAATTTTTATAACTTTAAAACAAACGATAAAAGAGTATACACCGACGTATACACACGCATGCATATACACACAATTTAATTTTTTTTTTTAATTTCTCTTTGTAAAACATTTTTTTTATTTCGGGTATAATAATTATGTTTGAATCAAATTATTGTTCTCCTATATTAAAATATACTTATTTATTGAACTTTATTGCATAACATATTACAAAATGAACAAATGCATTAATGCCAGTTGGCATTGTCTCCCAGTCAAGCATTACTCGAAACAGAAAACAAATATAAATAGCGATGCAGACAAAATATATACAAAATAGACGTTACATACATATTTGTATAAATAAACGCAATAAATACATATGATATAAAAGAAATATATACAATAACGTTCATCAGAAATAGGTTTACAAAGTTAGAGAAGCAGCATCTGTAAATAAAGTACGGAGTAAGTGTTTCAGGATAAATTTGTTTGGTGATTGCTTAATATTCACCGAAAGCTCATTCCAGAGTCGTTTAGCTAAGTATTACAGATAGAGAAGTTTGGGACGTAGGAAAGCCTGGTGACCTGGTGGACTGGTAATACGGGTCTGCGAACCTACACAGGAACCAGTATCCCACAATTAACACTTTAGACTGTTTATTTAGAATACTGCAATTATAAATCGTAGAACTCGTTATTTTCGATCGAACGAAATCGGTACTTAATTACTTTTAGAGATTTTATGCATAGTACACGCCTGACTCCTGGGACAAGTTGAATTTTTTCTAGTAAATATTTTCTTAAATCTCTCTATATGTAAAGACATAATATTTCTTTAATTTTTGAACGACATTGAATGACATTGACAACTGACAAGCGCTAGAATCTGAGGTCAATAGTCAGTTGAGAGTTTATGGAAAAAATAGCATTGTACATATTAAATTATTGTGATTTGTTAATTAAGATAGATAAATAAGAACGCATAAGTTTATTTTAACCTAAAATAAAAGAATAAACAATATATATATATATATATATAGTTATAACAATCCGTGTTTACATTACGTAACGTAAATATATGTTTTTCTCCCAAAATTAAATTAATATAATACATTAATAAAAATAATTTGTTCTCGGACACAGAAAAAATACAAACACCATGATATAAATAATTGTCCCGTGTGGGGATCTAAGCGACGACCTTAAGCACACAAAATAGGATCACTAACATCTACGCATTGGGGTCAGTAAAATAAAAAATAAGTATTGTACGTCTGAACTTAACAAAGTCAGAGCTGTTAAATAATTTTATTAACATACGGTTTTATTCTGAAGTGAGTCATAAGAATTAGTTAAGCGACAAATTCACATATATATGAACAAAAGAATTAAGGCAAGCTATTGCGAAAGGCCTAAGGAATGTCGGTAAATAAATAAAAAATAATACCAAAACACCGATGCCAAAATTAGCCAATCATGATCATTATATTAGCCATTGCAAGTACATTGCTGGACGGTGGCCTCCTCAAAGGGTAGATTTTGCCCATATAACCGCGCTGGGTAAGCGTCTTGGCTATCGCAGAGCTGCAACCGCCTTGTGCATTTGAACTGCACTGTTTTGGATGAATATACCTTTTCTCGGTTTCGGTACCTCAGTCGCCTCTTCCGATACCGGTACATGGAGGTACTATTCTATTCCGGCAGAACACCACGACCACGACATTAAATATTATATTTGAGAAAAATATCCGACAAAACTTGATCTACTGCAGCACTAACAAAAAAAAAAACAAACAGAATATCAAAGAAAAATTACCCCATAACTATCGTATTATCCGATATGTTATAGGAATGTTATCCCATTAGGGGTCGAGTGGGAGAAGGTTGGGGGGATCGTTACGGCTAAACTGTGTACATGAGTTGTGGACACTGCATCGGTCCATTAGCGATTATTGTCCAACTTTTGCGCTAACTAGCTGGACAAGTGAAGAC
The DNA here is from genome assembly GCA_020976665.1 of Heortia vitessoides. Lineage (NCBI taxonomy): Eukaryota > Metazoa > Arthropoda > Insecta > Lepidoptera > Crambidae > Heortia > Heortia vitessoides. The sequence goes on from JACJUM010002809.1 coordinate 1,923,286, forward strand.
CAAGAAACACTAGAAGTGACCGTTTAAAAAAAAACCCTATCAAAATATCAGGCTTTATAAATCACCCTGGAAATTAAAATATAATAGAGTCTTTAAAAATATGTACGCTTTTCTTACTTATAATAAAAAACGGCCCTAAAAAGTTATTTACAAAAAAAACTTGAAACCGGACTCCGGAAGCTCAAATAAAAATTTAAAATTGAAGCACTTGAATAAGTTTTATCGCAATTCTAGGGACAATTCTCAATCAATATGATAGAAAACGGCCTGTGAACATTTCTATCGTACGAAATAGCCATTTTAAATTGTAATAAAACCAAACGACCGCTTTTATTAAAGCTGCAGTTCCATTAAGTATGCAGAACCAAGGAAACGTTACAGGCGAACTTAGTTGACATGTGATGGGTTTACTAGTGAAGCTTCCAATATAACACAAATTAATACTGGAGGTAGAACTTTTACAAAGGACCTTTTTCTACCGAAGTGACCAGTAACTATCGCTATAACCCGTATAGCACATGTAGTCATTATAGAGATGGTTACTGATCGCGTTGCTGGCTATTCTCCAGTTGATGGTGTTCCTATATTGTGCACCAAAGTTCGATCCCCACTTAGGGCAAATATTTATGTCATGGACATTTGTTTGTCCTATGTCTGGTTCTGTCTGTCTGTTCTGACACAGAACTAAATGTCTGGGTGGTGGTCTGCCCAGCTCTGCCATATTTGCCCTGAGTGGGGATCGAACTTTGGCGTAAAAGACAGAACACTACTAAATGGGGAACCGGGCAAATATAACACTTAAATGCACACACATATATATATTTATACATCTCAGTATTATATTTGTTGTTACCTCTGTTGTTGATACCTGAAACACACGTGCTTTCAGCTAGGTATCTTCAACCAGGTAATGTATGAGACGTTGTGATTATTTTTTATTGATAACGAGATGTGACCACCCTTAAATGTGTTGATGTCCGTCAATCAAAATAGAATCTTTTGGTATTTCCATTGTCAAGAATAAACAAAGAATTCACAGGAAACTAATACTTTATAATCAGTTCCTCATCATTATATACCCTTATTTTCTTCACAAAAATATGCCTGAAGTCACATCCGGTAATTGTACAGCAGAGAGACTGAACACAGCGATTGCCAAATTCTTTGTAGTTATTTACGCAACTATTATTTATTGCATGCGTATCGACTGCGCTCGCGGCCGTGCCAAAACTGCGCGCATTAGTTTGGCAAGATCTTTACTTCTCGCTTGATTCTTTGTTTTTGTTCTTATGCGATTTCTTTTTGTATCATTTTGTTGACACCCGCCGAACTGATAGCCGATGGAGACTTAAATTTCTTTTTTCAGAGTACTATATATATATATATACACCCCTTGTCTCCTATCCTGTGTAAAAGGCGACTGGACGCAATGCAACTAGATGGGAATAGGCAGCAGCCTTCCTATCGCGAAGTTTCGCTCTGCCACCATGCATGCCTAGCGCAGTAATTATGGGCATATTCCCCCTCTTTTGGGCTCCCTATGCCCGGCAGTGGACTTTCTGCTGCTGTGGTTTTGATATAGCTTCTAATTTATCAATATTGTACTTACCCTATGATATATCTTAAAATCATAACCGAAGGGCGGTGATAGAATAAGTCATGAAACAATAAGGTTCAATTTTGTTAAGCAACGAATTTAGTTTCTGGTCAAAAATTGTTGTTGAAAATATAAATCAGTCATGGTATTCTGATCATTAATGATAACTTATAATAACTTTATTCAACAAGAAGAAACTTAAACTATAATCCATTTAGATGATTAAGTACCTAAACTAGGTCTAGCCTGTTCTTATAGACACATTAATATTCTTATGACATTCCTAGATCAATAACTGTAACCCTTCAGTTTATTCCAATATTTTGTCGCAAAGGCAAGTTAAAAGTAAACATCCTATTTTCATGGAACATCCCTTATATAGTGTTTATTAATTTGCCACACGTGTGACGTCACGCCTGAATTCCCATGTTCAGTTCTTCAATTCGTCGATGACAATTTGGATTTTACACTGATACATTTAAAGTTCGTTTTCGTGTATGACTGCGATTGTCGGTAATACATCGGCTGTTCATCGGATTTGGTTCGTTGTAAAGGCGAGGACGCAATGATAAAAACAATTAAGTATAAACTAAATAATATTAATGGGTTAACACAAAAATTCAAGTTCCGAAGTTATTATTCTAGCGACATTATTAACTAATTTTATGACGACTTTTATACACGGATTATTTGACATTTTTAGTTTTTTGTTCCACAAGGTACAATAAGGTTAACAACCAATCTTAAGATAATGCTTGAAAATATATAATTCCCAGTTTATTCAATTAAAATTCACTATTAAAGCTACATCTTCACTGTTCTTCCACAACAACAATACAAACAACACAACACAACAGTTGTGCAGCAATCGCTTTGTACTTGTGGAAGACTGCTAATTGAAATTTCACAAGGTGAACAGACGATCTAGCTAAATCCGTAGGATTGTGCCGAATATAGACCACATACACTTGTCTAATTAGATATTTCTTGAGAAGGTCTATATCCAAAAAAGGGGGTTCCGGTCATGTAATTTAAATCCATAATCATTTAAGAGAAAAGGTTTATATTTTTGTTTGTACGAGTAATCTTAAAATCTATTAAAGCAATTTCAAATATTCTTTCACAAATAAATAATTACATTTCTGAAATGACAAAGGCTATATTATATTTTTTCATAATACTCGTAATAAGATTATTTTTGTTGAGTATAATTATTCTTATTATATTATACCCTACATCAAATGCAAACATGTGATCGGGATTTGTATTTGTATATTTTAAACCAATAAACTCATTAAGTACTCAACCAATTTTAAAAACTACAGAGTAGAATAGAACCTCCGTCTGTTCCAGGTGTCGTAAGAGGCGACTAAAATACCAGAAGTGACAGATGGCGGTATATCGATCTGAGACAGTGTACCTTAAATGCAGATAGTGAGGATGGGCAGCAGCATCCCGCACGCACTACTTGGGACAGAACTAAATGGATTGCCTTTTTCGAAGGACAAGCTTTAAAGGAAAATCTAATTATGAAAAATATTTAAATAAAATTAATTGTTAAGAAAATGTACATTACAACAAAAAAGGCTTATTTTATTCTAGTGTACACTAACCTTTTATCCTATTCGATTGTCCAGCTGACCGGCCGCTCCATTCGGCTGCGTGTCCGGCCGTCCGGCGCCGGACGCTACCAGCCAGATGTTGCTTTCCAATAACATGACTTTTAAAAATTCTGTTTCTACTTATTGAATTGTATTATTTATAAATAGAAAAATCACGACAGACGTTGACCTTTCTGAACGTCAAACTATATTGAAATTGGTATCTATTATGTATATATATTTACGAGTATATATGTGTTAGGAGGGTGTTAGGAGGTTTTTAAAAATCATCCCTTGATTTTTACGATGAAATTTTACGATTTCACGCGGGTAATAAGAAAAGAAAAGAAATAGAAATCCAGTAGGTCAAGATATTACATGTTATTTATCAGTTAATCCCGCCAACTGTCAAACGACACACAGTTATGTCAAACGCCAAATGTCAAATTATTGTTTTTTTTTTATTGGACCAAGTCGACGAATATGCTTACAGTCATTGATATTACGCGTTAATGCAGCCTATAGACACTCATTATATCACAAGGATATCATCAACTTCAAGATATTATGTTATATTCCCCAGTAATTTAACCGCCTCTCTCACCCTTTAAATTGGAACAGAACAATGCGAACACTGCTATTTGGCGGTAGAAAACGGTTATTGTGAGATATCTATGCACAGGATCTCTGGATATGATCTGCCTCATGTAGATTTCAAACATTTTAACGGGTATTTTATTATGATATAAATTTGTCATGCTTGTTTGGTGATATAATGGCGGTAGAAGTGAGATGCCTTTTTATGAGCTCTAACTTAACTTTACGACTACCTAAACTTTTGTAATTTTTGACGTTATTGACAACCGTTTGAAGAAAATGCGCACTGCGTTAAGATATGAACACGTCAGTCACATACTTGCAGTATTGATTAAAATACTTCAATCTTACGATAAATGGATTAAGAGATAGACCATACCTTTAGGTAGACCTCATACAAAAGGTCGTCCGCATTGGTACCTAACTCTCACTTATTTCTACCTTCTACCGCTAAAAGCAGTGTTGGCATTGCTGTTTTCTGATCTGAAGGGTGAGAGAGGCAGTGAATTTAATGAGTAATGTGGCATAATATCTTGATCGACCTGGTCTAATAAAAAAGAAATCTACTGTTTCCACCCTCCATTGCCGACACTTTGAACATTTTTACTCTTATTTAGAGGACCCCGTGTCTTACAATTATTAAAATAAACTAACATAATAGGAAATTCTTTTTTCTGCCATAATTATCTTCAGTGTCAGTAACCAGGCTTCATTAGGGAGGGCTGTTAGAACATGAAGTGTATTACTCACGCTCCGTTCAGGAATCAAATATTTAAATTAAAGACATTCTTCACCGTTTCCCTCTTCATTGGGAAACCTAATGTAATCCTACATTGGAATTGAGTTTTAACTTGAAATATGCCTTTTGGAAAAAATGTTTTATTTATAGCAGACTATATTAGCTGAAGATTTCATCTGGTATTTTCTTATTCGGTACTTAATCATGAAAAAAGCGTTTTGAAGTTGTAAAAAAGTAGTTATACTTTACACAAATCCTGTTTAGTTTTGTATTATTTCGATTATTGACTAAAAATTTCTTATCTTTCAACTCTTTTGTCTTTTTACTACAGTTAAATAAATAGTTTGTATCTCGTGCAACAAGGCGCCGCCGCAAAAATCCCCACAAAGGCTATGAAAAAACATTTATGTGACTAAAAAAAAGTGTTTGTTTCTGAGTCTGGGTGTTACATATATGTGTTCATTTATTCTTGCTGTCCTTAGATAAAATTGTTCGAAACCATTGCTGACCCATAAACTTTACTATGTGAAAAAACATGTTTATCCCTTCGTTCTCTATATCCCTATAAATAGCTGTGAAAAATTTAGTCTACAGAGCAGTCCTTTTAAACGTGAGTTACAATCGTTCTTACACATTTATAATAACGTTAAAAGAAAAAATCAACGACGCACATCGTCCAAACATTGATAAAGATCATAAAGTACCAGATAAAATAATAAAATCTAATAATAATTCACAAGACGAAACCCCTAAAGAGTTCTCTTCCGATATCAATAAAAAAGAGCGACAGCATATTTTTGATGCAGAGGGCTACCTACCTCTTCCTTATTGCCACAATAACAAATCCACAAAGTGCCCAGGGCGGGTCAAATATGGCCGACGTCTTTATCGGCCAATATACTTTATCGTGCATAACAAAATGTTGCGATGGAACGTTTTGGGCGCAAATGCTGCGAGATTTGATAGAGATAAGTGGACAATGATACAGATGGAATGGGTGATATTTAACTATATATATTGGCACTTTTGGCTCTATCAACGTAGAGCCTAAACTATACTATTAGAAACTTAAAATTATGCACAGAGGTTTTTTTTATAAAATACAGGAGCAATGAGAAAAAAAATTGAAAAAACACCCCCTGAGGGGTAAAATGGTGATGCAAAGTTAGTAGACACTATGCTGTTTTAAAAGTTATTCGAATGAAAATCAGCATCAAGGTTCTTTATCAAAAGTTATGAAATACGAGTCAAATATTTTTTTCGAAACTCATCCCTTAAGGGGGTACAAAGTAGTACTAGTAGTAAATAAGATTTACACTATTCAGAACGAATTGAACTTCAAGAATGTTCCAAGTTCAGTGATATATGAAATCAGTAAAATCAATTCATTAAGTATTACCCACATAATCATTTAAAGAAATTTTAATCAAATTTAAAAAAAAAATTTAGTTATCAGAAGTTCTATATATCGTTCATATTATTTTGTCATGTAACATATAGAAGTCATATGTAACATCTTTATATATAAATATTACTTGTCACGATGTTTGGGTTAAACAAGATGGACCTCTACTAAAACTATCTTCCCCACAACTTTTCATATACTACCTGATAAGTCGCTTGAAGCACTTGTGTTACGGACGTAGACAACAGTCTAATATTAACAACCAGACACAGAACAAACAAATATCATCAAATAAATATTTGTCCTTGGTGGGGATCGAACCCATGGCGCACAACGTATCTGCGCCATCAGGCCCGTCAATGCAGTTTGACCCAACTTCAGACGTACGATAGTTTATATCTCAATTTGGAGTCGCAGTATATTTTTTCATGATAAATATATGAATATATTCGAGACAGGATAACATATGTCGACACATCTAGTCTTAATTGTCTTAACTATAAAAATGACGGTCTTAATGTTTGTTCGTACTGAACCTCTGAACTAATTTTAACATTTTTTTTTGCTTACTGTGTACAATTTGGACCATCTAAAGAGATAGTATAAATTTTAAACATAGGTAAACATAGGTATATAGTTACGACAAGACAACGCCTGTCTGGTCAGCTAGTATCATCATCATCATGACAGCCTTAAAAATGTCCACTGCTGAACATAGGCCTCTTCAGGTAGAAGAAATTCGCCCATAAATTCCGCGCTGGGCAAGCGTGCTGGCAATCGCAAAGCGTAGCTTCACGACGGGGATGCTGCTGCTCATTCCCGCTTTTTTGCATTTGAGCTACTCTATTTCGGGTGGATATACCGGTACCTCAGTCGCCTCTCATCGACACCTAGTAAATGGAGGTACTATTCTTCTTTGCCGGTACATCACGACAGCTAGTATATTATATAACAAAATAAAAAAAAAATGTTAATAGATAAAAGTATCATGACGGCGTTTATTACATGATTATATTTACACAACTGAAAATATTTTCTTTATCTTCATCGAGTGGTATAATTAAATGTTAACTCAAATTGAAATTATTAAAGCAAGTTAAAAAATAAATTCACGTGAAAAAAGCTCATACAAGTGCGTACCAATTTATACCATAATAAAATACTCGATAAAATGTTTAAAATCTACATGAGGCAGATCATACCCAGAAATCTTGTACAAAGGTACCTCACACTCACCTTCTACCGCCAAATAAGCAGTGTTCGCATTGCTGTTTTCCGGTTCAAAGGATGAAAGAGGCAGTGAAATTACTGGGCATAATATCTTTAAAACACAAGGTTGGCAGCGCGCTAGTGATATCCTTGTGATATTACGAGCATCTATAGGCTGCGGTGATTCTTACTGTCACACTAACTGTAAGCTTGTTTATCGACCTGTTCAAATAAAAAAAAAATCTATCATTACCTTCACGCTTCTTAACAGTGTTTTGAACTTCTCGTTGAATAAAAAGTGTATTTCCTGTCATTCAGTTGCAGTTGAATTTTTCTTAAGTCATATACTTTATAATATCACAAAATTTCAGGAGAAATGGCTAACAAATGTCAATGAATTTAAGTGGAGGGTATATCTCAACTCAAATCGACAAACGATGGCCGAATCTTCGACAGAGTGTAAGGAAATAAAAAAAACATCCGACCGCTAACAGTAGAGCTTCCGAACTGGGATATTTATGGACAGCAGGGGTGTTTTATTGCACGTTCCATTTTAACCCACTCGCCCCCGGCCATCCGCACTTTATAAGGCCGCATTCACACCGACTAGGAAGGATTGACCACTGTTAACTTCTAAATGGTGTGAAGTAACGCAAGGTAAAACATGCCACCTGTATAAGGTCGGAAGCGACAGATGGCGCTATATCCACTTGAAATAGCTTCTATGCAAAACAGGTCGAGGAGGGCACTTGCATCCTCGTAGTGAAGTCTCTAGAAATTGTCATCCTACCGTCATCATTATCATATCAACCAATGGAAATCCACTTTTGGACATAGGCCTCTTCAAGAAAGGGGGATTTTCCCCATAATTGCCGTGTTGGGCTAGCATGTTGGTAAACTCAGAAACTGTAGCTATGCGATGGAGTACCGCTGTCCAACCCCACCCTGTGCATTTAAGCTACATTGTTACGGATGCCTCTACCACCATCAATCAGTGCTGTTACCTTTGTCATCTATTACGACACCTGGTACAGGGGAGGTACTATTCTACTCAGCCTCTGCTAAAAAAATCTTTAACAATACTTATTTAACTAGCCAGGTTGTTTAGAAGAAACCTAAACACTTCATTTTAACTTCAACGATGACGCACTTTTATTTCGGTTTCCTTATTTCAAAGACTTTTTGAATTAATGCTCGCCTCATCATTCAGGACTCTGCATCACTGCAGGACAGTGGACGCCTTATATGATGATAATGAAAACAGGATTTGTGTTCTTCTCAAACAACAAAAACAACAAAAAGCTCAGAAATTACTGAACTCATTTCAAAACCTATTAACAACAATAATTATTAAGTAATAAACAAATAATGTTTCCCTTATTATAATATTACTATAGATACAATGATTATAAAGATACAGATAATGATTGGTACTGTATCATTTTGTACGGTGTGACAGTCAGTCTTTTTTATTCGACGTTTGGAAAAATAACTTTATTTTTATCTGTGTATTTATTCCTTGTAGTGGCCCTTCCGATAAGGAGATAGGCCGGCACCGTATTGTCTTGCGCGTAGGGTTTATGTGGCAGCTCATTTAAGGCCACGCTTTGATTTGTAGGCTCCCCTGGTATTGGGGTGAGGAGATGGAACGATCTTGTTAACATTTGCATGACATTTTTAGGTACATTTCGTTATGATACATTTATTTATTTATGCAAATGTATGAAATAATAAAAAATATGCAGTTCTTCAATGAGGACAGATATTGGTGTGTTGCAGTCATAGATTTAATTTTTGTTGTATACTAATATTGATTATATTGGTATCTTTAAAAAGTTTTACGCGTAAAAAATGCCGAATTATATTTAAGATTATATTTACTAGAAAAAAAACTTGTCTCAGGTGTCAGGCGGGACTCGAACCCGTATCTTTTCCATACCGGAGGACTCCACTATCTGATAAGTTGATTTTTATTCTGGTACATATTATCATAAATTGTTGTATGTAACTCCGTCTGCACAAAATTTTGATAAATATTATTTTAGTTTTTTTTTAATAATAATATTCACACACCATCTTGTCTTAACTCCGATGTAAGTCCCTCAAAGCAATTATGTCACGGACATCAGACAACAGAGGAGTCATAAACATAATACGTATGTTTAATATCTTTACCGTTTTATAATATCCAATAAATATATATCTACAACACAGACGCAAATATCGTCATAAAAAAATTTGTCCTGAGTAGAAATCGAACCCACAAATGTTGGCGTATAAGATCAAATATTTAGAGCTTTTCTACAATTTCATCCGTTCTGCCATTAGAGTAATAATTAAGTGTTTTTATAAATTTCCTCACACAATCAATTTCAAGTCACCATTTTGTATTGGAGGTTCATTGGTACCAGTAAAAAGATATTAAATATTAAAAAAAAAAGTGTTCAGATCTGTATGTCATATCATTCATTTGTTGTTTTTCTTATATTTTTATTTGTGTAATTAGGTAACAAGTTTGTAATTTTTGCAGTAGATTCATAAACCATTATTATTATAAACTATGATTTATTATTATCAGTTTTATTCTTTGTATGCATACATATTTGAATTTATTATAAATATATAAATATTACTTGGGCAGACCTATGTCCAGCAGTGGACGTCTTATGGCTGATATGATGACGATGATATCAATATATTAACACAGAATATATCTATATATATATATAATCATGGGGAGGCCTAAAATTAGATGCCCCCGTTATTATAGATAATTAATGTTTATATACTCTACAATGTTATGTACTTACCTTTCAGCTGCAACTATGTGTGACTTTTCTCGATTTACCAAATAATATTACAAACGCGAAGAGTTGTAAGAATGTATGTTTGTTACTCTTTCATGCAAAAACTGCTTCATTGATTTTGATGAAACTTCACAATAATATAGCTTATACATTAGAATAATACATACGCTATGTTAAAATAATAAATGTGTATAAGAGCGTGTTAAATTAGTTGCAGTATAAACAAATTAGAAGTGTCTGTTTGTAATACCATAATAACAGATTTTTAAAATAGGCATATGAAAGTATATCCCGTACTAATAAAATAAGCTTTTTGTCAGTCTGTTTGACGTAAACTTCGAAAGGCGGATAGCTACTAGCTATGTCTTCAAGAAACTCAGGTTATTTTTATTATTTATTGTAGTTGCAAGGGAACTATGCGGGCCGTGGGGTGCTATATTAATATTAACTGTTGTACCTCTTTATTGTGTATTTAAATAGATATCTTTAGAATGTATTTAAATCTATCACTAACCTTTTCACAGGCAATAAACACCGTAACAAAAATACCCTAACACCTCACCTCTAAACCCCATCCCACATCATTGCCAATAAAAAACGGGCTGAAAATAACGAACCTCTAAATCCCGAAGGGTTGGTATATCCCGTCAATGGAGTGTGTCGATTTTGAATGGACAGACAGATTGACCGTCGGACTAGTGAGACCGTTTCTGAAATAGCAGGAAATTGTTAGGGGTGGGAAGGCTTAGGGTGTTTATTGAAATTGCCATTGTTATTTGGTTACGATCTGGATGTAAATGTCAAAACGATGGAAGGAAACTATGGTCCTTTTTTGTTTGGGTTTTATTAATGGAACAATTTTAATGGGTCTAGATCATCGTATCAGCCATAAGACATCCACAGTTGAACATAGACCTCCTCAAGTAATCTCCGATAGGAGCGGTTGTATGCGGCCTGTGTTCAAAGCGATCCTGCGGTTTTAGTCAGCTCGTCTATTTATCCTGCGGGTAGACGCCTCACGCTGCGCTTGCCGGTACGTTGTCTTTATTCTAGAACCTTAAGACTCCAACAGCCATCGGTTCTGCATACCAAAAGTCCTGCCCTCTGCTACTTGAACTTACAAACCGCCTGGTTATGTCCGTAACTTTGGTTCTGTTACAAATCTGCTCATTCCTGATTCAATAAAAGTCCGAGCATTCTCTTCTCTATAGTTCCATTTGCCTAGTTAGGAATAATATTAATAATAATTACTACAACATCTCATACATTGACCTGACTGTGTGGTAAGTCGCTTAAAGCATTTGCGCTACGGGCGCCAGACAACAAAAGAATCACAAATATACTACTTAAATACATATAAATACACCCAAACACAGAATAAAACACAAAAATCATCATATAAATATTGGCTCTGGGTAGGAATCGAACCGACGACCCCTGGCGCACAAGATAGGACCATCTTGCGCCATCGGACCCGTAATCTGAAACGGTCTGGGGTGATCTACACTCAGCACACACTCGAGAAAACATAAATGGATATGGAAAAAGCAAGAAGAGCATAGAGAGGAGGCATAAGAGAGTTAGTCATAGAACTCCATCAGAGTAGTATCTATTTTCCCCGGTACTAGGTATCGTAAGAGGCGACAAAGGTAGCGAAACTGACGGGTAGCGGTATATCAAATGCAAAAAGCTCGTCGCAAGGCTACGCTCTTCGATTGTCACCACGCTTGCCCAACGCGGCAATCATGTCCAAACTTCTGTTACAGCAGGTACAGCAGTTGGCGTTCTACAAATGCTGTGATAATGATAATAATGATGAAAAGTACTTACTTTTCATCATTATTATCACTATTACAAAAGTAATAATTAAGTGTTAATCCTGAGTAGAGATCTAACCTGCTACCCTTGGCGTGTTAGAAATACTCATGTCTAAATGTATAATGTTTTACTGTTTTACTTTTTTTATATAGCAATAACTTCTAATCTCATAACACGCTTCAAAGCGAAACTGCCCTCGTGAACAGAACAAGGCAAATGTCCATATTGACATCACTTTCTTGCCCAACATCCTAACCTTATTGCGAACAAGAGCCTTGAATTATTAACGAACAAAAAATACCCAAAGCACCCTTATACAGTAACCCATAAAAAATACGCACGAGAGCATTGAAAGATTGAAAGGGGAAAAACACTTACCTCTTCAATTTATGGCCAAATCTGGCCCTTGGGATGCTCGTGGCCGGCCTAACAATATTAGCCAAGTCGGGAAACTTATAAGCTTGGCCAGGCCGTTCTCGGGAAATTGATTGGGGTATTTGGGTGGTTTTTTTAACTGATGAGCCGGTGGGTGTATTGGCCTTTGGGACTAGACTGATTGATTCTGGTGTTTAGCTGTGAAACATTATGTTTGCATAGTTGATAATGTTTGTTTGTTTGTTGACGTTTTATTTTTCTATTTCAGACTGTATAAAAATCTGAATGCCAAGCTTCATCTATTATTTTTCTTATTGTAAAAAATTATAGAAAGAAAAAATCAAAACGATCTATGTTCAATAATAATTGAAAAATCAGTATTATTGCGGTGGCAGGTATTTTATCGGCAAGGAATATATGGAAACAGTATTTGAAGCTAGTTGTATGTCGTGTCAATTTTTGTGCTAAATTCATGTAGAACTAAATTATTGAAGCGTTCACAAACCAATATAAGACTTTTATTAAATGTGGAAACGTCACAGAAAAACACGAAGTACGACGAATATTATCCTAGAAAACGTGTACAGAATAATAAATAAATCGATTTTTTAATTAAGATGCTTAATTAAGAAACTTAATTCAGATGAAAATATAAAGTTAATATAAAAAATAAATTGTTTAACTTCTATATTATATTTGTTTGATAAACTCCTTTGGAAGAAAATAAATAAAAAAAAGTCTCTAATTGGTCAAAATCATGTATCAGTAAAAATTTAATCATCAATTAAATAGTATTTCTACTAAAAAACTCATAGAACAAAATTTTAACGGTCATAGAAAATAATCTGACAAAATTACTGAAAAAACAAAAACATTTGTGTTAAATTTTTTCCTTGAGTTCTCAAACAGAAATATTAAAATTTTCTAACATTTTTATGCGTTCATCACTCATAATAGAACTGCTCCTTTAACGAGTTTCAATCGCGATTTATTCCCTATTTTTTTACAGAATTTGAAATGTATTGTAGTTATTGCAACTTTCAATCTTAATGCAACATATTTTGTCAATCCAGAGAACGATTACCGCAAAAAATATATTGCTGATAACGATGTATTTGACGTGCCCGATGACGCAGATGGTAGTGATCCTGTTTTGTGCGCTAAAGGTCGTGAGTTCGATGCCCACCTAGGATAATATTTATATGTAGATATTTGTGTTTGTGTCTGGGTATTAAATATAAATAATTTAAATACTATAATTGTGATTCGTCTGTTGTCTGATATCTGTAACACAAGTGCTTTAAGCGAATTATTACGGAATCAGGTCAATGTATGAGATGTTGTGGGAATTTACAAATTTATAACCTAAACGTCAAACAAAAAATGTATAGAAATAAATTAACGGTGTTAAAAGAGTTATTAACATTTTCCTTGCTTGCAATACTGGATACATGTATAATTTAAAATAGGTATATCTGCATGTTATTCCAGAGTTTGCATGTAGTGTACTGGTACCTTTTCAGTAAGAAATATAATTGGAGATACGTCACGCGATATCAAATGTACTGCGCAGTTTCCATTTCTAACACATTATAAGATATTCTGTTGAAACCGCAGCCATTCTCATTTTATTCAGTGACCCAAATAATCACCGCAGTCGAAGAAACCGAATAGCCCCTTTGTCCGTTGTATGGATGTATGTATGGACGTTTGTATGGACGTTTGTATGGGTGTTGTATGAGTGTTTGAATGCGGCCGCCGATGTGAGACGGACACGGCGCGTGCTGTTTCTTATTGAATTGACGCTTAGATTGTTACTAGTACACGGATTATGTACAGGGTGTTTTGAAAGGAAAAATTATGTTATTAATTCTGTGTATTTTTAATTTGAGGGATAACAAACTAGTCACTAGTGATAGTAATTTCTTATTTATTCGTTGAATCTTATTGAGCGTTTAAAACATTTAACAACATTTATATTTATATCTAGCGAAGATACCGGTAGAGTAGAATAGTACCTCCCCCTCTACCAGGTGTCGTGAGAGGCCACTAAGGTACCGCAACCGACAGATGGCGGTATATCAGCTCAAATGCACAGGGCGAGATGGGCAGCAGCGTCCCTTGAACACATTTGCCCAGCGTGGCAATTATGGGAAAAAATTCCCCTTTCTTGAGGAGGCGTAGGAGTAGGCGTAGGAGGCAGTAGAGTTCCAATGGCTGGTATGATGATGATGATATTTATTTAAATTTATTTTATTCCTACATGTGAGACATAGAGTACTATGTCCAACAGTGGGCTTTCTACGGCTAACATAATGATAATGGTGATGATGTTTAAAAAATATACTATTTTTTTATTCGATCTACTTTTTTCTGAAACGGTTTCATGGATATGCACGATTGCTCAAAGTTTTAGATTTTGGTTAAGTCAAATATTTTTTTACTAAAATATTTGTGGACTAAATTTAATTTTGATGTATAGTTAAAAAATTGTGCTTACAGTAGGCTCTGACAGTAGTTGACCCTAACTTCGCCCAGGATTGCAATTCAATTAAATACCTTTGATTCAGTTACTGTGGGAGTTCCAATCTAGATCTTAAGTCCTAACCTATAAACAACCTGCATTAGATGATACTTTTTTTTCGTAACAATCCCCGATCCAATCCCGAACTGATTGCGTACAAACCAGGTCATGTCGAAAACAGAAATTATTATATTAGCAGCCAACAAACGTCTACTGCTGCACAGAGGCCACGTCTTTCATATTATCCATAATTGCCGCGATGGGCACGCAATGGTGGCAATCGCAAAGCGTCGGAAATGATTCTGGTCATCTCCGCCTTTTTTTGAGCTACACTTTTTCAGATATACCGCCATCTGTCGGTTCCAGTACCATTTTACAATTTCAGTTATATTCATAACAACAATTACCATAAAGGCCAAATAAATGACGGCTTTTAATTTATTATAATATATTTTATCGAAACATTACTACATAACACATACCAGATGACAAAAAACGATATACTTTTATTGAATACCTAATCATCTCAGAGGTGATAAAATAAGTATTATATTAAGAGAAGTCGTTTTTCAGTACAACAATTGAACGATAATGTAATTAATATCGACGTCAATGTATGAGATGTTGTGGAAATGTATTATTATTAGTAATCTAAGGATATTTCAAATGTTTAAACCCGTGAAGCAAATGTAAACACCCTTTATGAGCTGATGGTAGTTGTCACGTGACACGTCGGCATTGTGTCGCGCGTCGTTGTCGCTCCGGGCCGCCGACCGCTTCCTCTTGACGCATTGTGTGTTTTACATTTAGTTTGTTAATTAGTACGTAATACTTTAAGAACTTGTACTGTGTCCTGATATGGGCAGACGATTACAATACCTACATCTCTCCAGTGTCGGTATACCTATCTTTTTTCAAATATTTGTTGGAATATCTCATGGAAAAAACGAACCCCTGATTATCATCAAGTCTCAACCCTCTAGTGTTCCATTTTGAAAGGTGAGAGGTACTAAACTTACCGGGTAATGTAGCATGTTGTAGATTTTCACAAGGACGGTAACGCGCTGTTCCTGTAGATGACACAATAATGTATAAGCGACGGCAACGAAAAATTGATTATATTTATACATTATTAAGCCGTGTGTGTGTACCGGCAGATTAGAATAGTACCTCCCACTGGACTAGGTGTCGTAAAAAGCCACTAAGTTACCAGAACCGACAGATGGCGGTATATCCATCCGAAACAGTGCAACTTAAATGCACAGGACGGTAGTGGGCAGCAGAATCCCCGTCGCGAAAGTGAAAGAAAGGAAAAAAGCAAAGAATGAATATGCAAAGTTCCCCTTTTCTTAGGGAGGCATATGTCCAGCAGTGGACTTCCAATAGCTGGCTGATACATCTTTTTTTTGAAGTCACTGAAGAAAACAATGTGATAATATTGAATAACACAACTATTGCTCATGTTGCAATAAAATTCATAAATAACATCTAGTACATTATAAAAAAAGTGCGGAAAAAATTAACTAGATCATCCTTATTTTTAAGCTCACTATTTAACTCTATTTAAATTGCCACGAAATAAACAAGCAAACAGTTCCCACGATGGTAAGCTTTACCGTAGCATTATCACGCTCGTGATATCTCAAATTCTCAATAGCGCTTTCCTTGTGACCTGAAGACAGGAATATTATGTGATATTTCCCAGTACTTGCTGCCTCTTCTAGCCTTCAACCGTCTTCAGCTTCGAGCGAGGTCCTGAAATAGACAATCTCTACTTCTAGTAGTCGTCATATCAGCCGTTAAATCCTCTGTTGGATATAGGCCTCATCAAAAAAGTGGGATGTTTGGGGGAGGGCCAAAAGCAGAGCATAGCTTTGCCACAAGGATGCTGCTGCCCATCCTCACCCTGTTGTATTTAGGCGGTTTCAAATTGATAAACCGCTAATGTTGGTTCCGGTTCCTCAAACGCCTCTCCCAACACTTGGTACAGCGGAAAAGTGGTGGTTTTAAATAACAGTTATTACCAAAAAAACAAATTAAATAACGGTTTAAGTTTTTCTTTAATGATTAAAGATCATGCCGCAATGCAAACAATTCATCAAGACGACATCCAAATGAAAAACTGACAAGGAACAATATCATCCTTCATCAAATAATCATGTCAGAGGGGATTAAAAAAGGAAAAATTAACATTAAACACAAACAGAGAAATTCGGTCCGCCATTCAAAAAGGACCATCAATAATTAATAGGCCGTTTCTTTTGGAAATTAGCCACCATTTGGGGGTTAACAGAGTCTTGTGCAAAGGAAAAAAAGTGTATTTTTCCCTGTTAGAAAATCCTAAGGGAAATTTTATATACGAACTTGGTCGATCGGCTGGGGAGAGAAGAGTTAGGGCGACTGGATGAGGCAGTATAAAGTCATCTCTAATTATGAAGACATATAATAAAAAAAATCAGATCATAATAGATCCATGTGGTGTAAAAGATGATGTGACAACAATAGAGAAAGGAATGTTAAATTGGTTTGGACATACAGAAAGAATGGATGAAAGTAGAATGACTGCACAAATATATAGAGCGGAAGTAAATGGAAGAGTTGGTATAGGACAACCGAAGCGAACATATTTTAACCAGGTAGGAGAAGTATTAAAGAAGTGCCAGGTCAGTACCAAGAATAAACGAGAGTGTATGAAAGGACTAATGCGAGTATGCCAAGATCGTAACAAGCGGAGATCCATAGTCTCTGCCTACCCCGATGGGACACAGGCGTGATGTATGTATGTAATAATTAATTCATAACATCTCATCCATTGACCTGACTCAGAGATTAGAAATTTAAAGCAACTGCTTTTCAGCGACTTTTTAAGGCGTTTTTATATTTATTTTTGTTTATTATTATTATTATTTATCTCGTATTTACATTTTATCTGACGATTAAATTTCGAACATGGGGTACAGATGAGAATAAAAGGTGACTGAGGTAACGGAACTTAAAGATGGCGGTATAACCATCTAAATGAGTGGAACTCAAATGCAATAGGGCGGGAATGTGCATCAGCATTCCTAGCGCGAAGCTACGCTCTGTGATGGCCATCACTTAACGTGGCAATTAAAGGCATTTATCTCTGTCTTGGGGAGGCCTGTTAGGCACATCATCATGATAATAATGATATTAAAAGTGCTTTAAACTACTTATCTCGATGTCAGGTGAACGTACAAGGTGTTGTCTATATTTATTATTGTTATCAAGTAATAATAGTTGTAATAATGAATCTTAGTTTATTTTGCCCGCAATCCTTCATTATTCATTAGCCTTAGTCTGTAAGTCTGTTCCATAAACTTTAGTTCCATGCCCCGTCGACCCTTAGCGATGAATTAATGAAAAATGAAATCGACTTGGCAAATTTAATATTTTCCGTCGGAGCGGACCAATTCGCGATGCTGATTATAGAGCATTGCTCGAGTCATTGCATATTGATTGCTCTTTGAACTTTGCTTATAAAATTAGACGTTGATTCTGCATTGTTGACAAGCGAATTACATTTCAATGGCTTAACAACCTTAATGTACCAATTTTAGGATACATTCTTTAATGTCAATCTAATATTCTCTTATATTTATCCGTTTACTAATTATAATAAAACAAAATTACTTTTTTGACGGCTTTATAACACGGTTTAATTAACTCTACTCATTTTTGGTCTGCCATGTCGGTTACCTTACGGCAACCGTTCATAAGATTGTCAAATGATGCTGTATCAGGTTCTGAAAATTACAAATATTAGTTTTACAATTTTTTAGGGCTTATTTAGAGCCCCAGACAAACTCTACTACTAGATAATGTTTGTAAAAACCTTTACTTCCGAACGAACACAGTTTCATTCCACAGATGCTTCGCAAAAGCAATTGAAATTTAAAAACTGCCCAATTTCTATAGAGATGGTTGGGATAATAATAATAAATAATAATAATAAATTCCCACAACATCTCATACATTGACCTGACTCCGAGGTAAGTCGCTTAAAGCACTTGTGTTACGAATGCCAGACAACAGAGGAATCACAAATATACTACTTAAATACATATATTTTACACCCATACACAGAGCAAACACAAATATCATCATATAAATATTTGCTCTGGGTGGGAATCGAACGACGACGACGACCACGACCCCTGGTGCACAATACAGGATCACTACCATCTGCGCCATCGGGCCCGTCAGATGGTTGGGAAATACTACCTGCTTGGATCCTGTCGTACACTTGATCAAGAACCACCGCTAACATCACAGCACTGCCCGATTACTAAATACTAACAGTACCGACGTGTACCAGAATGCGAACGCGAAAAATTTAAATCTAAGAAAAAAAATGTGTAAAGGTAGTAATTCTAACTTTCAAATCCTGACACAATCTCTTTTGTTATTCTTGTCAAACTAAATATGTGAAAACTTAAATAAACCTCGTTTAATATTTGTTAAAAATGTTGTTTTATAATTCAAACCTAAAGCCTACTTTGTTCGATTGCTTATCCATCTTTTTGATATATTTATTTATCAATATATGTTTTAAAATTTGACATTTTCAATCACCGCTAGCTAAATTTTTCTAAAGTAACAACAACAATATTAAAAGCATTAAAAGTTTTTAAAGGAATTATATACCCAACCTCTAATTTTTTTTATATAATTATTTAACCTTATTGCTTTACTTTTATTTATTGAATAATAAATGCAAATTATCTCTTTCTGTCTGTCGCGCTTTCACGTCGATCATAGGCTTATATTTAATGCGGAAAAACAGTTGTAAGGAGTTGAAAGAGGAAGATAAAAAGTTTTATGGAAGTATCGTCATTTTTAGTACTAGATGATTGAAACTTTTTAAGCTGTGGTGTCTATATTAATTAACTAAGTGGGCTTACCTAAACGGAACCAAAACTTTATTACACGTAGACAAAATAGCGAGCAGCGCTAGTTTTAAATAATTTGGTTTGTCATATTTATATCAATGCAGACGGTGTAAACGTTTAATCTGACAGCACTGTGATGTTGGTCTTAAAATATAGGGAATGACATAATTTTTGGTTTAATATCAGTTTGGTAAATTGCCTGTTGAATAAATTGTAATTTTTGATTTACTATTGTATAGATTAAATTTGATTTGGTATTGTATGTACGAGTATATAAGCAAATTAAGAATTGCTTTAAATGGTGAAATAACTGCCATATATTTGTTTTCTTTTATACGATCAAGTCAACAAACAAACATACGGCCTGCATTACCGTTGTCTATAGACAATCGTATTGTCACAAGGATATCAGTAGTGAGTTGCCAATCGTGTGATTTGAATGTATTGTCACATTACCCAGTATTCATTGCTTCTCTCACTCTTCAAACCGGAACATAGCAATGCAAACACTGCTATTTTGCGGTAGAAATAAGTGAGAGTGGAGTACCGATGCAGACGACCCTTACAAGAAGTCTACCTCTTATTTCTTATCCTCCTATATTTTACATGCATCGAATATTATGCTCTTTTTACATAACAGATATATACCTAAAGATGCCTAAAGTATGTATAAGTGTATTTTATTTATTTACTTTCACCAGCTATCGATAACATTAGGTAGTACAATTTACAACACTATATCTAAGAACTTAATGTAAAAAACAGTAGATTTTAGATTAGAACACATCATGCAAAAATAAAAAAAAACATTAATTAACACTTAAAACCTAACTAAACTATTAAAAAGAAATCTTAATACAAAAACAAGAATATATGAATAGAAGTATACCAAATAACATCTACAAGTTAAAAAAAATATTTTTTTCTACTATAAAAATATGCCAATATCCCAATTTTCAAACAAATTTATTGAATATAAGTCTTATTTAAATTTACTGCTACAAGATTTCGTTGAAGATAAAAAGTATTAATTTTTTTCGCAACACGGACCAAGTAACCAAGGATGGAAACTAAACATCCTTGACAAGTATCGAAGAATCAAATATACCCTAGAGCGGTACACGCGAAAAAATCTCAACCAATCTGCTGATTAGCTATTTTTTGGGGGCGACATTAAACACAGATTAATCGCCCCTCACATCCCAGGGGGGTGTGGGGGCGAAAATTATACTTCGAATTAATGACAGTTTAAAAAAAATTAGCCCTCCGGCAACGAGTGGCTCGATGCACCCAGCTTAGTTAGAACCGTAAATTTGAAGATGCAATTTTAAAAATGTATGTATAGAGATTTTTCTTTTCTCGATCTTGTTTATTTGTGTCGTTCGTGGACGGTTTCTTCGCTTCATAGTATTATAGTATCATATGACTACCTAAACAATCTTATTATCAACTTTGACATACAATCATGCCATATAAAGTCCTCTATTAGATATAGGCCTCTCCATGATGGGATATTTATGCCATAATTGCTGCGCTGGGCAGGCGTGGTGGCAATCGCAGAGCGAACTAGGATGCTGTTAATTATTCCCAACCTGTAGTATTTAAGCTGCTTTGTTTTAGATGGTTATACCGCTGTCTGTCTGTCCCGGTACCTTAATCGCCTTCTACGACAGAGGGAGGAACTATTCTAGTCTGCCGGTACCTCAAGGCTGTAACTTTCGAAGTATCATCGACATCATCATATCAGCCATAAGACGTCCATTACTGGACAAAGGCCTCCCCAAGTAATCTCCAATAGGACGGGTTGTATGCGGCCTGTGTCCGGCGCGATCCTGGGGCTTTAGTCAGATCGTCTGTCCATCTTGCGGGTGGACGCTCTACGCTGCGCTTGCCGGTCGTGGTCTCTATTCCAGAACTTTACAACTCCATCGGCCATCGGTTCTGCGTACCAAATGCCCACTGCCACTTCAACTTACTAATACTAAAATAATACTTTCGAAGTATATTTATAATATTTTCAGTGTACACAGTAAGTCTAATACAGTTATTTGGTTACAGAAGCAACAAGTATATATCTTTTTATGTTATGATGTCAGCAAACAAGCATGCGTTCCGTTCGATGATAAACGTGACCGCAGCCTATAGACACTCGTGTCCTCATAAAAATATCACTGGAGTGTCACCAACCTTATTAACTAAAGATATAATGTCACCTGTACCCAGAAATTTCACTGCTCCTCTCACCCTTCAAACCGGAATGCAGCTATGCGAAAACTTTTGGGCGGTAGAAATAGGTGAGAGTGAGGTGCCAATGCAGACGAACTTTATAAGGGGTTTACATTTAGTAAATATATAATGTATAAATAAATATACATGAATACAATTAAAACTAAGACTAATTAAAAAAATATTGTTAATAGAAACAAATACTCAATATATATTTCATTCATGATCACACTAGCCATTGCAAGTCCATTGCAGGATATAGGCCTCCCCAAAAAGGGGGGATCTTTCCCTAATTGCCGCGCTGGGCAAGCGTGTTAGCAATCGCAGAGCATAGCTTTAGTGACAGAGATGCTGCTGCCATTCCTGTTTTGTACATTTAAGCTACGTTGTTTCGGTATACCGCCATCTGTCGGTTCTGGTACCTCAGTCGCCTCTTACGACACCTGGTTCAGGGAAAGTATTATTCCACCTTGCCGATACCCCACGGCAATATGTTAGATTAAATCATACCAATTTTTTTCTCCAGTAGGTAAACTCTTTGTAGAATGTCACTCAGCTAAGTATTCAAACTAATTAAGGACTATAATTCTGACACAATATTATCTACGGGATTTATATATATATATATCATATATTGACCTGATTCCGTGATAATTCGCTTAAAGCACTTATGTTACGGATATCAGACAAAAGAGAACCCACTAATGTTATACTTATACACATATTTTTGACACCCAGACACAGTACAAACACAAATGTCACCATATAAGTATTTGTCCTGGGCGGGTATCGAATCCACGCATAGGCATATACGATCACTACCATCTGTGCCATCGGGCCCGTCAACACTAGATCATATTAAAACTATTATTGTTTAAAGTTAAATATAAACTGCGTCAATTTTATTTAATCGAATAATTTTAAAATAGAATCTGGCAGGAAATATATAAATCTTTGGTATTTTTTTTTGTTAAGGAGATCCATCAATTTTGGTCGTGTACATTCAAAAATTAGGCGTAGTGAATCCGAGTCGTCCCGGAGCGTCGTCGAATATTTTTCGACATCTATTTATGCATTTTTTTTCGAACGTTAATTCGCGAGATGGATTGGGGGTCGGGATAGGGTAGGGGGGGGGGGGGGGGGAGAACCATTATCCGTTCGTCTGTCCTTTCCAAATGTTTAATGAAATACGTCGGTTAGGATTAACGTTTGTTTACAAGTTATTGCTATTCCATTTTTATTTCCGATCCATTGCCTTGGCCGCCATCTTGTTGCTTATTTCTGTAACCGTTTTAAGTGACATCTTTATTTTACAGGGTAACAGTGTCTATTGTAATTGACTGCTGTTTTCTTATAACTGACTTATTCATTCTATCCATTTCTCATAAATAATTAACGTTTCCAACCAATTTGAGATTGCAATAAATTGACAATAATTTTTCTATTGCCCTTTTTTAATAATCCGGAGATCGCTTTATCTAAAAGTAAAAACGATTTTAACAAAGATTTTCGGCTTACGCCACATTAGCATTAATCCTGAAACGAACGGCCGAACGGACTAAATCGAGCATGAAAAGGAACATAAAAATTAACGAAAAAACAATAGAATTAACATAGAAACCATCTGTGCTGAAAATGACTACCGTGTCCCCTACTAAGGATGCCGATTGGAAAAAAATATCACTTTACTATCAACTTTATTCTTGTAAGTATTATTATTTTGGAATAAATGTACGTCAAAATAGAAAAAATATTATTTTTAAACTATCATCATTGAATCGAGTGGTACTGGCAAAGTAGAATAATACCTCTTTCTGTTCCAGATG
The DNA here is from genome assembly GCA_020976665.1 of Heortia vitessoides. Classification (NCBI taxonomy): domain Eukaryota; kingdom Metazoa; phylum Arthropoda; class Insecta; order Lepidoptera; family Crambidae; genus Heortia; species Heortia vitessoides. Next base: position 1,946,923 of record JACJUM010002809.1, read on the forward strand.
TCGTAAGAGGCGACTAAAATACCAGAACCGATAGATGGCGGTAATTCCATCCGAAACTGTATATAGCTCAAATGCGATGAGATGGGCAGCAGCATCACCGTCGCGAGAGCTGCGCTCTGCGATTGCCAACACGCTTGCCGAACGCGGCAATTATGGGCAGAACTCCCCTTTTCTTGGGGAGGCCTTTGTCCAGCAGTGGACTTCCAATGGCTGTAATGATGATTATTATACATTATTTGTGTTCTCAAACCAGACGCGCAAATGTGTAGTATGAGTTATACAACTGTTCAAAAGTTTTTGATGCGAGAAAAGAAGTCTTAAAAACAATCTCATAATGCTATACTAAAATGATGCTACTAGAATCAATACCATGGAAAAGACAATTAGTAAGAGCAATCATCTCAAGGCGGCCCAACCGCATTGATTCCTTGCCTCTCACTCCCTCGGGGACGAATTTATCTGGTAAAAAGCAATAAACATTAAAAATAAAATGGCGGATCCCCCCTCTGATCGTGTCATTAGGTTCCGTACTCGCAGCTTGAGAGCCCTTTGTGTTTGTGTCTGTACTGTTGTTCGAATACACTATGGAATATAATCCGTCTGCTGAGTTATATTAAAATGCAATATTTTGTTTAGGAGTACCGCAAGGGGGCGCACTAAGACCGATACTATTTTTGTTGTATTGTGAAGGGTGTTTAGATTTTTGGATTAATATTGCTTTAAAGGTTTATTTGTTATTAATATTTACTATTGAGTTTTATAGGCTTTGTTGCTATAATATTATAAAATAAATTTACAAATATGATACAAATTGACTATGACATTACTATTTTAATTAAGTCTTTTTGTTCATCATACTAGCCATTAAAGGTCCACTGCTGGATATTGGCCTCTCCAAGACATGAGGTATTACCCATAACTGCCGCGGTAAGCAAGCGTATTGGCAATCGCAGAGCGCATCTTTTGCGACGGTATCGCTGTTGCCCACCCGATCTGGCATTTTTCAAAATGAATATACCGCTATACGAGTATATCGGTTCTGGTACCTTAGTCGTCTTTTATAACACCTACTTATATGACAACTCTGGGTTACTGTTCAACTCTGTGGGTGCCTCGTGGCGTTACTTTTGTTAAATTTTATTTAATACAAAATATCTATAAATGTTTTAAAATAAACTTGAAATAATTTGTTCAATAAATTTGAACTGTTTAACTTCAATCGAGCCCTACTTTGTCAAACGCTTATCCCTTTTCCAAGTTTTCCAATATTGGTACATGTGAAGACAAAAAACGTGCTCAAGTGCCGTAACACAGTGTCACAATGTGCCGTCATTCCGGCCTCTCCCCACTCTTTCCTTAAGTATGGGGGGATGGTTTTAATTAGAAGTGACAGATATTATGCCGTAAGATTTTACGATCGAATTAGTGATTTTTTTCCCGAATTGAACGTAGGTAATTGCGCGTTTTATATCTCCGTCATTAAGTCGGGCCAGCTTTATCGGAACTGGTTATTTTTTAATGAACGTTTAAAAAATGTGGTTTGAGAGTAGCTATTGATCAAATGAGATGATGAGTTTAAGTGTTTTAACTATTATTACTAATAAAAATATTAACAGTAAGAAATATACACAAATTATAATACATAATTAATATTATTAATAATATTAATTACATAAGATAAAAACAAATAAGTAATTAAATAACAATTGTTAATCGAGCAAATAATAATGTACAATTTTACGGTTTTCAACTTTTAAATATAATTTAATCAAAAATCAAGCCCAACGTCGCCCAAAGTGGTAGAAATCATACAAAGGTCGTGTGCATTGGTACCTTACTTATTTACCGCCAAATAGCATTGCTGTGTTTCGATTTGTGGGGAAAGAGAGAAAGTGTAATTACTATGTAATGTGATATAATACCTTCAAGTCACAAGGTTGGCAGTGCATTAGCGATATCCTTGTGATATTACCAGCGTCTATAGGCTTGTTTGTCAACCTGGTCTAATAAAAAAAAACACTCTTAAAAACAAAAACGAAACGGCAATAAAAAACACGTAAATTAAAAACAAACCAATATTTAAAGCCGTTAAAAAGTATCGTTTTACTAAGCAGTAGCATCTCAATCAGGAATTGTTTCTCTTTTTCCAAAAAATACTGCCAGTAGATATACATAACAAACATCAATAATTGTCTACCAATATCTACGTTAAGATACCTCACAAACTAACATTTGCCTGACTATTTCCATGAATACATATCCTTTATAAATCCAATGATGCCAAAAAACCTATACACACGCGTGTTGAGAGGAGATAGCAGATGTAATAACAGAAGCATTGAGAGACACAACCGAACATTGTTATTAAAGAATTAGCTATCTACTAGAAGAGATAAAAAAATTAAACAAAACAAATATAGAATGAGTGATCTACTTTTTAATGTCAAAGTATCGGTTGTGTATATATAAATATATATAAAATTAACATTAGTAAATAACCACAAATAATTCTCCGTGATTTCTGAATTATTCTAAGTCTAGCATCCCGACACACGGGTGGACTAAAATGGGAACTTGTCTTGAAGATCTCGTACTCAAGACCCTACCTAAAATCGAAAATATTACAGAAAGAAATGTCTTCTGTCCGAGGGTATAAGATTGTATTGACCTAAAAAATTTATGAGAAATAAAAATTTTATATAAAAATGAAACCGAAAATCCATAATAACAATATCGAAATTGGTCCAGTAGTTTTTTATTATATTAGAGCTAAATAAATATCCAAAAATATAACGTGAATTAATTAATACAACACAACGTGAATTAATGATGAATTAATTAGTGTAGATAAATAGAGATACTTTGTATTAGTAGCAAAAGAAAAGTAGGAATACATATGCTGTCCTTCAATGACTAGCCACATCCAGCCAACCAAGAAGCCGAACACAAGCAAGATGCTACAAAAACTTCACCATTAACATTCAAGCAAATATCGTCCGTGCCCGTCCTGGCGACCTACCAAGAAAGCTCAGAATCCCTTGAGGTGGGAAGCAGTAATTTCTAATAAGATAATAAGCTGCTTTTCCAATAGTCCTGTGGGTGCGAGCTAATGACGCGAGCCGATGAGAATGGATGTGCCTCACACATTGCGCGGTCTCTGGGGGATTTTCTATTGATTGGTGTCCTTTAGATGATGTTGTGGATACTTCTGTCTAATAGTTTCGACAGTATAATATATATATATATATTTATATTCATAAACCAAAAAATAAGTTTATTTCTACCATATGCATAACTTGCTAAAATTTTTTCGGTGAAATATGAGAATTAAGTACTAAAATCTAGGCTTACTGATTAATTGAACGCCTACTATAAAACAGTTTTAAGCAAAATTACGTTTTTACTTAACGGCTTGAAAACGCGGCTTATCTAATGTTTTTTTGTTGACAAAGTAAAAGTAAATGTGTTTGAATGTATGTAATGTATTTAGTTTCTATATATTAGAAATAGTAAGTTATACAATTCATATATTGAAGACGAGATCAGGTTAAAAAAATCTATTGTATCGTATGGTATATTTAGGATAAAATTGGATATATAATAAAATCAACAAAAAAACAAACACCAACTAGACCATGTCAGTACAAGCAGTCATTCAGATGAACTGTTAGCAGAAACACAGCCAAAACCTCCCTCAACAGAAGCGATATCTCCTCATCCAACGATGACAAACAAAAACAAAGGTATCCCCAACCCAATATTTTCCAATAACACGCGTAATCGACGCAAGATCATTACCGTCCGCTGCCACATAAATTAATAAGGATTTTCTTGGTTTCCGCCACTTTATGGCGTGTGGGGGAAAGTTTAATAAGACTACATTGATGCTCTATATTGCCTTGGGATTTGGAATCGATGGACCTTAAGTATTGTCCACTGTCGGCATTAAGAGATTATAATCAAAGATCGTGCTTATTTATCGAGGTCGTCTCAAAACTTTGTTACTTTCCGATTGTTTATCCATAAAAAATGTTGTATTATATTTCAGATGATACTTACTGGGAAAATAATAATTTTATTGATTGCATCAAACCTGTTATAGTTTGACATTTGAGTGTTTAAAGGTTACCTACAATATTGAAATGCGGAATGGGAAAAATGCAGGTTCGAGTCCCACCTTACACTTAAGACAAGTTTTTTGTCTTTTAGAAAGTCATTTTAGAGGACTCATAAGCGCATTTGATTGTAATCCTATCTTGTACGCCAAAGATTCGATATTACCCAGAACAAATATTTATATAATGTATATTTGTCCTAGATATGTGCCTGATGATATCCTAAACACAAATGCTTTAACTAAGCGACTTACATCCGAGTCAGTTCAATATATGACATGTCTTGTCAATGTACGATCAACACGACAGCATCAATTTTATCTGGAAATTAAAAATAACTTGCAATTATAATAACAAATAGAGTTCCCGACATCATTATGAACCACCCAAAGCAGAAACATAATGCGGACTTCATTTTATCCGCATCCCCAATGTAGTGTATAAAACATAAAACCTAGAACGTAAACAAATATCTCGTATCTAGGAATAAGTACCGCAGCGAATAATCTAAAAGCCATAAGCTTCAGACGAAAAATATACTCGTGTATTCCGGACTGGACGAGGATTTGTAAGGAGCGGTGCACACTGGATATTCGTGGCCATTATGAAGCTATGAGCTAAGTTAGTCTTGATAGCTTTATAAATAAGCACAGTCAGTCGTTTAAACAATTGAATAAAAGCTACAGTTCACTAGACTCTTACAAAAGTCATCTGCATTAAAACTTAATCACCTAATCTAACCACGAATACCATGTTCTGTGTTCCGGCATCGAAATTACTGGGTATTTCTACTTGTTATCGCCTGCATTGGTACCTCACTCTCATCTATTTCTACCACCAAATAGCAATAGTGTTCAGTGCTGTGTTCCGGTTTGTAGGGTGAGATATGCAGTGAAATTACTGGACAATGTGACATAATATCTTCAAGCCACAAGGTTGACAACGCGCTAGTGATATCCACGTGATAATACGAGGGTTTTTCAGCGGGGGTGACGCTTGCTAACATGGAGACCGTCGGTTTTGTTGACATAGTTTAATAAAAAAATATCGTTATTAAATTTATCAATCCAGTATGTATCAATATCACGTCTGCTGTTGGACATTGGCCTCTCCAAGAAAGGGGGTATTTGCCTTTAATCTCCTCATTGGGGAAGTAGCGATCACTGAGTGCATATTTCCGTAAATAAGTACCTCTCCCTGTAGGTGAAACTAGCGTCAGACGACGCTATATCCACCCGAAATCAAATACAACAGAGAAAGATAAGCAGAAACATTTACATTGCGAAGTTACGCTTGCAAATTAAGGGAAATTATGGGTAAATTACTACGCCTATGATGAAGGTAATTTATTTATCATCTATCTGTCAATTAGTATAAGCCAAAGCAGCGCTATGTGACCATACCATACCAGGTATTATGTTTAGGTTCTAGTTTAATGACAACGAATTTATTTGAAAAATGGATAACAATATTGGTGAGGCCAATCAAAGATTGAATTTAATCTAAGAAAAAAAATTCGCAATACCATTTACTTAACCAAAATGTTATAAATCAGTTGCTAAAAAATATTCTTATTGTTATATAAATTGAGCATAAAATTGAAGAGTAAGTTAACATTATCTTGAAATCTCACCATCGACTTTTCTCACCAACTACAATATGACTTAAAGGAGCCATTTCGTTTTCCGCTGATAAATCCGTATATATTTTTCAAACCCCATTACCTACACGAGACGTGCTCCTAAAAGCTGCACTTTATTAGTAATAAAACAGTCCGTCTGTCCGTCCCCTAAGCTAAAACCAAACACTAATCCTCCTATACACATTAACAGATCTCTAGCGGAGCTGGCTTTGCCAACGCGAGCTCCGAACGCCGCTCTTTGAAAACATACATTTTAATTGAATACGCAAAAAGTTCTCGTATATATATTAATGCTTTTTAGATTGGATCGTGTTGTTTATTTAGGAAAATAAGTAGTGTCTAACGATGTTTGTGGTGTGAGATGTACTAGTATAAGTATAAATGGCGATTTATATAAATATATATAGATTAGAATAAAGATTTAATTTTTTATTATACTCAAAATTTCTAATCGATAGTGTCAATGGAGCCTTACGTGCCTTTATGGGAAGCCAAAACGCGTCAAAAATGGCACGACTGGTTGTTTATAGAGGTGTGTTGGTTTCATCACTGACATATGGTAGTGAATGTTGGATATCGAAGCACTTGAGAATAAATGCTGTAGAAATGAGAGCACTTCGAAGTATGTATGGTGTTAGTTTAAAAGATAGATTAAAGAATAATAATCCGTGATGTAAAAGATGATGTTGTGACAATAATAGAGATTGGACTGTTGAATTGGTTTGGACATGTAGAAAGGATGGATGAAAGTAGAATGACTGTACAAATATATAGAAAGGAACTGAATAGAAGTTTGCTTAGGGCGACCAAGGCGAACATACCTTAACTAGATAGAAGAGGTATTACAGAAAAATCAGATCAGAAGTACTAAGAATAAACGAGCGTGTAGGACTGATGCGAGCAAGGATCTATAGCCTCTGCCTACCCCGATGGGGACAGGCGCGATGTATGTATGTAAAATTAAAATCCCTTTTAAAAATTAACCATTGACGGCCTTTATAGCGCTTTCAATAGTGATCCTATCTTATCTTATAGTCCAAGTTTCGTGGCTTTGATCTCCACCCAGAAAAAGCGTTTATATAATGAATATTTATGATTTTTCCTGCGTCAGGGATGTGAAATGTATTTATTTATTGAACTCTATTGCACAAAACATTACAAAATGTACACAGCATTATCTCCGAGTCAACCATTACACGAAACAAAAAAATATATATAGTAGTGCAGACAAGATATATACAAAATAGATAAACGTTACATACATATTTTTACAATGAAGCGCAATAAATACATATGATATAAAAAAAAACATATAAAATAACGTACATAAGATTCAGTCAGTATTTATTATATTTGTAATTCCACTGTTGTCTGACGTCCGTAATACAAGTTCTTTAAGCAACTTATCTCGGAATCCGGCCATTGTATGTGATGTGGTGTGAGTTTATTTTATATTTATAACGGGCTCGATGGCGCCGATGGTTGTGATTCTATCTTATGCGCCAAGGGTTGTGGGTTTGCTCCCCACCGTGGACAAATATTTGTTTGATGAAATTTGTGTTTTTTCTGTGCCTGGGTGTTAAAATTATGTATTTAAGTAGTATTTGTGATTCCTCTGTTATCTGAAGTCTGTCACACAGATGGTCAGAAATTAAATTGTCGTAAAGGACGCGTAGGCAAAAATGTTTGCATTGTTTATTTCTAACTGTAGTTAATAGTATCAAGTAAAAAAGGATTCAATGACGATAGGATTTGTTAAAAATAGCTTTTTAAATAATATAATTATAACAAAGTAATTTCTTTTTTTGTTCTTCCTGTAAACCTGCACAATGTTTCTTGCAACTATTGGATTTATGACCTTCACATATCAAATCTACATTAGTTATGGTAATTGGGTCTGTTTTATAATGAAATGAAATTCTTAAGATAATCATGCTCTTATATACACACACTGGCGCTCATGTTATTTTCTGTTTCTTTATATATATTTAATAATATAGAGTTGTATTACGTTATTTTTTTAACAACATCATCTCTGTCTTTGTGGGAGTCTGATGACTATATCACAGGTATGTCTTACAAACTTCAAGCTAAGTCTATCCTGACTATTTTTCAACAATCTGTTTATTGATAAGCGTTATTTGAGAATAGATATTTCTAGACTTAATCGATCGCTTTTTCAAATTCAGTCGTTTCAATTCACTTTAAAAATTCTAGTTACTTTCATTGCCATCATTCCAAAATACAAAACTGTTTTAAATGAAGTTGTTTGTTATGAAGAAAAAATCATTTAAGTTTTTGCTATAATCTATCTCTGGCGGGAACCCGCAACTCGAACCCATTCTGCGCATCTTTTGTGTTTCTTTGGAGAGCTGGCCCTATCAGCCGAGTTTTTCTGGAAAGCGCTGCATCTGTATTTATATAGTTATTACAGTATTTGTAATATATTTTTGTACAGTATTAGTCATATAACGCCAACTTCTAGACATATGCTTCCCCAAGAGAACATTAGACTTAACAAAAATTGGACCTTGTGACTTAGAGACACATTACTCGGTATTTCATTGCCTATCTCAACCTTCAAACCGGTACATAAAAGTGCGAATACTTCTGTTAGTAATAGGTGAGGTACGAATGTATATGACGTCTAACTAAAAATTGAAAAAATTTGAAACAGCATTTGTTTTGATCCTGCCATAATCTGTTCCTTTAACCGTGTTGGTTGAGAATATCCAAGTCTGTTTCGATGGTTTTCTTCAAAATTCATCATAAAATTGCTTTGGAAGGAAACACGCTTCCTGATGAATATACCGCCAATTTCCGGTTCAACTAGTTAAATAGTAGTAATTTCCGATAAATTACATTCATACATCCAAAGGTTATAAGAAAACAAAACCAGATATCCGCCATTAATGCTGTAATACGCAACAGAAAGAGTGGCATAACAAAAATACGTGTAACCAAACGTAATCATATTTATCGTTGGGGTCCGAGAAATGGATTCGATGACCAAAGGCGCACTTAACGCTTTGATGTCTGGTCCCTTTATTTGGGATCGGGTGGTGTTTGGTGGGGTGGGGACGCGATTATAGACGTGGGGATTAAGAATTGTCACGAAGAGGTTTGATAGGAAATGTACGGTTTCAATTTTAGTTTTTAAGACGCCCATTTTGTAGTTGACATGACAAAATTTCAAAATTTGAATATTGAGCACTTGAAAATGCAGATAATTAGTAATCTTATGCCAAAATCACAAAGTTTATACTCATAAATTAAAAGTATGTATTTTACTGGATTCGTCCAGAATTACAACAATGTCACACACCCGAATAATTGTTAAATTAATACATTTCCCATATGAACCTAAGACTCGAGGACTAACTTGGTCGACTTGGTTAAATTGGTCGACAAAAAAAGCGTAATTTGATTGAATTATTTTTGACATAGTTTGATTCCCATCATTTAAGATTATGAAGGCCATTTTATATTTTTCCCTTAATTGCCCATGATTGCCGAAATGTGTAGCTTTCTTGATGGAGATGCTGCAAACCATCACCGTCCTCTGTATTTAAGCTACACTGTTCCGGATATACCGTTATCTGTTGGTTCTGGTACCTTAGTTAGTTATTATGTACTAAAATTGATGTCAATGATCGTATTATGGTCCATGATGACTTTAAATTTGCAAATAAAAAGTAATATTTCTAAAATAGATAATGTATTATTTTGAGTTGATAAAGTTTTGATCTAACAAAACAATATACATATATATCGTACCAAAGATAATATAATTCTTAAGACAAAGAAACGTACTTACAAAAATATAAATGAAAGCTAAAACCGCTATTGCTTATACACTGTGTCATTTCCTTACTATCACGTGTGCCATCCCAGAATTTTCCTTCTTTGATTATAAGTCGGCCATTAGACTTATTTTCGGCTAATATATGATTTAGAGGGTTGTAATACCGGTAAAGGGGCGGGGGTGTTTATTAGATATCATATCTGGTGTTTCGCCACATGGGCAGTAATAGCTCAAGACACAAACACGACACATGCTGCTTGATACATTTGCTTTAATGCACTAAGGTTGGACTGTAAGTTGCTTTGGAGTATCGCTGATGAATAATAGTACTGGTGTCGTCAGAGGTGACTCAGCTGCCGGAACCGACAGATGGCGGTATACCCATTCGATACACCGTAGTTTAAACACGTGAGGTAGACCTTATACAAAAGTTCATCCGCATTGGTACCTCATTCTCACCTATTTCTACAGTGTGTACACAAAATGGCAGTGTTCGCATCGCTCTGTCTGGAACATGCAATGCGGAAGGGAGAGAGACGCAGTGAATTTACAGGGTAATGCGGAATAATATCCTCAAGTCACAAGATTGGCAACGCGTTAGTGATCTGATGTTTATTATCACGCAGAAGCTTGTTTGATGACTAGAACTATAATATATGTATATATATTGGATGGGCAGCAGCATAGTCACGTCTGCCCAATATCCCTTTCACAAAGAAACCTATGTTCATCAGATGCCTTGTCTAAGGTTGACTTAACTATGAAATTAGTAACATAAATCTATTGAATTAAATATGTCATACAACTGAGGAATTACAAATTTCATGATCATGATATCAGCCATTCGAATTCCACATAAAGGGGGAATTGGGTTAGCGCCCAGCGCGGCAATTATGGGCAAAATTCTAAAATTGGCAATCGCAGAGCGCAGCTTTTGTGGTGGGGATTCTGCTGCCCCCCTCCACCCTATGCATTTGAGACACTTGATACTGTCTTCCGTCGGTTCTGGTACCTTAGTTACCTCTTACAACACCTGATATATAGAAGTAAGTATAATTCTACTTATCGGGTACCCCGCAGGTAATTACAAATATAATACTGTATAACACTCAGACAGAAAACAAACGCTTGATCAAAGTTGGAACCGAACTCAAGACCCTTGGCACATGGGATATGGACACTACCAAATGCGCCATCGCGTTCGTCTATTTATTTGTGCCAATGATATATCCAATAAACCAACCAGTATTTATAAAAAAATGAACCAAACTTTCATAAAACATACCTCTAAAACGTAAGGAAATCTCTTAAAGAACTTACTGCAGACTTTCGGAGGCAAAGTCTGGAACTCGCAGAGAGGTGGCGATACCAAAACGAGAACTGAACCCGCATTCGTTCAGGCGAACATTCCAAATCTCGAGCGCCATCAATAAATGGTTAACACAGTATGTCCAACGTGATGTCGGGTACGAACGATGTATCGAGACTACCTCCCCCAGTACCAGGCGTCGTAAGGTAGACGACAGATTTTCTACCGCTTGTACTGTTTGTCCTAAAGAATTGTTTGACATTTTCTTGGAATTAATATTTTATTCTAACATCTCTTAACGTTGGTATTAAGTTAGTATTATGAAACTATTATACTAACTTTAAAGCAATCATCATACCAGCATTGAAAGTCTTGTGCTGGACATAGGCCTCCCCAAGGAAAGGGGAGTATTGCCCATAATTGCCGCGCTAGACAATCGCAGATCGCGCAGCTTTCGCGACGGAAATTCTGCTGCCCATCCTCGCCTTGTGCATTTGAGCTGCAATATTTCGGATAGATATACCGCCATCTGTCGTTTCTGGTACCTTAGTCGCCTTTTACGACACTTGGTACAGGGGGAGGTACTATTCTCTTGTGCCGGTACCTCACGGCTAACTTTGAAGTAATACTCACCTGAATTGTGATGGAGCAAATCTCAGTTGAGTTATTGATTTTTGGTGGCGGCATTAATCTAAATAGTATATAGTATATATATAGTTTGGAAGGTATATATCAAACTCAGTTAAGAAGGATTAATCAAAATCGTTCTAACCGTTTATCAAAAGTGTGATGACGTGACCAAGGGAAAAAGGAATACATTTTATGGGGTGTTTTATGTGATTTTCATATACTGGCTCTCTTTCTAAGATGCAAGACAGGCCCGTTGGAGGTGATAGTGATCCTGTCTTGTGCGCCATAGAACGTAGGTTCGATCCCCATCCAAAGAAAATATTTGTATTATGAATATTTGTATTTGTTCTGTCTGTTTGTTATTTACATGTATTTAAGTATTATATTTGTAATATCTCTGTTGTCTGAAATCCGTAACACATGTGCTTAAAGCAAGTAAGAATTTAATTATTTACTTATACTAATCAAATTCAAAAGTAACGTCGTGACTCTAAGTTTCTCTTTAGAGCCGAGAGGTATCTATAGTGGAGGAGTACCTCCTTTTGTACCAGGTGTAGTAAGAAGCGACTAAGATACCAGAACTGACAGATAGCGGTAGATCCATCCGAAAGAGTGTAGCTTAAATTTAAAGTGGATGGGCAGCAGCATCCCCTTCGTAAAAGCTGCGCTCTGCGATTGCCAAGACGACTGCCCAGCGCGGCAAATATAAAAAAATCCGCCTTTCCTGGAGATGTCTATGTCCAGCAGTGGACTTACAACAGTTTTAATGATGATGTTATTATCACTATAAATTTGTAACACTAGAAAGTCGTCATCTTCCAGTGACACTAAGGATCACGACAACTTTTAAAAGTAGATCAAGCCTACCAATTACATATAAAACTTACATATATTAAAGGGCGTATAAGAGTTGAGGTACTGCATCCATAATTTGTTTACCATGTCTCAAGTTCTGTGAAAATGTACAAACATGCCACGAAAATTGCACCTTTGGTACAAAACATTAAGGTTGTAAGTCCATCAATTCGATGGTTTTCTTTGAAAACTGCCTAGGTTCAGCTCAATTAATTCGTTCCGTACATTTCAATGCTGCATATGGAGTTTATAATAACTTGAAATTTGTGAGATTTCGACGAAGTTTCACTTTGTGTTGCGTTTAAGAAATGTTTTTTAAAGTATGCAGCAGAGAGAATTCGTTATATTTTATCGACACTTATCGAATGCACGACATATCAACTATAACATCAAATTCATTTTCTAGGTATCATCATCATCATGATTATTACAGTCATTAGTATACTGCTAGACATAGGCCTCCCTAAAAAGGGGGAATTTTGCTCAGCGTTGGCAATCGCAGAACGCAGCTTTCGCGATTCTGATGCTGCTACCTATCCCCACCCTGTGCATTTGATCTACATTGATTCTAATACCTTAGTAGTCCTTTACGACACCTGATTTTAGAAATATTAGTAAGAAATTGGTTAATTTTAGTTACATAGAAATCTACATTTTAACGACTTTTATCATCAAAATTGATAATTATGAGCCACAAGACATCGACTGGACTTAGGCCTTCTCAAGTAATCTCCAATAGGATCGCTTGTATGGCCTGTGTCCAGCGCGATCCTGCAGTTTTAGTCAGATCGTCTGTCCATCTTGCGGGTGGACGACCACGCTGCGCTTGCCAGTACGTGGTGTCCCCGCCCTGCCCACTTAACGACTTTTAACCCTTTTAATCTTTATAATGTGACTAACGCAAAAATTAGTACAGATTGTTAATTTTTGTTACTGTCCATGCCAGAGATTATTGATAGAACTGGAATAATACTTAAGCTACTTTTTATTCCGAAAACATGTTGTCGTGGGATGGTTATGAGTTTCTAATTTAATGGAAATAGAGTCAATGGATACATGGGGATTTAAAACTTGTTAAAAAGGGCACGACGGGCTGTTCATAGAGGTGTGTTGGTTCCAACACTGACATGTAGTAGTGAATGTTGGGTATGCCAGAAGAAGAACGAGAGTAGAATAAATTCTGTAGAAATGAGAGCACTGGAAAGAATGTATGAGAAAGAGCGGAAGTGAAATTAAGGATGGAACTACCTGAGTGAATATATCTTAACCAGGTATAAGAGGTTAAAAAAGAAGGGTCAGGTCAGAAGTACCAAGACTAAACGAGCATGTATGAAAGGCCTGATGCGATTAAAGGAAGAGAGAGAAGTATGCCGAGATCTTAGCAAGTGGAGATACCCCGATGGGACACAGGCGTGATGTATGTATGTATGTGGTGATCTAAGTTACAGTTGAACTGTCAAGAGAGAGCGACGTAGATAATAATGTAAGATATAAAGTAATGTAAATCCCGTAGACAAAATCGCAGGGTTAAATATATATAACTGAACTGACGAACTGATATTTATCATGTCAACTCTCCAAGAAAAGAAAAATTGTGCCCTTAATGTCGCGTTAGGTAAGCGTGTTGGCAATTGCAAAACACTAACCCCCTGCATTTTAGCTATACTGACTTTGATACTACTATACTATACTGCCATCTGTCGGTTCTGGTACCTACGTCACCTCTTTTGGCCGATACTGATATAGAGGGAGGCAGTATTGTATTCTGCCGGTGCCTTACAGCTTCGCGGGTACTAATATAACATTAATACCATCATTTAAAGTCGTCAAAAAGCAAATGTATTTAGATCAGCGAATGCTGTGAGGTACCGAGAGAAAAGGTTGGTACCTCCCTATGTACCAGGTGTTGTAAGAGGCGACTCAGGTACCGACACCAATAGATAGCGGTATATCCACCCGAAGGGAGGCAATAGCGAAGCTCAAATGCAATAGGGCGAAAATCAGCAGCAGCATTCCCGTAGCTTGGCGTCGTTGTCGAATTAACGCTCTTCGATTGCCACCATATCTGCCCAACGTGGCAATTATGGGTTCAAATCTTTCTTTCTTGGGAGGGCCTGTCTCCAGCAGTGGCCTTCCAGTTGCTGGTATGATGATGAACACGTAATTGGAAAATAATAGAAACATCGAATATTAAAAGTTCAAAGAAATGCATTAAAACTGTATTATGTATTTTTTCGCCTCAATTTATTGGCAAATCTAATGCCCGAATAATCCACGACTAATATATATCCAAAACAAACAAAGCCCGTCCCTCAGGACACCAATCGGAATTCCAATCGGGAGAGTTGCCATCACCTCCGTCAACGTTCAGAAATCGATGCCGCTTTTAATTAAATGCGAATCAAATTATCCACTAAGACGACCGTCTTTTGGGCCACTGCCAAATATCTCTATAGAGCTGCTTTAACCATTATTTTTTAGGCAATAGCATGTTGGAGTATACCAACTACAAGTATTAGTTCTGTATTCTTTGAATGCTACCTCCGTATCAACTATATTTCAGTTGAAAAACTTAACAATGAAGATTTACTTTTGTATTGACAGATAATTGAAATTTATTAAATTTCACCTAAGTCCGTTGCGTATGACGCACTCAGAGGAAGACCAAACTTGAACACAAGAACATAGGTATCAAGTTTGGTATATATATTGGTCATAGGTATTAGTTATATTATGTTCCTTGCTTAAATATGATTTTTTTTCATTAGATCAGGTTGAAAAACAAGCATACAGTTCACGTGATAGTAAGCGTCACTAAAACCTATAGATGCTCATGCATGCTATCACGAGGATATCACTAGCGCGTTGCCAACCTTCTGACTTGTAGATATTATGTCACTTTACCCAATAATTCATTGCCTCTCTCTCCCATCAAACCGAAACACAGCAGTACAAATTCTGCTATTTAGCGGTACAAATAGGTAGAGAGTAAGGTAATAATGCAGACGACCTTTATACGAGGTCTAACTCAAGTAAAATTCTCTACCTTGAGACAACAACAACATTCTCTACCTTAAGACTTACGCTACATATAATTTTTCAGAAACCTTTTTTAAAGTCGTTTAGGTCTTCTGACTACGTTACGTATCGAGGACTTTGTGTTATAAACGTATCTATTCCTAAAACAGTTCGAGGGGATTTCATATCGCTTCCCGTAAGATTTGTTGAGCCTCAAAATTTGTCTTTGAGATTCTCCAAAAGCCCAAAAATAAAAAATGGCTCGTTCATCCAAAACACATGATTAAAACATAATAGTGTATCTGAATGAAGAAGGTGAAAGGTCTGTGCATCTGGCTACACTTTCTTTAAACTAGAGGTAGACCTGATGCAAAAGTCGCCTGCATTGGTACCACACTCTCACCTATTTCTACCGTCAAACAGCAACGTTCACATTAAAGTGTTCTGACTTGTGATATTACTGAATAATGTGATATAGTATCTTAAAGTCTAAATGTTGGCAACGCATTGGTGATATCCTTCATGTTGCGAGCGACTATAGTCAGCGGTATCGTTAATAAACTTCGTCATAAAAAAGAACTATGTTTTTTTATTTATTTTATAGCTGCATTATTAAATTTAAAATAATCAGAGGTAGCTGTGTTCTCCCGATTTGTTATCATCAGTTTTATATATGTTCGACTCCTATGTTCAGTTTGCAGGCGTAATTAAAATATAACTTGGTTCACAACAGAATTTAAATTTTATACTAAAAATCAACAAAGGCACTACGTGGTAATAACAGCAATATGTTAAATATACTGCGGGATCGGGCAGGCCCTAATCAGGGCCGTGTCAAGCTGTCGCCTCTGACACCGCGTTCCGATTTGCATTCGATACACTGAAATCGTTTTGTTATCGGATTATTAGTTTATGAGAAGACAGGTAGCAGGCAGATATTGCTTAGAATAAACGGATTATAAAAAAAGTTATATGTTACATTGAGTGGTTTTATGCATAGAAAATGCGATTTATATTTAAGACTAGCTGTGCCCGTGACTTCGTCCGCGTGAAATAGTTTTTTTGGGTACCATACCTCTTTACTTCAACTTATATAAACTTTAAATGTCATGTTTAATTATATCGAACAATAGCCTGAAAAATAAGTTTCAAGTGTGTAGCTCTAAAAATAGCGATACTTCCATGCAACTTTTCATCCCCCCTTTCTGTCCCTTATTTCGAATTAAAAAATAGCCTATGTCTTTTCTCAAGATCTAAAGATTGTCTTTGCCAAATTTCATCAAAATCGGTTGAAAGGTTTAAGCGTGATAGTGTAACAGACAGACAGACAGAGTTACTTTCGCATTGATAATATTAGTAGGAATATTATCTTAAATATAAAACAATTAAAAAAATTAAATGTATCGAGTGTCAGGCGCGACTCGAACCTGCATCGTTTCCATGCTGGGGGATGCACTACCGATTAGCAACCAAGAACTTAGCAGACTTGTCCCCTTTTTATTTTCCTAGTGTTCATTTTGAGCTAAGAAATATGCGCTATATCTTCAATGTTCTAATTAATTACAAGAGGCGACTAAGGTACTAGAACCGTCAGATGGTGGTATTTCCATCCGGAACAGTGCAGCTTAAGTAGACAGGGTGGGGATGGGCAGCAGCATCCCCGTCGCGAAAGCTGCGCTCTGCGATTGCCAACACGCTTGCCCAGCGCGGCAATTATGGGCAAAAAACCTCCTTTTTTATAGAAGTCTATGTCCAGCAGTGGACTTCCAATGGCTGGTATGATGGTGATAATAATAAATATTACACAAAATACTTGATAATGTTATGGTATTTGTCAATTAAAAATATAGGTGATTTAGTGTCCTAGACGGATACTAGTCTGCCAGCACCAGGTCTTAAAACGAAGTATATAATGACGTGAGCTACCAGAAAAAGCCTGCAAGAAAATCTGTAGATGGTAAAAGAATACGTAATATGTAGTTGATATAATGGAACCGATACCGGCGTCAGTGCTAGCAAACCGTTATGTGATTTAATGTCTGCCTAATAAATAATATATACCTCAGAGGTAGACCTTGTACAAAGATCCTCTGCATTGACACCGCACTCTCACCTATTTCTACCGCCAAACAGCTGCTGTGTTCTGACTTGATAAATGAAGCAGTGAAATTATTGGGTAAATGGACATTTTATCTTCAGTTCACATGGTTTGCGATATGTTAGTGATATCCTTGCGATAACACGTATACCATCGAGCGGACCGTATGCTTGTTTGCTGTCTTCATATTATGAAAATGATAGTCATATCATCCAGTCACAAGTTGAGCATGTGATATCCTTGTGATAAGATGTGAAGACTTAGTTTTATTGTTTATCGATTTAGTCTAATAAAAAGAATACATATTTTAACATGCACATACACATGAAAGTTTATATAAATGTTTATCCTGAGTGGGCAGCGAACCGAGGACCCCTGGCCATTAAGATACGGACAACACGGAATGCGTCATCGGGTTCGTTAAGTATATATTAGGTTCAATCATCTCACAACCAACCGATGAGATAATAGCTTAACATCAACGATATCAGCATGCAAAGCATTTCAGTTACATTCATTACTCTTCTTTCCTTACTACAACGCACAAAACGTATGTTAATATACAAAAAGAAATAAATACGAGATACAATTTCAGTTTTAAATTTCGTGGCAGAAATAGAACCACATCGATGGATGTACATATATATAATGTATAAGTATGTCTGGAATAGATATAGCTCGCATTAAGGAGTTAGCCCGAGGCACTGCTTCTTTTTAAATGAAGAGGAAAATTTTAATTTCCTATCGCGTACCGGCTAGGGATGTTTTTGGGGTGGATTGTGTCGATATAATTTGAGGTTATCGATAAAACCAAACATTATTTATACTTTACGTATTATTTAATAAATTTAAATATTATATATGGTCATAGGCCTGGTGGGCCGGTGAAGTGGCAATCGCAGAGTGCTATTTTGTGACAAAGATTCTGCTTTATCCTAAAGTATTTAAACTGCAATATACCGCCATCTGTCGGTTTCGATACCTTAGTCACCTCATACGACCCCTGGTACATAGGTTAACGCCCTCTATTCTAGTCTGCACCGGTAGTTTAGGCAAAATCGCCCTGAAGAACCAACCTCATGGCAATCTTTCGATGTGAGCGATAGTATTGTGAAGTTTTATACAATGTAGCTTAAACGCACAGGGCATGGATGGGCAGCGGCGACACCTTCGCAAAAGCTGCGATCTGCTATTCCCAACACTCTGGTCCAGCGCGGCAATTATGGGCAAATTCCTTATTTCTCGGGGAGGCCTATGTCCAGCAGTGTACTTCCAATAGCTGATATAAAGATGATGATGACACCGATGTATAATAGTGATAACAGTAAAGATGGCGACTGGGACACAGAAGAAGCCGCGGGATTTTATTGTCCATTTGCAAAATTACCTTACAGTCATGAATTAGCTATTTAGCTATGAATTAGAGTACCTCCCTTGAACTCCAATATAAATAACGAGATCGTAAAACGCCTGCAATAACCCCACTGAATAAAGTACTATTTGACACCGAGAAATTATTGAATAATAGCGATGTAGAGCAAGTTTAGTGGACAATCAGGCGATGATGTCATGAGAGTAGCGTCTATTAATATGTTGATACAGTGAAGCGATACAAAGCGATAACAAAAAGATATTCCAAACTATATACATTCACTTTAGTTAGCCATTGATATCGGCAGAGTAGGAGAGTGTATACGGTAAGGGGATTACGGTTTTATACATCAACTAGCAGTGCCCGCGACATCGACCGCGTGGAATAGTGACTTTGGGGGGTACGAGTATAGTAGCATTGAACTTTTTTTTTTAAATCGGATCAACGGTTTCTTCGCCGCGTTCATGCAAACAAATTTTTCAGCTTTATTTGCAACTGAACACCAGAAACAATATGTACCAGAACCGACAGATAGCAGATCCAAGTGTACCAGCGTAACTTGGATCGGGACTCAGGGTAGAGATGGGTAGCCATATCCCGGTCGCAAAGCTACATTTTATAATTGCTACCAACATTTATTAGACCAGGTCGACAAACAAGCATACAGTCCGCGTGATAGCAATCACTTCAGCCTATCGACGCAAACCTAGTAACTTAAAGATATTATGTCACATTACCCAGTAATTATCCTGTCTTTCTCACCCTTGAAGCCGGAACACAACAATGCGAACATGCTCTTTGGCGGTAGTTGTAGGTGAGAATAAGGTACCAATGTAGACGACCTTTGTTTGAGGTCTACCTCATATGCACTGCGTAACTGTTGTGCTTATAATGTTATTAGGATATTTTAAAATCTAGTCAGAGCGATATTTCTTTTTTTTTTGGCTAGTTGCCTACGGAAACGAAGTCACCTTTACTTCCTGAATCCGAATAAAATCCCGCAAGATCTTTCCAGTTAACAGAGGAATCACTTATATAATGCTCAAATACATATTTAAACATGTTTGTCCTGAATATCGAACCCAAAAACCTTGGCGCATTAGATAAGATCACTATCATGTGCACCATCGACCTGTCATATAAAGAAGATATGCAAGATTATCATCATCATCACCATATCAGCTATAGAAAGTCCACTGTTGGACAAAGGACTGCCCAAGATAGGGATATTTTTGCCCATAATTGCAGCGCTGGGCAACTGAGTTGCCGTGATGGCGATCGCAAGCGAAACTTCGCGACGATAATGCGGCTACCCGTTCTCACGCTGTTTCAAACGGGTATTTTAGTCGCCTGTTACGACTCCTGGTACAGAGAGAGGTGCAAGGCTATACGCAAGATATTTCGTTGCTATAATTTTAATGGACGTAGCGCCTCACCCGCCAGTAAGCGCCGTCGAACTCATAGATTGGCACAAAACTGATTGAACCGCAGTGCACATATCAATTTGTGCATAATACAATTATTTATCTTAGCATTTTTTAAACATTGAATCATCTCCCATTGAGTGTTTCTGGCGTCACCTTACTATTTGCAATCATTGGTCGTCTGTGTGTCGTTTATAGTACACTCGTGACATATTGTGATTAATTATTGATATTTATTGTATACAGTTTGAGTTCAAGGCTCCATCAATTTATCTCTCATAATATTTAGATTAAATAAATTCTGACTACATCACATACTTGACCTAACTCTGTGATAAGTCGCTTGAAGCAATGAGTTACGGACGTCAGACAACAAACGAATCACAAATATACTTTATATCAATACAAATATTTGACACCTAGACACAGAACCAACTAAAATATTGTTATGTAAATATTTATCCTGAGTGGGGGATCGAACTCATGACTCCTGGCGTACAATAAAGGGTCTTACCATCTGTACCATCAGGTCCGTCAAAATTAAAATATCTTTATCTATAAAAATTATACATGACGGTAGGTATTTGTCCGCGAAGAAATTTAAAATAATTGAACAAATTGATTTTTATTTTGCGGTTTTAACAGATAGGATAGTATATATCTCATTTAATCATATTATTGTATTATTATTAATGTATCAATATTTTTTACATAATAAACATAGGTAACATATAATTTGATATAAGAACAACGTCTGTCGGGTCGGCTAGTCGTTTTTATTTTTTTTTAAACGACTAGATTCGGTCTTATGCGACAGAAACCCTGGGTTCGATCACATGTTTGTTCTGTATTTTGTAGGTAAAAAAAACACATACAAGTTTTATTTCTTGTGACAACTCTATTGTTGCATACGATAAAATTTAAAATACACTTGTATATTTCATTTCAGGGCGTGAGGTTCCGGCGGAGTACCTCTCTCTGTACTAAGTATCATAAGAAGCGGCTAACGTACCTGAACCGACAGATGGCAGTATATACATCCAAAACAGCGCAGCTTAAATTATATAGGTCGGGAATGAGTAACAGCATGCTTGCCGCGACTATGCGTGCTATGCTACCATGCCTGCCCAGCGCGGCAATTATGGGCAAAAATTCTCCTATATTGGGGGGCCTATTCAACAGTGGCCTTTAAATAGCTGATATGATGATGATGCCATTACATTGTCTCATTATTTACTTATTTAAAGGGCAATTATGGAGTACACATTTGGTATTATATAACTAAATTTAATAAATATTTTTATATGTTGAAAGATAAATCAGTGTCAAATGATTTCTAAACACAGATTGATTTAGTCAACAAAACGATAGCATACGTTTTAGATATGTGACTACTATATAATATAAAATTATAATTTATTTTTATCGATATCAGTGTAGACGGAATATGTCCCATCACTAAGCTAACCTCCGTCGCTAAAAATATTGCTGTTTGAACGCAGAGTTCGCTTAGCGCTTTAATAAATTTGGAAAATTAAAGATTCATATCTGATTCCTCACTAGTTAATACACCCGGCTCTCCCCGGGTAAAGACATTAATAGACGACAAACCTGATTGCCCGGAAGCGTGGGTGGGTAATATATTTTTTGTGATTTTAAATGATAAGGTTTGTTTAAATTTGCCGGTTTATTTTTTCATAGTGACTCAGAGGGTCTACTGGGATGTGAAGGTTAGGTACCATGCAATCAACAAAACAAACATATTTGTATTGTGTCTGGATGTTTGTGGTAGTTTCCATAAGACAAGAAGGATTCTTATATTGGAATGAAATGTTTTGCCAATGAGATGCTGTGAGATACCATCAGAGTGGATTAGTTCTCTTTCTGTACCAGGTGTTGTAGAATGAGGTACCTACTTAATGAAGATGGTGTATTTGAATACTCCCGTTTCCAGACTTTCAAAGGCCCTGAACTTTTGCAGTGGTTTGGTGGACATCCACCATGACACGTATGCCAAATTTATAAAAACCACTCATTTGTCTGCAGACCAAATAAGGTGTGTAACTTGAGACAACTTGAACTATGTACAAGCCGTGAGGTACCGGTATTTAAAATAGTACCTCCCCTGTACCAGATGACGTAAAAGGCGACAAGGTACCAGAGCCGATAGATGGCGATATATCTATTTGACACAGTGTAGCTCCAAGGTCCAGGGCGGGGATGGACAGCAGCATCACTGTCCGGAAAGCTGCTCTCTGTAATTGCCAACACGCTTGCCAAGTGCAATATGGGCAATAAGTCCCCTATCTTAGGGAGGCTATGTCCAACAGTGGGCTTCCTACGGCTGTAATGATGATGATAATCCCCCCAACGCGCTCGCCCAGTGTGGCAAATGTAGGCAAAATTCCCACTATTTTGTGGGGGCTATATCCAACAGTGGACTTGCTATGGCTGATGTGATGATAATGATGAGCAGGAAAACCGAGAGCGGCCAACCTCAATCACGCCAACTCTACCATTACGTAATTCCCGAATCAAGCCATCCATATCAAAAAGCTGGGAACAAAGCCTAAATCACCCTAAAGATAAGCGGAGAGAAATAATTAGACCCTCGCGCTTTTTTCCTAATTAAAAATAAATATCCAATGAACCCTCAGTCCCGGGTTCGATTCCGGGGGCGTAAAGATTCCGCCCGGGGCGTTTTCCATTGATTTGTCGTTAAACGCTAACGAGGGGTGATTTTTTGTATCTTAACTTTTATCTAGAGTAATGTTTGGTTTAGGTACGGTTAGATATAATTTGAATTACAATTTAATTTTTTTTTTAACTCAATAACATGTGGTACCGGGAGAGAAAAATAGTACCTCCCCCTGTACCAGGTGTCGTACGAGGCGACTAAGGTACCAGAACTCACAGGTGGCGGTATATCCATCCGAAACAGTGTAGCGTAGAAACAGCAGCATCCACGTCGTGATGCTCTGCGATTGCCAACACGCTTGCCCAAATTATTGGCAAAAATGTCCCTTTCTTAGGGAGGCCTATGTCTAGCTATGGACTCCAATGACTGATATAATGATTAACTTAATTTTTTTTAACTGTGTACACTTACAGTTTGATTACAATTTAGTTACGACAAACAACCGTTGTGTGTAAAAATTAAAATTTGGAAAGTGAGTCAATAAAAGGATGTTTTTAAATTAACACACATTAAATAAACAAATATTAAAAATAAATTAACAAAAAAAATTAAAGAGGAATAAACAAATATAAGTATTTATATAGTCTGAGCTACTCCAAAAATGTGTAGCTAGTGAAAAATATCTGAAAATTCAGGTTTTTTAGTCTAATTCATCTCAAACAAAAATACAAATCTTATAATATTATATAAATTCCCCTCCGCGGTTCACTCAACTGATTTCTCTTCCCAAGACATTATGAGGGTACCATATATTTATGTAACTATGTACCTAGCAGATAATGTCATTCTTATTCATGAAAGAGATTTTTTAAATGATTTCACTAATTTCTGAGTTTATTTATTACAAAAATACAATTTTTTCTATTATTATTAAATTATATTTTAGGTTTCTTATTTTTCTGGAAGTTTTAATTATATAGGTTCTCTGACATGACATACAGCATATTCAATTTTTAAACATTGGAAAAAATTTAAAGTAACGGGCCCGATGGCGTAGATGGTAGTGATCCTTGTGCGCCAATGGTCGTAGGTTCCAACCCCACCCAGGATGAATATTTATCTGTGTCTGGGTGTTAAAATATGTATTTAAGTAGTAGTTATATTTGTGATTCCTTTGCTTATCACGGAATCGGCTCAATGTATGAGATGTTGTGGGATTTTTTTTTAAGTATTGACACAAATGATAAGTAACCACAACATGTGGTGAAATTTAAAAAAATATTAATAATAATTAGAAATAACAATAACTTTAACAATCATTGCGGTAAGTATCGATTTAAATTATTAAATGGTAATAAAGCAATATTTCCGTGTAATAGTAAGCGACAGCACAGCCTTAACACGCTCCATATATCAGTAGAACCTTGTCTTAATAACAACCCATCAGAAACAGCCCTGAATTTTTAAAACGAACATGTCATAGTGTCAAAGTTACACGGTAATAGTTTCTGTCGGGGGTGCCGAACGGGGCCGATACGAAAGCGTTAATTAAAACGACAAAACAAAATGGCCGACTTCAGTTGCAGTCAAAATTCACACTATCCCAATGCGAGAATTAATTAAATACTACCTCCGGACAGCACGGTAGAATTCACTGGATGCGACACAATCCTTACATCTGTACAGATATTATAAATGAGAGGGTGGCTAGGAAACGATTTTAATGAAATTTGATACACAGATAGTCTAGAGCTTAAGAAAGGACGAAGGTTACTTTTAATACGAAAAAGGAGTTGTAAGAGGGGATAAAAAGTTATGGAGGTAGCGTAATTTTTTGATCAAGTAGATTTAAACCTATTTGATATAAACAATTATGATATTCAAAGTTTATAAAAAAAAAACCCTTAAGGGGTAATATAGCAATAATATCACTAACGTAATATCACAAGGATATCACTAGCGCATTTTCAAACTTGTGACTTGATATTTAGTCACATAGATATTATGTCACATTACTCAGTAATTTCACTGCGTCTATCACCCTTCAAACCCGAACACAGCAACGCGAACACTGCTATTTGGCTGTACAAATAGGTAACAGAGTACAAGACGACCTTTTGTTGAGGTCTCTTGAGGTTAGCTCTTTTTTTAACAATCATCTACACTTTTCAGGAGCTATATTTAGTAAGCACTCGGGGCACAGGAACTGCAGGATCTGGCAATAAACTCACACTCGTTCTCAACAACCCTTCTGAAGGCATATCCCTACTAATATTATAAATGCGAAAGTAACTCTGTCTGTCTGTCTGTCTGTCTGTCTGTCTGTCTGTCTGTTACGCTTTCCCGCTTAAACCTCTCAATCGATTTTGATAAAATTTGGCACAGAAAATCTTTAGACCATGAGAAAGGACATAGGCTACTTTTTAATTCGAAATAAGGGTTGTAAGGGGTCGAAAAGGGGGATGAAAAATTGTATGGAAGTATCGCTATTTTTAGAGCTAGAGACTTGAAACTTATTTTTCAGGCCATTAATTCGATATAAATAAACATGACATCAAAGTTTATATAAGTTAAGGTAAAGAAGTATGTCACCCAAAAAACTATTCCACGCTGACGAAGTCGCGGGCACAGCTAGTATCCTATACATGCGTCCCTCACAAACACATCGCTCACATTTTTGAGGCAGTACTTCAACGAACGCATGTAATGCCTTACCTTGTACTCAGTTCTCCACTATTGCATCATCAAAGTACTTAACTCTCCCAAACTCAAACAAGGTTTGGCTTTGGAGGCGCCCTCGAGTGTCAGCTGGTCTAGCTTTAGCTGGAATAGCCGGTCTAAACCTGCAAACCCTGCAGAGAATAAATTCGCTATTTATAAGCAGCCTCACCCATTCCCCCAGTGGCATTTCTGCGGGAAATATGAGACTAATCCTAAAAAAACTGCCTAATGCTCGTATCGATTTGATCCATATCCAGGATAAATATTAATTTAATGATATTTGTATTTGTTTATCTGTTGTCTAATGTCCGTAACAAGTGCTTTGAACGAGTTATCTTCGAGACAGGACAGTGTAAGATATGTTGTATTAATTTATTATTATTATTATTACAAAGCGTATAATAATCTTGCAGTAAAGTTAGTTGTAAGACCCATCCAGATGTTTGTAATATCCTGATGGCAGTCCCTTAGGACTTCTTCGTCTTTATAGGCTTGCTGCACGATGACAGATGTGATATGTGACTGTCTGCTCATCATGGTATCATAAAGTAAGAGTATTATTGTTTTTTTACTATGTAGAGAGCCTGTGGTAAAGCCTCATTAAATAAAAAAAATATTTTGATTTTATTCTGAATGAGTGTACATTGTTAGACATTGAGGAGTAACAGTTAAAAAGAATCTTTTATGGAAGTGCCGTATGGTACCAACAGAGTATAATAATACCTCGCACTGAACAAGGTGTCGTAAGAGGCGACTAAGGTACCAGAACCGACAGATGGATATACCAATACATTGCATATATAACATTGCAGCTCAAATGCACTGAGCAGGAGTGTGCAGCAGCAATCACGTCACGAAAGCTGCGCTCTGCGATTGCCGCTTGTCCAACGCGGCAATTATGGACAACATTCCCCCTTTCTAGGGGAAGCCTATGTCCAACAGTGGACTTTCAATGTCTGGTATTATGCTATTATAGGCAAACATACCATAACCAGGTAGAAGACTAATTTAGGTAGAAGATTAATGGAGGAGAGAGAGGCTGAAATCGTAATAAGTGGGGATTCATCTATAGTCTCTGCCCTTCCCGATAGACACAGGCGTGATATACATTATTCGGTTTTCTTCGGTTTTCGGTCGTCGCGGTAGCTGCCCTATGCGATTGCCAACACGCTTGCCCAGCGCGGCAATTATTGGCTAATAACCTTCTTTCTTGTAAAGGTTTATGGCTATGATGATTTATACAAGTGGTGAGACTATGTCAGGTTTTCGAGTCTCAGCTTTGCCATGGCACATCCAGGGGCGTTCAACCGCTGGCCCGCTGCCGGTAGACACTGCGCCCATAAATTGAGCGGCGCTGTCAATTGCACGCGCCGCCAATAGTTGCGGTGGCGCCGAATGGCGACGGTTTTTGTCGGCGCTGTTTTGTTTTTACTGTAATTTTAGCCGGTATCCCTTTATTGTTAATTTCCATCATTTGCGTGTTGGGGATAATTAGTATTATTACTGGCACGTGTATAATTCGTGTGATAAATATCTCATTCCCGAATCGATGATCCAAATAAAAACGTTTAACTCCTGAACTATAAGAAAAATTATCACATGTCATCACTTATATTGAGTTGACTCTTAAATAACTATAACGGATATCAGAAAACAGTGTATTTACAGTAGGGATCGAACCCAAGTCCATTGGCGGACAAGATCTTGATCCAATCCTGCAAATATGTGTATTTTATATTTTTTTCTGTGATTTCATTCTGTTTGAAAGAGACTTGTTTATCATTGTACTAACTATCTATATAGGTTTAAATACTTACACGTTTTCAAAACCGTTTCTAGTAAGTCCCTTTTTTATTAGACCAGGTTGTCACACTCGCATATAGTTACGTCATAAAAATCGTCACTGCAACCTAGAGACACGTGTAATACCACAATGATGTCACTAGCACATTGCCATCCTTCATCTCTTTTCATCACAATACCCAGTAATTTCACTGAATCTCTTACGACACCTGGTACTGAGTACAGGTATTATTCGACTTTGCCGGTACCTTTGACTACAGAGAGAAAATTAACAAAATTAAATAGACACTATGGCAAAAACTCGAGGTTTTGTAATTCACTTTTAATAGAAATCAGATCTAAAGACGTCAACTTACATCTTACATTTGATCTGTATAAGATTATCTATTCAGTTATAAGGAGGTTTGGAATATATAAAAGTTTTTTCAAACTAATATTATATCCATTGGAAGTCCACTGCTGGATATTCTCTCCAAGAATGGAGGAATTTTACCCATAATTGCCGCACTGGGCAAGTGTGTTGGCAATCTCAGAGCGTAACTTTCACGAAGGGGATGCTGCTGCTCATCCCAGCCTTGTCCATTTGAGCAACATTGTTTCGGATGTATATACAGAAATCTATCGATTATAGTACCTCAATCGGTTCTTACGACACCTAGTACAAGAAGAGGTACCATTCTACTCTGCCTGGTATCCCACGGCTTAATATTGTATTATTACATACATACATCACGCCAGTGATCCGTCTGGGTTGGCAAAGATTATGGATCTCTAATTGCTACGATCTTGGCAAACCTCTCTCGCTTTCCTTGCTCCCATAAGTCTATTCATACACGCTCGTTTATTCTTGGTACTTCTGACCTGGCCCTTCTTCAATACCTCTTCTATCTGGTTAAAGTATGTTCGCCTCGGTCGTCCTATACCAACCCTCCCATTCACTTCCACTCTATATATTCGTGCAGTCATTCTATTTTCATCCATCCTTTCTACATGTGCAAACCTTCGTAATATTCCTTTCTATTGTTGTCATAACATTATCTATTACACCACATCGATTTCTTATCACACTAGCCTTTATCTATCTCTCAAACTCACACCATACATACTTCAAAGTGCTCTTATTTCGACAGCATTTATTCTACTCGCGTGCTTTTTCTGCCATACCCAACATTCACTACCATATGTCAGAGTTGAAATATATAATTATTATTACAAATTTATTGCGCAGTAATTTAATAACAATAAATAATAATAAATTAACCACAAATATAAATTAAAGTGCGTAGTTTCTTGATAAAAATGTTTATAATGTTATATATATCTTTTACTATATAATTTTTACTACGAAACCGCAAATATATCAAGGTCATACAATGGCATTGGTAATGTACACTATATTTTTACACTTAAAGATAAAATTATATTATCTACCGAACCTTATCGTTCA
Source organism: Heortia vitessoides (assembly GCA_020976665.1). Classification (NCBI taxonomy): domain Eukaryota; kingdom Metazoa; phylum Arthropoda; class Insecta; order Lepidoptera; family Crambidae; genus Heortia; species Heortia vitessoides. The sequence continues at coordinate 1,975,800 of JACJUM010002809.1, forward strand.
ACACACCTGACAAAATAGGTCACGTAGAAAAATGGATTCTACTTTATATTTTTGACGTTTTCAACAAGGCCTCGGTGGCGCAGTAGGCAGCGCGTAAGTCTCATAATCTTAAGGTCGTGAGTTCGATCCTCACCCGGGGCAAGTTTTTTTGTTTTTATTTATTATACATAATAATAATTATTTATTAATTAATTTATTAAATATATATGCAGTTTACTCAAGCGGGCAACAAAAAAATTATAATTTTGATAAATGCATTTTTTTACGCATCGTGAAATTGATTTTTTTCGTATTTACGTATGTATTTAATTCCTTATTATCGTGTAGAGTTTTATTATCAAATACCAAATATATTATGACATTTTCGTTAGGTGTTGGCAGAGTTTATATAAATAATTCTTCTAGGTAGTTCTAGTTCAGTCGAACCCGAGACTGGCACTGAAGACAAGACACTACAGAATACGCCACCAGGCCTGCCTGGCAACTAGTCAAGACAAAATTAAAATTTAGGAAGTATTTTTATTTTTTAAGAGCTCTTAGTTTTTTTAGTTTTCCTAAAATAAATATATGTTTTCATATGTACACAAATGTAGTTTAAAATGGGATACTCATTGCAAGTATTGTGGTTCTATTATTGTAAGTATTGTGGTGTTTTTCCGCAATACATAAGGTGATAAGCCGAAAGGTAAACGGTGGAATAGTTTCTCTCTCTGTACAAGTGTCATAAGAGGCAACTGAAGTTACAGAACCAACAGATGACGGTATGAAACAAGGATAGGCAGCAGCATTCCCCTCGCGAAGGTACCCTCTGCAATCGCGGCCACACCTACCCGCTGCGACAATTATAGACTTATTCCCCCTTTGGGATAATGAAAGGATGAGTATTATTATTTTTAATTATTAATATGCAGTATTTTATCTTAGATATATTAGTGAAGGAAGATAGATATCTTTCTCAAGCTTTACTGAGAGACGCGACAATAAGACGATAATATATTTTGTTATTAAGTCTACCATTAATTAAATCTTGTCAATTTAGTCTCGTATATCGAAGATTCGTTACAAAAAAAGCCTTTGTGTATATTCAAAAAAACATTTAAAAAGACGTTTCTAAATAAAAAGCAACTCCAATTAAATGTAAATTCAGTGATTGACTATTATGATAGACTTAAAAAGGTCGTTTGCATCGGTATCTTACTCTAACCTATTTCTAACGCCAAATAGCAGGCAGTGTTCGAGTCTAAAGGGTGGGAGACGCAGTGATTTTACTTGGTAATGTGGCATAATATCCTCACGCGTTTGTTAGTTAATACTAATAAACCGCAATGATTGAGAAACCATTTCGAAAAGTATTTGTGTTTGAGATTAAAGTCGCGTTTCTCATACTCAAAGTAATGTTCCTGAAATTCAGTTATAAATGAATGATTCACCATATCAGCCAATGGAAGTCCACTGTTGGACATAGGCCCACAAAAGGGGGAATTTATATAAAATGGCGTGTATGAAAGGATTAATGATATGGCAATAAGGTAGCAAGTAGAGATTCATAGTCTCTGCCTACCGTAGAAGCGTGATATATATGCGTGTCAATGTACTGATAAACCATTTCATCAAATATCTAGACCTAGATAAATAGACTAAGCCTTGAACTCACGAAATGTTCCCATCGACCACCGCCGCCAACCAAATTGTTTTCAATCGAATTATTTAGCTGTTAATCAATTGATCTGAGTCATAGATCGGGAATCGCTACAATGGGTGTGAGAAAGATGTGAATTTGGCGTAGTGGTGGCCTACTTGTTTATTAAAGATGCCGCTTATTCCTGTTTTTTTCTCGCAGCACTCCACAGTTTCTCTCACAAAATTCCCCTTCCCGTTACAATATAGGGATACAATATGTCGCCTAAATCGCTTGCTGATAATGCAATATTCTATCTATGAAAGATTTTTTGAAATTAGTTTAGCAGTTTCTGAGTTTATTTGTTACAAATGTACGAACATATAAATAATGTTTAGATTTAAGGTAGCGGACACTTATTTGTTTGGAAAATATATTATACAGCCTGTATTATTCGGTAAAATAGTAGTTTTCTTATGGTGATATAATTTAAAAAATTGATCTAATAGTGTTAGTAAATAAACTTTTCTATTTATTTGTGTAATTAGTTTAGAAGTTTTTATTTTTTGTGATGTGGGATTAATAAACTATTATTTATATATATAATAAACTACATATTGTTAAAAACAATTCTTTCCTCTTCATAATATTAGTATAAAGAACAAATTCTTTCTTGAAAAACTCTCTTTGAAAAAATCTAATGTTTTATGTCAAGAATTTGTTAAAAAAAGTCTCTTTTTCTTGAAAAACTTATCGCGCTTTCACTGTGCGTGTTTGTAGTTGCTCTAGCTGCCTTACCGCTCCGATGTGTTGCATTGTGGTGACATGGCTGCGAAAGAAGGATCGAAACAAATCATCCGTTTCAAAAACATTTAATTTTATAATAAATCTTGTGGCTACACTTTTTTTTATTTACTTTCTATTTATTACCGTACCACGAGTTATTTATTATGTAATTAAATTAAATTTTTTTAAATAGAGGCGACGTAACTAAAACATCACGTTCAATGGTGGATTGACATTTAGATTCATTATTATTTTTTGATATTATTACCATCGTTATCATCATCATCATGATAGCCATTGGAAGACAAGAAAGAAGAAATTAGCCCATAATTGCCGCGCTGGTCAAGCGAGTTGGCAATCGCATGTCCACTTTGTGCATTTGAGCTAAACTGTCACAGATGGATATACCGCCATCTGTGGGTTCTGGTATCTCAGTTGCCTGTTACGATACCAGGTACAGAGTGAGGTACCATTCCATTCTGCCGGTACCTCAGGGCAGGTTATTTTTATATTGTAAAATCTTAAAATAATGGACGTTATTGAAGAGGCGATGTCATGAACTTCAGATGTTATTGTTTTGAGTTTTTTGGTGAGACAAAATATATAATTAGCATAATTAAACAATATTTTTTTTACAAGATATATTATATACAGAAATACTATAATATTGTAGAGATTACATATATACGATTAGTATATATATGTCATCCTCTACAATATCTCTCTATCAATATCTATACTAATCCTTGTATATATTAAACTAGCTTTTGGCGTGAGGTACCGGCAGAGTAGTGTAGTACCTCCCTGCACCAGGTGTCGTAAGAGGTGACAAAGGTATCTGATCTGATAGACGGCAGTATATCCATTCGAAACAGTGCAGCTTAAATACACAGGGCTGGAATAGGCAGCAGCATCCCCGTCGCGAACTGCGCTCTGCGATTGCCAACCAACACGCTTGCCCAGCGCGGCAATTATGGGCAAAACCTCTCTTATTGGAGGCACCCATGTTCATTAGTAAATTTCCAATAGCTGGTATAATTATGATGATAAAATACTCGTATAACTAGCTAACCCGACAGACGTTGTTCTGTCTTAACTATATATATTTACCATTATAGAAAAATATTGCGTCAAAAAAATTGGGATATATAGACTATCCTATCTTTTGAACTGGATCAAACTGTACACAAAAAGCATAAATGGAACAAATTTAGATCAATACTTTAGAAGTTCATCAAAGGCGTGCCATATAGTTTTGCATTTAAAGATTTTTTTAAGTAAAAGACTATAATAACCGTTTTTTTATGTTATTTACTGCAATCTCTCACCTTTCGACATTCAGCAATACTTGTATCAATTTGCAGTAACTGTTTGTGGTCAAATCCACACGCTATGGATAGATCAGAACCAACACTTATGGTGTCACATGCCCATGCTTTTTTTAATTCACGGGCATAAAACTAAAAGCGTTTTTTTTTAGTCTTGAAAACGTAGTTTTCGTTTTCATCAGTCAGGTCACAGCTGGTTTAGGAGTTGATCTTTGTATCTGGGCATCATCGTTCATAATTTCTCGTTTGATTGTGGGAATTTGTAAATCATGGTGCAACCTCTCATTGGTCCGTTTTTATAATAAAAGTTTATTTTTGTAAATATTTGAGACTAAATAATAACAAAAATGAGACGCGTCGTCGAACATCTTTTATTTTGTTTAAATAAAAATCACAACTACGGAAACTGTTGATAAAGATACTTTGCTGTGGCGGTTACTCAAGAAATGTGTAAAAATAAATCATTGAAGATTATTTCTACATCTTGTCAAAATTTGAGCTGAATCGATGCGGAACGTTGCCAATTCGTAAGCTTACACAAACCAACATAACCATTGTTATGTAAAACAAGCTTTTGCTGCTTTAGCTTCCTACCTTCAATACTGCTACATAAAATTAATGTCCCATATAAAATTTCACCCCCTCATTTAAGCGGTTAAGGGCTGATTTCCAAAATATAATGCACGAATTTTTTGGTAGTCACAAATAGTACGTATACCAATTTTCAGCTTTCTACCTTGAATATGCTCGTGCTCCGACCAAACAAACTTGCATCCCTCATTTAAGGGAAGTGGGGGTTTGGAAAGAGATAAAAAGTAGCCTATATCATTCTTCAACTATCTCTGCTTAAAAAATCACATCATTTAGTCACTCCGTTTTGCCGTGAAAGACGGACAAACAAACAGACACACACACACTTTTTCCCATTTATAAAATTAGTATGGATGGCAGATTGTATTGCAAACTACCTTTTTTCAATAAATTACTAAGTTGTCGACAACAATTAGCCTTCAATGACACGTTCCAAACAACGTTGTCATCACGAAATCTACACAATTGCTTAGGAATTCCTGAGAGCAAATCACATTGCATGACTTCACCGTATTGATCCCTCATTTAACCCTCAACATCGATTCATTGAGAAAGCGTGACCACGAATTGTCATCGCTTGTTTTAGAACCAATAAATGCTACGACACCACGGTTGTCATACGACCCTCTATTATTAGAAAATGCATGTTCACGCGGGCCAAGCGTGATTCTATATTGAGAGGATACATATCGCACTCGAGATTGGCTGGATTTCATTCGAGTGCAGGCATATCTAGTGCATCTAGATTCTAGACTTTATTGACTGGCGTGAAGGATTCGAGGCGCCGAGGCAATGAGGCAAATGTGGATTGAGACTCATGACCTGGTTAGGATGTTGTACTTATTTATAGAATGCCTTTTGTTTTTTTATGTCTATCTGTTAAAGAACTCTATATAGTTTGTTGTGTTTTGTTTTATTTGACGGGTGGGCCTGATGGCGCAGATGGTAGTGATCCTGTCTTGTGTGCCAAGGTCGCGGGTTCGATCCACACCCAGAGCAATATTTATATGATGATTTGTCTTTGTTCTATGTCTGGGTCTATTTTTATGAATCTAAGTATTATGTTACAAACGTCGAACAATAAATTTAATAAACATAATTAATACGCGTTTTCAAACCGTGAAAAGAGAAGTGGTATTAAAAATAGAAATCTTTTCTCTGATATTGAAATGTACACAAAATTCGTAAAGTTTTCTCGGAAAAATTACAGCTATCTATGAGACCCATTCAATAAATTTCTACTCTCAAAAATTATTGTCTTGCGACTTTTGGGATGCAGATAGGATGGTTTTAATTTAAAATATCTTGAAAGTTATAGATTTATGATCGCTCCCCGCTTTTAATTACTAAGTTTCTTGTTTTTGGCTGCGTTCGGGAAGTTTTTTAATGTTCTTTGGTATTTTTGGTTACATTTCGATTTATTTTCATTATATATACGAATTTAAGTATATATATAGAGTAATCGATTATTGTCTAATTGGAGTATAGTTAGTCAAATATCGTCGCATAAGTTCTAACACCGCGTATGTCAAAGTTGGCAACTTAATAGTTAAGCCCAATGATAACACGATATTATATTTCTAACGCTGTAGTGAACGTTTTATACCGTGTATTTTTAAAACGAAATCTATTTTGCACCAACTAAATGCACAAGCAATTAGTTTTAAAATGATTTTATGAAACGTGAGCAATGTTTTCACAATTGTTACAGTGTCAACATTTTGACTTGCGCGGTGTTAGAACTTAAATGACGATATGTAATTTGACGTGTGACGGACCCGATAGCGCAAATACCTATATTTGTGTACAGTTCCTATCTTATGCGCTTGAGGTCGCGGGTTCGATCCCCACCCTTTATATGACTATATTTGTGTTTATACTACATGTAATATGTGTTTAAGTATTATCTTTTATTTCACCTATTGTCTGTATGTTTATAACACAAGTGCTTTAGGCGACTTGCCTCAGAGTAATATTGGTTAGCACAACAAGGTTGGTACTTTCTTCAATATATTTTCGACGACTTATTACATTTATAGTTGTATTTTCTGTATGGTATAAAAATGAAAATATAATTAAAAAATTATAAGGTTTCTTATTTAATACTAATTCATTTATGAAAAATAATTATCACAATTTAATGATATTTTATCAATTAATTGTTGATACAGTTGTAAGTTATTTAGAGTAGATATGTTGTATGATTTCTACTAGCATATGACATTACGTATTGTAACGAAATTACAGGAAACATTTTTTTTATATTTGTTTAATCTTAAAATGTACCTACTATAATAAAAACAATTAATAAGTCTTATTTAATATATTTTTAGTCTAGATCAAACAAAACAAGCATACATTCCACGTGATAGTAAGCGGCACAACAGCCTATAGAAGCTTGTAATATCACAAGGATATCACTAGCGCGTTGCCAACTTTGTGTCTTATACTATGTCACATTACCCAGTAATTTCACTGCCTCTCTCACCTTTCAAACCCGAACACAGGAATGCGAATACAGCTTTTTGGTGGTAAAAATAGGTGAGAGTGAGGTACCACCAATACGATCTACCTCATGTCAATTTTGTATATGATATACCTCATTTCTAGAATATTTTAATGACGTTTAATTTTTAATACTTATTAGTTAATTAAGTTTAATTGAAATTTAGATCAAAAACATACCAGAGATACCTCGATCTGATTCTGGGTTCAAATTATACTAAATATATATACAAAATTTTATTGTTTCTTAATTGCACAGTAAAACATAGTACCTAATGTAAAACATTTAGATTTTTAGAAGTTATTGGCATGGTAGGCTATTTGATTCAATTAGTGTTTTTAATACCTACTTAGATTTTTAATAGGTACTTAAAACATAGATAGTTTTAAAGATTTCCAAACTCGTACACTTCAGTCTGAAATTAATAATGAGGTAGAACTAGTTCCCTTTAAGTTAATTTTTGGTAATATTAATTTCATATATACTGAATCACTAAGAAGCTAAAATACGAAATAAAATATAAACAAACATCTGTCAGGGTTCATTCAATTTACTTTAAAAACGAATACGACGATACAAAAACTGCAAATTGAAAAAGCTACAAGCGAAGGCAACGCCGCCATTTTTTCGTTTTTTAATTTCCTACACCTAATTAATAAGGCACGAACGGAAGCCCGTCGCATTGAAAGATAAGGCCAGGAACCGATCCTGTGACCCGACCGGAATAATTCCTTTATCAAGGGCATAAATTAAGGAAAAAACTTGGATGAGTTGGTGATATCTAAAAATGAACGAATGCCTTTTCCGGTTGAGATTTTCCGTATAACTTGCTCTCGTTTCTTTTTTTTTGTCTTTTCGAGAAAATGAAGATATGCAAAAGGAATGGTATTTGTTTTTCAATTTAAAATATTCAGTAACGTTATAAGTTAGGTACTCTAATAAATATTTTCTGATACTCACCCGATTTTTAACGAACTTAACAAAATAGTGTTAGTCACGCTTTAAATTATATCTTTTCACTCAATTATAAAAATAAATAACTGGATTAATTACTTAATATCCAATATTTACCATTTAGGTATTTAATTGTATATGTATATGTAACTATTTTCTTATTTAAAAAGATTATTTATTAGCACAGCGCCATCTATTTTAAAATGATTAAACTTTTTAGTAAAAGTATCGAACGGTATCGAATCTCGTAAAGTTGTTAAATGTTTACACTAGATGACGCTACTACAAAAAAGTAATTTCAAATCAAAACAAGTTTAATTATACTTTATACGTTTTGATGATCGCATAAAATATGTATCAAATAATAAAACAATCTTTTCTTTAGATATTTTTGCAATTTTGTTGACTGTTATTGATGTTTTAGCCCCATCTAGCGATTACTGTATTTAATACTCGTATTGTGACTGTGCTTCTCATAGACTTTTCTATTTTTTTCCAATATCCACAATAGATGTCATGCTAACTAGAAACTAAATTAATTCCACGGATTCATCATTATGTTAACGCATCGTATGGTCTTATAAAAAATACAATCTAATCATTTTTAATTTTTATTTATATAATCACTACAATATTAAAAACAAAAAAAGTCCATGCAATATTAAAAAAAAGTCTACAATATTATACCGTACATCCCCTATATTTTTTATTATGTCAATTTTTACTTTGGAACTAATTTATCACAATATAGGATATGTAGGTATCTAAAAACCTTAAGAATAATAATAATACTACGGTAACATAGAATTTAACTAAAGTCTATACGAATACTTCATTTAATACCATTAAAATTGTAATACGCCGTTAAATAAACATTACATTATGATTTAACGGGATCTTGTTCAAGATTGTTGCATGTATGTCCTAAGGCGAAAACAATTGGCAAGATAGACTAAGATTTATTTATCTATATAAATATATATATATATATATAAGAGTTATTTTCAAAACATTTAAGAATAGTAGCTATAGTTATATAACTGCTTTGTATGTTTTTCAAATTGCCTTTATTTCTAGGTGATTTAAAAACATAGTTTTGCCATAGGTACGGCTAATACAACGATAAGGCTTATTCCACAAATTATCCGTGAATTTGACACGAATTTATTCTAGTTTCATTTATTTCACACTTACAACACTAAATTATCTATTATTTAATAATTATTATAATTGTATATTTATCTGTTAACGTAATAAATGCCTTATGAAAAAGCCTTAATGAGGGCTAGTAAATATAACAAGAGATTTTTCCTCAATTTAATTATTTTTATAATATTATACTAATGGTTTTTGTAATATTTTGGCGGTGTAGACTTTATATGATTATTTCTATGAACATTAAATATACTTATATGACGTATTATTTCTTTTTTATTTTCATAACAATAGAGTAAGGAGGTTCTATTATCAAACGAATTTTAAAAAAATGAGGAGTTTCTTAATTCGACTGTTTTTTTGTGTGTATTTTACTCAATATCTCCAAAAGTTTGAACAATTTTGAAAATATTTTCTTTTATCGTACAAGTCAGGGTCTGATGATAGGATTCCAGTGCATTCCTCAAATTTAATAGGCACGTACAATGTGTTACACGTATTTTCTAAATCTAATTAAGTATTCTATTCTGTTGCTGAAGTCGGTAATATTTGTTGAAAAACTGTAATTAAATTTTAAAGAATGGTTAAAACGGCTATAGATCTACATATAGCCAGTGGATGTCCACTGCTTGACACAGTATGGCCAAAGGAACTTCCCACATCGCCTCAGTCGCCTTAAACCTGCCACATAGGACGGTATTATCCAGCCAGAATAAATCGGCTTGTTTAATGCAGTTAGAATTTGAACATCGATATTTAACACATGCTGGACAAATTTGTTAGGAATTTTGTGTAAGTTCAATCGTAGAGTAGCCAGTAGCCTATTATATTATTACCTACATATAAAATACATTATATACTAATTTCCTGCAAAACTGTGAGAGTTTTGTTTATATCTTGTTATCTACAATGACCGAATGTTATTTACATTATACAACTATACCATCTGTTCAGTCACTTGTTATCAAAGACATGCGGTCTGAAACGTTAAGCGATAATAACAATCTCATCCATTTCATTGATAACAAAAATTTTACAGCTAATATTAGTGCGCTTACTATTTGCGCGTTGCATAATGCGACAGCCGATGTTGTGTCGGCCATCTTGTGGGGACGCCATTTTGTTGTCATGAGCAGCGGCCTCCATTGTTACTGTTCTGTCGGCCCCAAGTTGATTGGTTCGGTTTGTAGTTTAGGAAGGTTGGCGGCAGGCCTGTTGGTGTCACGGGTGGAGTTACGGGCATCAGGTTTGTTGCTGGATGGTAGACCTTGGCAGACATGACGGTGTCATCTATAAATATAATTTTAAAGCATCAGTAATTAAGAATTAGCAATGGTCTGATTGCACTAAAACTATATATTATTAGCTCTCAAACGTTTTCGTATAGTCTCCAGACAAACAACTCTACAAACATATACTAAGACTAAATCATAGACAACCGTATAATATATATCACACCTGTGTCCAATCGGGAAGGGCAGAGACTATAGATGAATCCCCACTTATTACGATTTTAGCCTCTCTCTCCTCCAATAATCGCATTAGTCTCACTCGTCTAATTTTAGTGCTTCTGACCTGGCCCTTCTTTTATGTCTTCTACCTGGTTAAGGTATGTTCGCCTATAATAGCATCATACCAGCCATTAAAAGTCCACTGTTGGACATAGGCCTTCCCAAGAAAGATGGTATGTTGCCCATAATTGCCGCGCTGGGCAAGCGTGTTGGCAATCGCAGCGAGCAGCTTTCGCGACGGGGAAGCTGCTCCCCATCCCCACCCTGTACATTTAAGCCGACTTTTTTGCATGGATATGTAATATTTATCGAAACTTACTAGTTGATAGAGACCGCCCAATTTGTTGTTTGCTGTTGAATTCCCTTACTGGCGGCATATTGGGCCTGCAAAAAGAAAAAAGAAAAAAAATAAATTCACTTATCATCGCATACATTGACCTGAATCGGAAATAAGTCGTTTAAAGGAAACATAAATATCATAATAAACATTACCGTGGGGTACCGGCATAGTGTAATAGTACCTCCCTTTGTACCGACAGATGGGGATGTATCTATCTAAAACAGTGTGACTAAAATGCAACAGAGCCGGAATGGGCAGCCTATATATATATATAGCCTATACATACACATAGGCATTGCCGTGGGGTACCGGCAAAGTAGAATAGTACCTCTCTTTGTACCGGGTGTTGTAAAGGTGACTCAGGTACAGGTACCAAAACCGACAGATGGCGTTATATCCACCTAAAGCAGTGTAACTCAAATACAACAGGGCGGTAATAGGCAGCCGCATTTCCGGAGTGAAGCCACTTTCTGCGATTGCCAACACGTCTGTCCAGCACTTCAATCATGGATAAAAATCCCTCTGCACGCCGGGAACGGTACTTCTCAATCCCGCTTAGCAACATTTGAGCTACACTGTTATGAATGGATATACCACCATCTGTCGGATCCACCTCAGACCCCACCGGTACCTCAGATGCCTCATACGACACCGTGTAGAGAGGGAGGTACTGTTCTACTCTGCTGGTACCCCACGGCCTTAGTTCTTTACAAATATAAAAAACTAATGTACCTGACTGCAATATGATTCATCTATAGTTTCTACAATTGAAACGACTCGGTAAGATACTGTTAGTGAGTGATAAATAAAAAGAATGATAAAATTGGTAAATGTTTATCAAAAGTGATTAAAAACTAGTTGTGCCCGCGACTTCCTCTGCGTGGAAGAGTTTTTTTTGGGTACCATACTTTTTACCTTAACTTATACAAACTTTGAATGTCATGTTTATTTATATCAAAGCAATGGCTTGAAAAATAAGTTTCAAGTTTCTAGTTTCAAAAAAAGCGATACTTCCATACAACTCTTTTTTCGTATTAAAAAATAGCCTATGTCCTTTCTCAGGGTCTAAAGATTGTCTGTGCCAAATTTCATCAAAATCGGTTGAGAGGTTTAAGCGGGAAAGCGTAACAGACAGACCGACAGACAGAGTTACTTTCGCATTTATAATATTAGTAGGGATTAGTAGGGATGTGGAAGAGGAAGTGAATTCAACAAACAAATATAAATCAAACTTCAAACGTGACAGTAAGATATAAAATTATTCGTCTGCACCCAAATTTTACTTATAGAAAAAAAGTGTCATAGCGTTTGTCCTGGAATGAACTTCCAGACTACTGAAGCGATTAGCCTTACCAACCTGATACATAGGATAGTTTATATTATGTTGTTATTATTTATACAATTTCATCTATAATTTAGCTTTATATATCTATAGTATGTACCTATGAACATAGAATATGTACATAGATAGGACGTCAGTCTGGACAGCTAGTTTTTATACAAATTAAAATATGTAAGTTGGGGGGGGGGGCAGTAATGGCCGTGTCCACCCTAGGACGGTCTAGCGCCCATCCCAGGATGTTGGGCTACCGGCACAAAAAAACAGAAATTAGGAAATATTATTAAGGAAAAATTGGAAGACCTACAAAGCGAAAGACCTAAGAGATTAGAACTCCCTCAAATTCGGGACAGAACTCTAGGAATTTATACACAAATATAAATAAAATGTCAATGTCTGCCAATTTTAGCTACGATGATATATAGGTCATCTTTCAGCTTATTTATCAAGCAATTTTTCCTTCAAGCGATTTTCCTAACAGAGCATTATGATGATAATGCAACGATACTGTATTGATGAAGCTCACAAAAGGAAAAACGTTACAACTCCTCGAAATGCCAAGCGAATATCAACCTAAGCCCGTTAACAGAGGGGATATATTCTAATAACCGTAATACTAATAAAGTTAGCTTCGATATCTCACACAGTGTTATCATATTTTGTCGGGAATCACTCTTCGAATATATACAGCGAATCGTGTAAAGGAATTCATGCCTTAAGTCAAGTAAGCGTAGCATAATTTTCTTTGCAACAATAGTAGAGTTGTAACGTATTGTGTGGTTGTTGTAAAGTCAGTACAGATTTATTTCATAGGTAAAAGAAAAAGCTCAAAGGGGGGTTATTTGTAAAATTGATTATGTTTGACGTCGTTTGATGTTTCAACGTGAGATACGAAAAACGCTCGATGATCGCTTATAATTGAATTCGCAACGAGGGATTCAGTTAAGCACTTTGATTTTGCGAGCCCTTTATGGATTATTAGCATCTCGATACACAAAGGGACTGATCAAGTGATTTAATTTTTTTATTTTTCCTATAATATCCCTTGAGTGGGTGAGTGGATTGAATTGGGGTGGTGAGAAGATTCTTAAGTAGGTGGCTTAATAATATATAGTGTAAATTACAGAATTCAATCACAGAGTCAAAGAGATAAATAAGAAATGTAATGGGAAAAATTGATAACGATTTCACTAAGAAAAATTTTGTTCGGACAGTAAAAACAGATATATAATGATAACAAATAAAAAATAAATTCCCGCAACATCTCATACATTGACCTGACACCATGGTGAGTCGCTTAAAGCAGTTATGTGACGGACGCCAGACAACGGAAAATCATAAATAATACATATATTTAACAGCGAGACACAGCACAAACACAACTATCATCATATAAATATGTGCTCTGGATGGAAATCGAACTTTCGCGTACAAAATAGGATCACTACCTTCTGATAGATGATATCTAGACGATAGAAAAATGAATGACACTAATAATATATTTATTTTATCTGACTGAGGTAAGTCACTTGAAACACTTGTGTTATAGACATCAGTCAACATAGAAAGCACAAATTTAACATCCACTTGCTAATAATAAATACTTTAATGTACACCAAATATAAAAATGTATGTGCAAAACAATAACCAAACAGAAACATGGGCAGCCTTAGCGCAAATTTCTTCCAGATAAAATTTGGGAGGAAAGAGTGAATGAAACTAAGAGGTAGTAAATGGTGAAAATGCGGTATTTAAAAGAACACAGGCACGGAACAAACACACAAAATCATCATATAAATATTTATCCTGCATGGGGATCAAACTCACGACCTTTCACTCACAAGATAGGATCACTACCATCTACGCCATCGACCCCGTCATATCGTGCCAGGTAGTTGTCCATCCCTATTCTGTGCTCTGCGTTATTTCGTACTAGCTGTGCCCGCTACTTCGTCCGCGTGGAATAGTTTTTTTGGGTACCATACCTCTTTACCTTAACTTATATAAACTTTGAATGTCATGTTTATTCATATCGAATCAATGGCCTGAAAAATAAGTTTCAAGTTTCTAGCTCTAAAAATAGCGATACTTCCATACAACTTTTGATCCCCCTTTTCGACCCCTTAGAACCCTTATTTCGAATAAAAAATTGGCTATGTCCATTCTCAGGGTCTAAAATTGTCTGTGCCAAATTTCATCAAAATCGGTTGAGAGGTTAAAGCAGGAAAGCGTAACAGACAGACAGACAGAGTTACTTTCACTTTTATAATATTAATAAGAATTTGCTTCTTACGACTGTCTATAACTGAAGGAAATCTAGGTTAAAGTTAAGTCAGCATTATCATCATCATTGTAACAGCCATTGTAAATCCACTGCTGGACATAGGCCTACCAGTACAGTTTTTGCGAGATTCTGCAGCCTATCCCCGCCCTGTGCCTTTAGTCTACACTATATCTGATGGATATACCGCCATCTGTCGGTATTAGTACCTTAGTCACCTCTTACGACATCTAATGCAGAGAGAGGTACTATTATACTACCGGTATCTCACGGCTAAGAAGAAGTTAATTTGCCTATAATTACTGCGTAGAGCAAGAATTGTGGTCACGTTGAGAACGCTACTGCCTGTTCTCGCATATGATTCGGTACATGAGTCGCAGTTACAATATTAGTATAGTGTTAATACCTAATAATACTCCTAGGTAAATTATCAAATTCTACTTAATTTATTGCTTGTCACATTACATGAAATTGGTAGACAAAATACAATATAAAATAGAGTTTCATGTGACGCCCAGCAAGGGCATTACGCTTACTAATAATATTCAATTTATATAATCTAGTATACAATGAAATTAAATAAAATAAATAAACATCTAATCAATAATAATATTTATAACCATTATTTGGATATTTTAATAGATATTTAGGTATAAATAGATATTAAGGTACCAGAACCGACTGTTGCTGGTATATCCATCCGAAACAGCATGGCTGTGGCGGCATAGCTCAAATGCACAGGGTGGGGATGGGCAGCAGCATCTCCGTCGCTGCGAAAGCTGCGCTCTACAAGTGTAAAAATTCCCCCTTTCTTAGGGAAGCCTATGTCCAACAGAGGACTTTCAAAAGATTTTAATGATGATAATTACGAATAGGTATTTACACAAAAACACAGCATTGACACATTGGTTAATTATTTTTATAGACCAACAACATCACGAAGGGTTTTCTTGGTTGACGTTGAAGGACATCATTTGGATGTATGTCCAAGTATTTTCCTTCAACGGTTTGATTCGATTTGTGTACTTGGAAAATGTCATTCGATACCATCGGTCCGCTGTCTAGCCATATAGGTCTTGCTACAAGTCTAAGCTAGTGTTGGTGCAGTGCTGAATGCATAGAAATGCCGCACCTAGTTCAGCTAACACCGCCAACTGTATCGGGACGGTGAATGCCGCGAAACTTGTCATAGAGTCGAATATACTTTGGGGATGGCATAGAGTGGATACGCTTGGCGGTATACCCATACTAAATCTACACTTTCAACACGGCTTTATCACCCTGTTTATTTTTTTTTCTTGTAACGTCAAACAAGGTGGCCGGTCAGTCGTGAGGTACGAGTAGAGTAGTACCTCCCTTAGACCCAGGTGTCTTAAGAGGCGACTAAAGTACCGACAGATGGCGGTATATCTATCCGAAACGGTGAAGCTCAAATGCAGACGGTGGGACAACAGTATCAACGTCGTGAAAGTTGCGCTCAGCGATTCCCAACTCGTTTGCCCAGCGTGGCATTTATTGGCTAAATTCTTCCTCTCTTTGGGAGGCTTATGTCAAGCAGTGGACTAATGGCTGTAATGTTAGTACAAAACTAAATTCAATATTATCGTACTTCAATTAAATGTCATTAAACACGTGTAAATATTTTTTAAAAAATCACCCCTTAAGGGGGTAAAAAGGGAGTGGAAGGTTAGTATGAAAGTTCTCTGTTTTTGAAAGTTATTTCAATAAAATGTTTCATCTGTATATATAAAAGGAGAAGCTATCTGAGTGACTGACTGACATATCCACCCAGGGACCAAACTTTAAGGTCCGATAAGTTTAGAATCACATAGTCATAGGCTAATATCAGCCATGAATCCACGGGTCAATGTAGTCTTGCTATACATAGATACAAGGTGTAAGAAATTATTAAGTTTCGAAGGGGAAACCCCTAAATACAATCTTGCAGATAATAAATCTCTTATAGATAGGAATATTAATCAAATTTTATCATAAGTGGAATTAAAATAATATTTTCTGTGTTGTCAGACAATTTCAGCAATTCTGTTCTTAATGTATTCATAGAAATTACTATAATTTCACGTGATTTGGATGCGAATGGACTTTTTAGCAGAGTTAATTTAACACTAGAAAAAAACCAATTCGTCTCAGATGTCAAGCGGGACTCGAATCTGCATCTATCCTATACCGGGGTATAGCACTGTACCTCAGTCGCCTTTAACGACCTTTAGTAGCAAAACCTTAACTATCATATTAGGTACTGGGATGGGCAGCAGTATTCCTGTTGCGAAGCTACACTCTGCGATTGCCACTCAACGCGGCAGTTATGGGCATATTCTCGTTTATGCGGAGGCCTATATACAGTGGATTTTCCATGGCTGCTGTGATGATAATGATGAACAACACAAGAGAGTTCATTACTGCCACATAAGTAGGACCGACTTTCAATAGGACGACGTCTTAAAACTTCACCAAGAAGTTTCGCACGTAATAATTTTGTAATACGCATTATTATTAAGCCACTTCATTGTTCAATGTCAAGACGATAATTAGATAACAAAACAGATAAAAACTGAAGTAATATAAATGGAAAATGGAATAAAAGAAAAGCCTTTCATAAAGATAAATATATAAATTAAGAGATATCTCTTTAAATAATCTTGAAAGTACATTGAGATATTCCGATAATACTTCAAATAAAAGAATCCTAACATACATCCATCACGCCTGTTTCCCATCGGGGTAGGCAGAGACTATGGATCTACACTTGTTACGATCTTGGCATACCTCTCTCGATTCTTACTTACTGACATTAGTTCTTTCAGCCTACGTCGTACCAAATTTCCATTCATTCCCGCTATATATATCTTTGTGCAGTCTTTCTACTTGCATCCATTATTTATACATGTCCAAGCCATCTCAACATTCCTTTCTCTATTGTTCTCACAAAATCATCTTTTACACCACATCGTCCTATTTTATGTTAAATAAAGAACTGTCCTGTTGTTAAGTAGGTATCTTTCGTCAGTTGTCTTAAATATATTGCTATTTTGTTGAGTTTAATACAAGAACCTGGTTAGGTTCAGGTTTCCTCCAAGAATGTATACTTTTGTCTATCTTGCTATTTGTTTTAATCTCATCGTCGTTAGATGTCAAGTAATAAATAGCTCAAATCTTATTTAAATCTTACTGTACCAGTTAGGCAGGCCGCACACCAGCGCCACATGCTGCGCGTATCGAACATTTACGTCGCCACAATCGTTGCGCTACAATTCAGCTTACTACAAATGTATTGTATATACGCACATCGGAAGCACAGTTATAGCGTGCCATCGCTTTCAGCATATCGACGTCTTCTTCTGATGACGAAGATTTCTATATGTGGCGATTCATGAGAAAAAAAAGACGTTATTGGGTTCATCCGTTTAATCAAGATTGCACAAAAATTACAAAATTACACAAAAATTACAAAATTTCACAAATATTACAAAATTTCACAACAATTACAAAATTTCACAAAAATTACAAAA
>JACJUM010002809.1:1993748-2014387 GCA_020976665.1 Heortia vitessoides
AAAATTACAAAATTTCACAAAAATTACAAAATTTCACAAAAATTACAGTCTCACGAAGAAAAGTTCCACTTATATTAAAATGTATGTAATAATTTCAAATGTCTGAAAACACATACAAGCTGTTATTAAATTTAGTAAAATCAAGTTTAACAAAACAAAATACCAATTTCAGAGAGTGTATTTCGGCTGTAGAGAGTTTACTCATCACTTTAAGGTATCTATGATTTATAAATTACATATTGACTTTCAGACTGAGAAGTCTCATTTAATTGTTGTGCTGGGGACTTAATATATTACATTTCTGAATGAGAATTTGTATATGGTGCCTGCGAAGGCCTCATATACTGGTTTTCAGATTAAGCAATTTCCGATGCCCGTTGCAACGGACGGTCATCATTTAGAACTTAAGAAAAAATTGTATAATATGTTGATAAATTTGAGTTTGACGAATTCGTATCCAATGATCGACAAGGAAGCTGCCTGTACTTAATATTTTCTATTAATTCTAGTACCCTTCTTTGAAAGGTCAATTGTTGCTGCTGGTACGTGGATGTCATGTGTAGAACTAAACTCAAAAGAAACATTTCGCATGGATCTTTTGGCCGTTTCTCAGATTGTTGATTATTTTCCAGTCTTTTCGTTTTTTTTTGTTTAAAGTATTCAATAGTGCATCTGTATGATTTTCTCATTTGTTCCCGAGATTTTGATGGTTGAGGAGTCTGTATCGATAAGCTCCAAGAATGGGGACTGGGAAGCTACAAAGGTTTCATTTCTGAGTGAATCTCCCTCAGCATATTTCAAATCGGGGACATTGTTTGAAGTTTCCTCGATCTAGGATTCATGTTCAGAAAGTTGTTCATCTTTTTGTACTGATATATTACCTTCTTGTAATCGATTTTTTGTAAAAGGGTTTAGAAATTTCAAATATGTCGCTAAATAGTACTCCTTTTTCGTTCCCGCAGCGGACCCACTTTTAGATTTTATGTTCAAAGCTCGTATGCAGGCTAAATTTATGGATTCCCATTTGGACTTACAATCATTACCTGCGAAAATTTGTATTACCAATAAAGTTAAACCATCATATTACACGAATTGTTTCAGGTACTTCGCAACTGGATCCTCATTACGATGACTTACGTATTTAAAAAATGTGAAACAACTATTGGAAAAATTATCAATGAAACTTGTGATGTTATATTGCTAGTTTTACAGCCAATTTATACGACAATACCCACAACAAAAGATTGGCTTGACATTTCAAACGGATTTCTCGAAAGATGGCATTTACCTCATTGTATTGGAGCCATAGATGGAAAACATGTGAGAATGAAGAAGCCTATGACCTCTGGATCGTCATACTTTAATTATAAAGAATATTTTTCTACCCACCTTATGGCGTGTGCTGATGCAAACGGATTATTCACGAGCATCGATGTGGGTGATTATGGGAGGAATAGTGATTCAGGAGAATTTAAAAATCCGGGATTAGGCCATGCATTAAATAATAATATTTTGAATATACCTACGCCTCGGCCCTTGCCAGATGAGGAAGATTTTGTATGGTCATTTCCTTATTATTTTGCAGCTGATGAAGGATTTTCCTTGTCCACTCTTATAATGTGATCATATAATAGTAGATCTTTAAACAACAATCGCCGAATATTTAACTATCGACTATCCCGTGGACGAAAGATTGTCGAGTGCACCTTCGGTATGCTAGTGTCCAAATTTCGAATTTTTGAAACTCCAATTTCATGTTCAGTCGAGAAAGCAGTTAAAATTGTTAAAGCTTTGTTTTTTACATAAAAAAGAATGATAATATAATTTTAAACCCAACCGATTACGGAAATAACCCCACTACCAATAATATAAATCATGGGAGACCGAATAACGATGCTACAGAGAATCGAGAATATTTGTGTAATTATTTCTTACTACTAACCATATGGGCTGGTGTCATGGCAAAATAATTACACAGGCCCGATTTTAAATGTATAATAAAGATAGGTACTTACCCGTTTAATTGAATTTTTCACAAATCTTACTCCAAATAATTTCTGTAATCCGTCTGTTACTATAATCATTGAGTGTATGATTGTATAATATAGGGTTTATTTCGACTTCTGCAATAAACTCAACGTAGAATTCAATGTCGTCTTTCATTTTTTTTAAACCAACGCGACACAAAAAACGAATTGGTTCGATCTTCAATTATTGGAGCGCGGGTGACGTCTCGCCACAAAGTGCGAGATTGTGCGAATTGTGGAGAAACAATTGAATGCCTGGTGTGCGGTCTGGCTTACATGAAAAAGGCACTTTACTGTTACAATGGACGTCTGCATTGGTAACACACTCTCACCTATTGAATCCTTGGTGAAACGAGCTTCTATAGGCTGCAGTGACGCGAACCATTTGTTTCTTATTTCTGCAGTAAGTATTCTCATTGTTGTAGCAGTACTTTCAGATTTGTGTGTTAGGAACAGTCAAATAACTAGGCACTGTGACTTAATATACTGTTTTTTGGTTTAATTAAATTAAGTACTTTGTTCTTAATGCCTCCATTTATCATATCTTCCACAATGCAAGGGGAATTACTAATTTGCCCAGAATAATATGAATGATCATGACACATTTTTGTTTTTTAACGATTTATTTAATGTAATAACTCCGTAGTGACGCATATAGTGATTTAAAAGTTATTTGTTTAATAATAATTATTTTATTTTAATTTTATAATAATAAAAGTGCCGTGAGGTACCGGCAGACTAGAACAATACCTCTCTCTGTAGGGTGTCGTAAGAGACGGTATATCCAGTAGAGACAGGGTAGCTCAAATGCATATGCTGGAGGTGGGCAGCAGCATCGCCGCCGCGAAAGCCACGCTCAGCGATTACCAACACGCTTGCCCAGCGCGGCAGTTATGGGCTGAATTCTCCTTTTCCTGGGAAGGCCTATGCCCAGCAGTGGACTTCCAATGGGTGTAATGATGATGACATCTTACAGGGCGATGTTATCTAGGAATGGACTAAGGTTACTTCCGACCTCGAAAACATTCCCGAGGGACGCTGTAGGATTTGATGTCCGCGGGAAGTCGCGGACAGAATAATTTGAGTCAGTCAAGTTAATTAACATTATCATTTTATATTACAATTATTTGTAATATTAGTATACAGCATTCATCATAATAGCCATTGGAAGTCAACTGCTGGAAATAGGCCTTTTCAAGAGGGAGGAAATTTTGCCGCGCTGGACAAGCGTGTTAGCAATCGCAGTGCGCAGCTTTCGCGACGCAGATGCTGCTGGCCATCCTCGCCCGATGCTATTGAGCTACATTGCTACGAATGAATATACCGCCATTCGTCAGCTCTAGTACTTAAGACGACTCTAGAGTCACCTGAAACAGGGGGAGGTACTATTCTACTCTGCCGGTACTCACGGTTAGCTTTAATATGTTTAATACTACAAGTTTCCAGTCATAGACATAATACTGATTTAATTGTTACGTAAATTATTGAAGAATTACATTTATTTGTTTAATTTTCCTGTTTTGTATTAATAACTAACTAAAGGTATCAAATGTCAAACTAACGTGCTTTTATATTATTTTAAAGATATTTTGTAAGTGTAATATATGATACTACTAATGTTTAAAAACAAAACAACATCCCTACTAATATTATAAATGTGAAAGTAACTCTGTCTGTCTGTCTGTTACGCTTTCCCACTTAAACCTCTACACCGATTTTGATGAAATTTGGCACAGAAAATCTTTAGATCCTGAGAAAAGACATAGGCTATTTTTTATTCAAAAAAAGGGTTGTGAGGGGTCGAAAAGGGGGAAGAAATTATATAAGTATCGCTATTATTGGAGCTAGAAACTTGAAACTTATTCAAGCCATTGATTTGATATAAATAAACATGACTTTCAAAGTTTATATAAGTTAAAGTAAAGAGGTATAGTACCTAAAAAAAACTAATCCACGTGGACGAAGTCACGGGCACAGCTAGTTAATAATAAAACTAATTAATTATAACGATATATTTGACGGGCCCGATGGCGCAAATGTAAGTGGTCACCCATGACAAATATGTATATCATCATACCAGCATCAATGAAATTTCACTGCTGGACTTAGGCCTCCCCAATAAAGGGGCAATCGTAGAGCGTAACTTTAACAACGGCTATGCCACTGCCAAACCCCTTCCTGTGCTGGTTACCCTGTTTTGGGTGGATATACCGCCATCTGTCTGATGCCTTAGTCGTCTCTAACGACACCTCCACTCGACACTCCACCGACCACATTGTCGGTACCGTAGGCTAAACGTGTTACATATAATGGATTAATAAATTTAATAAATATCTTATCCATACAAATCTGTCGCCATTGTTAGGCATACTCGGTATTTTATGTACGTACTTCCCATCGACCGAGATGAGTGTGTGTGTTTGTTTAGATGCTTGATTGTGATGAGACTTGCTATGTGCAGTTTGAGTGTATTTCAATTTAATATATTTATTAAAAAACGTCGCTATACATTTTTGTCAAGCTTTATTGATTATTCGATGTCTCTATCTTTTGCTTTTGGGATCGCGGGTTCGATACCCATCCACAACAACATTTATGTAATAAAAGATTGTGTTTATTATGTCCGTAACACAAGTGCTTTGCAAGCTACTTATCTCGGAGTCAGTTCAATGTATGAAATGATTATTATATTTGAACGGGCCTGATAGATAGATGGTAGTGATCCTTTCTTGTGTGCCAAAGGTCGTGGGTTCGATCCCCACCCAGGACTAATATTTATATGATGATATTTGTGTTAGTTCTGTTTCTGGGTAGAAAATATATGTATTTAAGTATAATATTTGTGATTCCTTTGTTATCTGTTTGGATGCTCGTAACACAACTGCTTTAAGTGACTTATCGCAAAGTCAATTAATGAGATGTTGTGTAAATATTTCATTATTATTATTTATAAATATATAGGTACATCTGTACCGGGTTAGATGTCTCATTTATGAATGTCTATGTCGATTTTGTCAGAACTTTCACTGACATACAACTAACTAGTAGAGTAACTTATGAAAAATAACAAAGTAAGAAAAGTAAGGTGTACAATATATTCGATATTAACGTGAGTTGAGTTAAGCTGAAGAGTGGGTGGTTTCGACGACCATCAGCGTGGCTAAAGCACGCCAGCGCAGTCCAAAGCCAAACCTGCGGTGGTGAGTGTAAACCATCTGCAACCATAAGATCGCGTGGGACAGCCAGAGCCCCGCAGCGCCGGGGCCCTGACAAAAGTCATGTCTGCTAAGTGCTTTGTGTCTTAAATATTATAGATCGTGGTATTTATAATATAAAACAAAATAGGTTGAGACGTTAAGTGAAGGCTGCTTGACATTCGAACACAAACCTGTATCACAAGTCACTTTATTACGTTAGATTGTAGATGGAAAATGAAGAGAATGAGACAAAATAGAGAACCAATTAGACCAGATCGACAAGCAAGCATACAGTCCGCGTGATAGTAAGCGTCACTGCAGCCTATAGACGCTCGTAATAACACAACATCAATAACGCGTTGCTAACTTTGTAACTTGACGATATTATGGCACATTACCCAGTAAATTCGCTGTCTCTATCACCTTTCAGACCGGAACTCAGCAATTTGTTGGTAGATATACGGGAGAACGAGGTGCCAATACAGACGACGACGGTGTCTGTCTGTATATTCATATAATCGAACCTTCTAAGAATCTAATGTTGCATACAAATGTAAACTTCATTCATTTATCATGGCAGATGCGTATCACTTCGCAGTATCTTGTACTATGCTGTTTTAATGTCGTTCATAAATAAACATAAGTTCCTTATGTATTGAATTTATTACACAACAGTAATACGTTACCTGCAGATTTTTTTCCAAGAATTTTTCCAATTCGTAATGAATTTGCTATAAATTTATTAATAATCCTTGTCTGGTGCTAGCAGACTAGTTTTAAAGTAGGCTACTCTAATGACTTGCCGCGAGGTACCGGCAGAGTAAAATAGTACCTCCCCCTGATCTAGGTGTTGTAAAAGGCAACTAAGGAAACAGAACCGAGAGATGGTGGTATGTCCACGCTTGGCCAGCGCGGCAATTGTGGGCAAAATTCCCTCTTTTTTGAGAAGGCCTATGTGCTATGTCCTATGTGCCCCAGCAGTGGACTTTTATTAGCTGGTTTGATGATGATTCTAATGATTTATTTAAAAATAAACCCTGGAAAGTCAACAGGGTCACCTTTCGTTTCAGTGATTTGGGTAGGCTAGAATTGTATCTCCCTCTATACAAGGTGTCATAATAGGTGACTCAGGTACCGGAATAATTTAACAGGTCGGGAATGGGCAGCAGCATTTCCGTCAGGGAGCTCTATCTTTATACAAAAATACACAGTGTTTTTCCGTGATGAACTTCTAAACTATTTTTATCTCAATTTACAGTCACAATATTTATTTCGTGATAAACATATAAATGTAGTTAGGACTATATTTATATATGTTATACTTTGATCCCCGCATACCCTACTAGCTTCATTCATTGATCTCTATAAAAACTGTCTAAATTACTCGATAGAGTTTTAAGTAATCGCATCGCAACAAACAAACGCTCACATTATCGCATAGCGCATCGCCAACCTGGTAACTTACAAGATATTAAGTCACATTACCCAGTAATATAACTGCCTTTCCCACCACCATCCCGGTACGCCACGCGAGCACTGATGTTAAGCGATGGATGTATGTGAGAGTATGGTACCTAGTACCTACCTACTGAGTCATCCTCAGCCTTTACATTAAATATCATAACAGGTTAAAGAGCAGAAAAATGATTTATCATGTTTTTTTTGCTGGAATGATTTTCATTAAGTCTTGTTTAATAAAAAAAAATAGTATAATATAAATCAAATAAAACATGTCGTGTACACATCGCCAAGATTACCGTCTAATTAATAATCTATTTAGTTATGAATATTAGTCTATATGACAGTAAGTTTACCTATATTAAATAAATAAATAAATGCAGACGACTTTAGTACGAGCTCTACCTCTAGTGAAGGCTTTATAAGCGTGTTATTTAATATTTTAATTTTAATTCCGTACCAGGAGATAAATAAACGAATTCCAGTGTTTAATTGACATTCTATCCCTTAAAAAATGACGCCCAATTTTTCTTTTAAGCCAGAACTAAATAATGCAAATCCCCAAATCCGGCGCTGCTCTAATTCCCCTTCATTAGTTGAGCAGAAAAAAAAGAAATAATTTAATTCGCCGATTGGACCCGGCCTCTACAAGACAATCACTAATTACTCCCCCCCTCCCGACCCCTCTAGTAAGCCATACAAATTATCAAGAATGTTTTCTAATTTGTGAGAAAAGGCAGAAAAAATATATATCCAACGCCAAATGAACTTATTTAGATGAAGCGGGATTTAATAAGCATTTTTCACTTGTGCCAACATTTTCGTCGAAGATTTCCAGGGTTCCTTAGTCGAATAACAAAACCTTCGACAGCTAAGTATAAGTACTGTTATATGATAAATTATGTGTTTGTTCTGTGTCTGGGTGTTCTATATGTATTCGTCATATCAGTTAATATAAGTCTACTGCTACATAAGCATCTCCAAGAAAGAGAGAATCTTGCACATGATTGCCGCACTGAGCGAGCGTGTTGGCAATCGCAAAGTGCAACATTTGTGACGGAATCCCAGCTGCCCATCCCCGCCTGATGATTATTAAAAACGTTACATACTTTTAGTATGTAACGTAACATAAATATATATAAATATGTAAATAGTTTAACTTGCTTATTAAAATGTGATCATATGTTGCACATTCATCAGGTAGGCATGGCTACTTGTAGAGTAGAGTAATTAAAATGAGGTACGGGTAGGTACCGACAGATCAGATCATATGCAGCATCAAAACTTGGCACAGATAAAATTGATAGTCTATAGTTGTTACATTACTATTTATCCCGATTGTACTCGGCTCGATAGCGCTCGTTGGGGTTCGATAGTCACCCAGAACAACCAAAAATGTAAAAAATAATCTGTATTATATTTGTAATTTCTTTGTTGTCTGATTTCCTAACACAAGTGCTTTAAGTGACTTAGTTCGGAGTAACGTCAATGTAGATGTGGTGTGAATATAACCCCAAAAAAGGGTTTCTGTGGGATGGATCCGGCTATTTTTTTCTTGCTATAGAATCGTCACGACTCTATCAGCGTTCGGCTGTTAGGGAGCGACAAAGACTTACCCGGACACCAAAGATTCTCCTCGATGAGAAGTAAATATTGAACAAAACGCTGGTGGAATGCTAGTTATCATCATCATGATGGCTGCCGTAGAACATTCATTGCTGGATATAGCCCTCCCGAAAAAGAGGGAATTTGACCATTATTGTACCGCTGACCGAGTATAGTGGCTAACACAGAGTGTAGATTCACTACGCGAATGTACTGATTTAGATGAATATACCGCCATCTGTCGGCTCCGGTTCCTCACTCGCTTCTTCCGCCACCAGCTTCAGGGGAGGAACTATTTTAGTCTGCTGGTACCACACGGCAAGGCACCGAATGCCAGATATAAAAGTAATTGAATCCTACGGAACTTTAACACGGCAATGCTCGTCACCCTTACCCCATTTTTTTTTATTTACGCCAACTTTTCCCAAGCCCGACTAATCCTGCGATATTTCGACGCCAACCCAATTAGTAAACAAACACACCTCGTCGCACCTTGAGCGAACCAAAACACGAATATTCGTAATCTAAGAAATATACTTGAATTTTATAAGGTTCTTTTACAAATATTAAACTCAGCCCAAATACGCAGGAAAGTGAGCAGCGCCTGAGCGTAAATGCTAACATCGATACCACGACCCCTGGCGTATAAGATAGGATTACCATCGGCGCCATCGGGACCGGCGTTAATATAATATTATGTTTTCTCGTCCACCATCTTCTTTGACAGCGTCTTTTATTTTATCACGCTTGAACGTGACTAAAATCCGATAATCACGCACGTATGCAATTCCGTGAAGTGTTTAATTTTCGCATGTGCTCATATTAAACGTGTCTCAAACAATAATTTCGATTCGCATCAGAATTTGATTACGTTGGAAACGTGACGGCCTGAATGTCGATGCAGTCTGTTCGATTCTCGAAACTGCGAGCTGAGCAAAATAATAATAATAAATTTATTCAAGAACAGTTACAAGCGTATTTCAATTGCAACTCTGAAGTCTGCGTTAGTTAAAAACTGTGCTATACGCCTCAAAATTCATGATAATTTTATTCTTAATTTTATAATTACAAATTGACAATATTAGAGATGATTGACGTATGATTTTAATTTAAAGATTAAGAAGCAATGCTATTTCGATTTGTATATGTAATTATACTATTCTATACTGTTGTTGTCTTTTTAAGTTTCTTTATTATTACACCAGTTCGACCAATAAGCATACAGCCACGTGATAGTAACCGTCACTGCAGCCTATAGACATTAATATCACACGGATATCACTGACGCGTCGTCAATCTTGTGACTACCTTTCGACTTGATTATGCCACAATACCCAGTAATTCCACTGTCTCCCTCGCCCTTCAAACCGGAACACAGCAATGCGAAAACTGCTATTTAGACCGGTAGAAATAGGTGAGTGAGGTACCAATGCAGACAACCGTTGTATGAGGTTCACCGTATGTGCTTTTTTATATTTATCTAGCACGGACATCATTACGATAAATAGTATAAACTTCAATCAATATATACAACAAGAATGACAATAATAAATATATATTAAAAATTCATCATCAGCTATTGGAAGTCCATTGAAGGACATAAGCCTCCCCAAGAAAGGGGGATTTTGCCCATAAATACCGCGCCGGGCAAGCGTGTTGACAATCGCAGCGCGCAACTTTCGCAAAGGGGATGCTGATGCCCATCCCCGTCCTGTGCATTTGAGCTATGCTGTTTCGAATGGACATACCGCCACTTTTCAGCTCTGGTACCGCCACCTCTTACGACATCTGGTACAGGGGGAGTTACTATTCTATTCTGCCGGTATCTCATTGAAACATACATGCAGACAAATATATACACCGATATCTAGACTCATCTGAACTTATATTATAAAAAGGAAAGTTCATATTAGAAATATTATTAAAAATAATATAGGAGAGTCCTCCGGTGTGAAAAGACGTAGGTTCGAGTCCCGCCTGACACCTGAGACCGGTTGTTATTTTTTCTAGTAAAAATCAAGGAAATATATTTGGTTTTATTTGTATGATCGTTACAATTTAACTAAAGTCAGATTTAATTCTTTTCTATTATTAGAAAGCTTCATCTCCACTGAGGCACAATGCGTTAAAAATGTAAAATAAACTCAGTGAATACTGAACCGAAATCAAAAACCCACCGTGAATAAAAAAACCTACATTGTCAACAAATAACATTAACTATACATTGTACTAATACTTTGATATGTATGGGAATTACGTGGGCGAAACCGCGGAATGCTGCCTCTTACGACACCTGGTACATGGAGAGGTACTATTCTACTCTGCCGGTACCATACAACATGATAGCTAAAGTTTAAACATTATTAGTTTTAGAAAATTATCCTTTTTTTATTTGTGAATATATACAACTTCTTATTGAGATCAATTTAAAGTCATATCAACCGATGGACGGACACTGATGGATACTAATACCCCCCCCCCCTCTAGAAATAGGGGAAAGGGGGGGGGTTGATGACACATGTTTGTGTTGATAGAAATGCTTTCCGTGCGCAACTTCAAGACGACAATAGACAATAATGTTTAGACACTTTGCTCTGTTCAAGCTTGAGGTGAGAGAGGCGGTGTAATTACTGAGTATTCCGGCATAACATCTTCCGACAAAGCATTAGTGATATCCTTTGGGTAACTTACAATCTTTATCTCACAGACTGACAGTCCAATAAAAAGTCCAAATAAATACTAAGTACTTACAACCCTCTATCTAATAACACCACCTTGGAATCCAAAAGACACAGAGGGACGCCACCTAGCCAATGATCCTAAATTACACCTCCAAAGGGGTCTAATCGACCATTTTTTCCCGGCTGATTACCAAGAGGCCAATTGACCCCACCGCCCCCTCAAACAAATGTTAACCCTTTATTCCCCTTTCGAAAAAAAGCCCATAAAATATATCTAATTAAAAAATATCCCCGAGCCAAGACTGACGTTCATAAAGAATGTCAATTAAGCCGGGACGCTTTTTCTTGGTCCCATTTTTTTTTTCAGCTATATTTTCTGTCGTTCCGCGGCCGGCGAAGGGTTAAGATAGCGAAATTAGTATCGGTATGAAATATTGAGTAATTTAATATTTGGCGTTACGGACCCTTTGTTTTCTTTTAGGGTACCTTTTTTAATCTGGATTAATGTTTTTCGTATAAGGGTTGCCGTCGTTAAAGATAAGAATTAATGACACTTTCTCTTTCGCGTCGATCTCGTGGCTTCTTATATGTTAAAATCGTTTTTTTTTTATCTAACTAGTCGACAAACAAACATACCGACATACCGTTTGCTTGATAGTAAACGTCATCGCAGTCTATAATTGCTCGTAATATCACAAGGATATCACTACCGCGATCAACTTTGTGAATTGAAGATTATGTCACATCAACCAGTCATGTTATCGTTTTTCTCACCCTTCGAACCAGAATCAGTACAAACAGTAATACAAAAACTGGTATTTGGCGGTAAAAATAGTGACCAATGCAGTCGACCTTTGGAAGAGGTCTACTTCATTAAGAGTAAGGTACTCCAAGGTAAGTAGCTTGAAGCATATGTATTACGGACTTAAGACATCTGGACAACAGAGTTATCTCAAATATACTATTTAAATACATATATTCTATACCTACCCATCAACATAAATCATATAAATATTTGTCCTTAGTGGGGATCGAACCGTCGTGGGTTCGATCCCCACTAAGCGCACCATCATCATGTACCTCCCCTTGTACCAAGTGTCGTTAGAGGCGACTGAGGTGCCGGAACCGTCAGATAGCGGTATCCAAAATAATGTAGCTCAAATGCACAGGGTGGGGATGGGCAGCAGCATTTCCGTTTAGCATCCGCTTTGTGATTGCAAACACGCATGCCCATCGCGGAAATTATGGGCAAATTTCCCCCTTTCTTGGGAAGGTCTGCCCAACAGTGGACTTCCAATGGCTGATATGATGATGATGATTATTGCTTTATTATCCATTGTAAGTAGATCATAAAATTTATCATTTTAATTATTTAAATGCATTACGTAAGTACCGGCAGAGTAGAATAGTAGCCCTGTACCAAGTGTCGTGTCCAAGGTACCGCTGCAGTTTAAATGCACAGGGCGTGGATGGGCAACAGCATTTCGGTCGGGAAATCTGCGCTTTACAATCACAAGCACGCTTGCAGTTGTTTATGGGCAAAATTCCTGTATCTTTGGGAAGGTCTGCCCAGCAGCAAACTTCCAATGGCTGTTACGATGACGATGTTATTTGCTTGGTTATCAATCGTAAAAATATCGTAAATGGATCATTTTCAATCATTATATTTATTACGTAGTTCGCACGATACGTACAAAGGTCGAACAACGTGTTTCCCTAAGACCTTGCATTAGTTTGTTAATAATCATTTACGATACAATTGTGTGTATTATTTTGGTTTCTAAGAATCGTTAGTGATTCAAAGTGAACCCTATAATGGGTCAATGCCACTAAAAACGTACGTAGGGATTTACGTTTGTTTTATATATATTTAATTTTTTATTTTAGCACAAAGCAGTCTTACTGTTTTATATCACATGTATTTATCGCGTTTATTTTTATAAATATGCACAAATAATGTAACGTTTATCTATTTTATATATATTAATTTTATATTAATATTATCTGCACCATTATATATATTTTTTTCTGTTTCGAGTAATAGTTGACTG
This sequence comes from Heortia vitessoides, assembly GCA_020976665.1. Taxonomy (NCBI): domain Eukaryota; kingdom Metazoa; phylum Arthropoda; class Insecta; order Lepidoptera; family Crambidae; genus Heortia; species Heortia vitessoides. The sequence continues at coordinate 2,006,768 of JACJUM010002809.1, forward strand.
GGAGATAATGCCAACTGGCATTAAGTTCGCCATTTGTAAATTTTGTAATATTTTGTGCAATAAAGTTAAATAAATAAATAAAAGCTGTCATATGGTTTGCACTTCTAACGAAGACAATATTCTTTTATCATACAATCTAATTTTTGAACATAAAGGGAATATAATTGTTTTTTTTCGTACGCTTTTAAGTTAATTTTTTAGTGGGAAAAGATTTAATAGTATTTAGAAAATTGTTAAAAATATCTATATCAACGAATTTATTACTGTATAAGCGGAGACAGCGTGTGACATATATATCGAACACACACAACTTCTCATACATTGATCTGACTCCATGATCGCACCGGAAGTCGCTAAAAGCACTTGTGTTACGGACATCTGAAAACAGAGGAATCACAAAAATACTACTTAAATACATACACAATCATATAAATATATACCCCCGGGTGGGGATCGAACTCACAACCTTTAACGCACAAGATAGGATCACTACTATCTGCGCGATCGGGCCCATCATTTCCAGACCTCAAGAAATGGCAATATTTGCCCACAATTGCCGCGCTGGCCAAGCGTGTTAGCAAACGCAGAGCGTAGCGACGGGGATGATGCTGCCTATCCCTGCCTGTGTATTTGAGCTACACTGTTTTAAAGCTACTGCCCTCTTTCGGTGCCGGTACCTCAGTCGCCTCTTTCGACACCTGGTACAGGGGGAGGTACAATTCTACTCTGGCGGTACAAAACGCATTTTTATTTTTGCAAATTAACTGAATAGTTAATTTTTGGTACCTCCCTCTGTACCAAGTGTAGTTAGAGGCGACAAAGGTGCGGGAACCGACAGATAGCGGTATATCCGGTATATAATGTAGTTCAAATGCATAGGGTCGTAATGGGCAGCAGCATCCCCGATACTGAATAGTGAATTTGCAAAAAAAACTAAATAACATCGTTTTCTGATTATTTAAGTGAGCTACTCAACAAATATGTTATTTGCAATATTATGTTATTATTTAGATTTCAGGAATTGTTATTTCTTTAAAGCCTCTTCCATAGTATGTGAAACAAAAATTAACGTTTCACGCACACTATGAAACGTGGGTTGCGATTGGATCGGACTATGTGTTCATGGTGTAACATTAAGGAGTACCAATTGAATACTCATTATTATTTTCCTGCATTATGCAGTGCCAGAGTTGACAAATGACATTTAATAAATAGTTTTATTTATAACTAAACGTCAGAGGTCTCGAACACGTGGCATAGCAACTAAAGGAATGAGGAATGTTAGAAATTCATTAAAGGTCATTATACTCTGTTCGATTAGTACTAACATTAAGGATTTGTAAACGATTTTTAACCATAATGTTTTATAATATTGACACATACATGTTCAATATTTCCTCGCATACTCTTGATTATCATTATCATCATTATCTTAACTTAATTATCATTACTCTTCATTACTGTTAATTCATTGAAAGTATTTATTCTGTTTCCTAACTACATTACACTTTAGTACATAGCATAAAACAAAGACGTTGTTCATGTATGATTAAATCTTTAAAACAACACAACAGATAATAGTTTATATATATTTATCAGACATTTGATTATAGCACTAAGTGTTCTACATTTGCCAAATAACTTTTGTTTTACCACAAAACAAAGTGATTAATTCATTTAAAATTGAAGGTCGAAAGATAAGAGATAATCGATTTGCTCGTTAAATAAATGTATCGTTCACGCTCAAGGTTGCCAATGTTGGGTACTCTACATTTCCGTTTTGTTAGCCGTTAGAGACGCGTTGATGCTGCTACTCTAAATATTTGCTATATTTACAACACGCCTGTGTCCTATTGGGATAGGTAGAGACTATAGATCTCCACTTGCTACAATTTTGGGGTGCCTCTCTGGCCCTCGTTGTAATATTCGTTTCATACACGATCGTTAATACTTGATATTTTTGACCTATTTAAAGTACGATGACCGTTTAAGATATATTTGCCTTGGTCGTCCAAAACCAACTCTTCCATTCACTTCTGCTCTATATATTTGTGCAGTCATTAATTCTTTTCTCTATTGTTTTTATAATATCATTTTTTACACCACATCAATCTCTTATCAGACTCTTCTATATCTCAAACTGAGAGCCGTTCGAATTTATTTATTACTGACTTACTCGGATCAGGATTATACCGCTCTCAACTGTGTCCCTCTAATGGAATATCCATCTCTTTCTCTGGCTTCTCTGACTTATTAAACAGGTCATTAATCCAGGCGGTATGGCTTTGTTTGAATGGATCTGGTCAAGTTCATCCACCCCAGACCGATTTAGATTTGGAGGATAAGTTTGCATATATTCTTTATGGTATTGAAGACGTGGTTACCGTTACAGTGTGTGTTTGTTCAGAGTTTATGCTACCATTGTTATAAATTTGGTAGGAAAAGGTTGGGTATCGTAGAAAAAGCACGCAACTAGAATAAATTCTGTGAAATAAGAACACTTCTAAGAATGTTTTCTGTGGGTTTGAGAGATGGATTAAAGAGTAGTAAGATAATGTGGTGTAAAAAATGTATTGTGACAACAACAGAGACAGGAATGTTGCAATGATTTGGACATGTCAAAAGGATGGCTACACAAATATATACAACGGAAGTGAACGGAGGAGCCGATATAGGACAACTTATATCTTAACCAGGTAGAGGTATTAAAAAAGGGCCAAAATCAGAAGGACAAAGAATAAACGAGCGTGTATGGAAGGATTAATTCGAGAAATGGAAGCGTGAGGGGTTTGCAAAGACAACATAGTTTCTGTCTTTTCCGATGGGACACTGGCGTGATGTATGTAAATTATATATTTTTTAAAATTATTTTTAATATAATTTCGTAGGTGATTATGTAGGAGTTCAAAGCCAACTTAAAAATAAATACTATATTGTCCCGGTGCATTTTGTCATCAAGAACAATAATGAATGTGCTATAATGTTGTTGCCCGTGAGATATTTTAGGTAAAAATGTCGTACGGTAATGAGATTTGCTCAGCGTAGCATTAAATGTTCTTTCAAAATTAAAAAATATGTTTTGTGCGTTCGATATTGAAATGGCAGCCCTGTTACCGCTTGAATAATAACTTAATGCGACTTCATTAATTAATTGGTACTACAATATTTCATATTAGTATTATTGTCTTTAATTAATCATTGTAATTAGCTAATTTTAATTTTCCTTAATAATCTATATCTATTAGTTTTTAGAATAAATGCATTCACTAGTGCATAGTAATGCATACTCATTGTATAATTCAATGTATTTTTAGTATCTAAGCACATTTTAAGATTATATTTAATTCTATGAAAGAAATAAGGCCATTTATTTCCCAAGTATTTCAGCTAATTTTCATTTTTGGTACAACAAAAAGATAGTATTTTCATTTGCTTTTAAAATTGGTTTCTACTTATTGAGCTCTGAAGTTCCTTGCCTTAAACTGTTTTTGAACTAAATTTATTTATAGCAGTGCCCCTGACTTTGTCCGTGTGGAATAGTGACTCTGGGGGGTATAATAGACCTTCTCAATAAATAGACTATCGAACACTGTAATAATTTTTAAAATCGGACCAGCGGTCCTTGTGATTACGTCGTTTAAACAAACAAACTCTTCAGCTTTATTATATATTTAGACCAGTTCGACAAACAAGCAATCAGACCGCTTGATAGTAAGTGCCACCGCAGCCTTCGCTCGTGATATAACGAGGATATCACTAGTGGTACAACGAGGCTTGTAGTTGTTATGTTACATTAGCTAGTAATTTCACTGCGTCTCTTACCCTGTAAAGAGAAACAGCAATGCGATCACTGCCATTTGTTAGAGGGTAAGATACTAATACATAAGACCTTTTTCATGAGATCTGCTTCATATACAAATGATGATTTAATCATACGAACACTGAAATATTTATATTACTATATTTCAAACACATTGCTAAAAATATGACAACGTGTCGACATATTTTACATAAATTTTAATTCGTCTCACTACCATCTATTTATATCTTGAATACCCACACGACGCACAGAAGTACAAATTAGGAAAAAAATCAACAGTCGCTGCAACTGGGTCAAACGGAATCATACCCACCCACGCGTACAAGCGATATTGGACTCAATTTCTTAAGCAATAACAACGCAACACGAAGTCAGTTGACACGGTGACACAGTATCGTATGCTGATTTTCTAACGGTATAGTTTTTTGCAGGTGTGAATGACCTAGAGTATCATATATTGGTTATACTTTGCTATTTCTTCTTTACATATCATTTCTAATTCCTAATATTCACGGAACTGTTTATTTATTTAACTTTTTGCACATGAATAATACACACATGTCAGACTACCTAGTGGCATTATCAACTAGTCAAGCATCGGACAAAACCAAAAAGAGATAAGTGTTTGCAGTTATACAATGTAATACCAATTTGGGTTGGTATAGGTTTAGTTATATACAATGGTATAGGTTTAAGTTAAAAAAAATAAACCCTCCCTGTATGCAAGTCTATGGTAACGATCTCAGTGCGTTGTGAATTAAAGACTCCAGTTTATTCAGTTAAATCTCTTGTTTTACTCAAAATATCTTCGATAAGTTCGAGCAATACCTACACATAAAATATAAAATCAAATGTAAAATAGTTCCCCCTCCTTCACCGGGTCTCGTAAGAGGCGACTAAGGTACCAGAACCGACAAATGGCGGTATAAACACCCGAATCAGTGTAGCCCAAATGCACAGGACGGGGATAGGCCGGGGTAGGCCATTCCCACCGGGACAATTGTGCTTTGCGATAGCCAACACGCTTGCTTAGCGCAATTATGGGCAAACAACCAACGGGCACAAAGCAATGGGCAAACAACCAACGGGCACAAAGCAATGGGCAAACAACCAATGGGCAAAAAGTCCAACAGTGGACTTCGAATGGCTGATATGATGATGATACATATATATTAAAAAAACTATACATACACAAATGATTTTTGAACAAAATAACCGCTGCTTTTTTAAAATTACCTACCGGAAAATGATTAAATAATTTAGGGAACTTCTGAATTCCCGACGGAGGATAACTTTCAAAGACTTACATGTATTCTTTATAATTTTTCTTCCGGGAAATGAACAAGTATCTTTAATACATAAGACTATGTCAACTCGATCCGAAGGGGGGTATAAAAAAATAACAGCCTTTTTTACAAACCACCTTAAACATGGCTGGTATGGTGGTGATAATGATGATGATGATTAACCCATCAAGCAGGCACAGGCACAGGCAAACAGGTAGGTTTAGGCATTTTCAAATCGCCAAAACAAAAAAAAATCTATAAGTATAGATTTGCTTATTATAATATTCTTTATAGTGTTTTACTTCATCTTTTAAGTGTCATAAAAATAATTTGAGCTGTGCTGTTTCGGATGGATATACCGCCATTAAATGGTTATACATTTTGACACCGATGGTGGTAATTAACATTAAAGTAATACAAGTATAAGTTACGCCCTGCGCCGTTTATAATCTGCAACTTTGGTGTCTTACTCAGTGGCTTTTAAACAGCCGAACTAAGTGAAAGTACGGAGTTAATACATAAGACGTTCGTAAATGGTCTCAGGTACCGATTGTATCCCTCAGCGCCGTATTAGTTGGGACCCGAGCCCGATGGCATGGCATCCTTTGTTGTTCTCATATTGTATGCAAAAAGCCGTGACAAAAGGAGAAATGTCGCGCTTTAAGTAATTCTCTGATGTCCGCAACACAAGCGACATATATCGGAGTCAGTTTTTGAGTTATATTCGTCAATTAATGAAATGTTATGTGAATTATTTATTCATCAATATTTGCAATATTTGACTTCAGTAATGCTTTTAACGTTTTGCTTATTATGTAATTTATGTAAAGTGATATTTAAGTAAACCTCCTATAGCCGTTATTATGATTAACATTATTTAGCTGTTGGCAAATATACATCCACGTCTTTTAACCCGATGGGGTACCACAAGGTGCAGTATTGTCACCGTTACTTTTGGAAATATTTATTGACTCAACTGTAAACAGTTTTGTAACCTTATTTACGCAGATGATTTATAAATATTCACTGCTATATAGTACAACACCTAATGCATGGTTCGCTGATTTTTTTTATTAACATCAAAAGGTAGCCTGACAGGAGTCGTTCTTGGCACTAATACGATCATTTATGCAATTGTAAATGTTTTTTTCCGACTTAATATTAAAAAAAGCTTCATTTTTATTAAATTTGTGACAAAATAAATTGAAGATGCCATGCCGTGAGGTACCGGCAGAATAAAATAGTACCTCCCACTACACCAGATGTCGTAAGAGGTGACTAAGGTACCAGAACCGACAGATTGCAGTATATCAATCCGAAACAGTGCAGCTCAAATGCACAGGGTGGAGACGGACAGCAGCATCCTCGTCACGATAGCTGCGCACTGCGATTGCCAACACGCTCGCCCAGCGCGGCATTTATGGGCAAAAAAGCCTCTTTTCTTGGATAGGCTTATGTCCAGCGGTGGACTTTCAATGGTGATGATGATGAAATTGAAGTATCTATTGGGTAGAGTAAATGTAAAGTGACTAATAAGTTATGCAACACAAGAATGACGTCACTGCCAAAAAAATATCTCCTCGAAAGAGAATTTTTATGCAAATATCATTCGCACAGTAATCGAATTTAAAAAGTTTCGTAATTAACAGATAATTAAAGTTAAAACAAAACGCTCACACTATCTTAGGCAACATTTTATTTTTATCTGCAAGAAACCCGTCAAAAATCAATACATATGTTAGCACCATTTTTTATGGCAAAATGAGTCAGGGCTCAATGTTCCCGTAACGTGTAGATATCATTCAAGACATTCAAACCAATTATGAAATTTTTCACAATTTAGTACAACGTATGAGCCTATTAATCATTGAATGTTGGCCCATTTTAGTAAAATACCATGTATATTTAGACCGAGCGTATATCCGCAGTTGAATGACTCAAAGTTGAAAGAATATGGCGGTCAAAGGCGTCTAAACACGTAATTACAATAACACGTAGGTAGAGACCAATAACCTGTAATTTTTTAAATATAAATATTAGCGTATTTTTTTTACAAAGGTACTGTTGTTTAAAATGATATTGGTACACAAAATCAATTAATTCCACCATATTGTTGTAATAGAATAATAATACCCAAAAAAGATCATCAGCAGCCAGCCATTAAAAGTCCACTGTTAGACAAAGAACAAAACAAGGAAAAAAAGAAAATAGGAATTTTGCCCGTAGTTGTCGTGCTGGGCAAGCGTGTTAACAATCGCAGAGCGCAGCTTACGCGACGGGGATGCTGCAGCCTGTTCATTTGTGCTGCATTGTTACGGATGGATGTACCGCCATCGGTCGGTTCTGGTACTTTAGTCGCCTCTTACGACATCTTGTACAATGGGAAGGAATTATTCTACCCTGTCGGTAACACACGGCTTAAAAAAACAATGTCATTTATAATATCACCTGATCTACTTACTCTCACTTATCTTGTACCGTTCATACAACTTGCCAAAACTACACAGTAGGCGG
>JACJUM010002809.1:2014397-2027974 GCA_020976665.1 Heortia vitessoides
TTATCTTGTACCGTTCATACAACTTGCCAAAACTACACAGTAGGCGGAAAGTAGGGGGATAGCATGTAATGGCTACTTTGGAATTTAGTTTTCCTTTCCATTTGGTTAAAACAAGAGTAAGTTCAAAATTACAAAGAGGTAGAATAAAATCCTTGCTATGTTTAAAAAAAAAATACAAAAGCATTCTGTTGCCGCTTGTAAACTACAGTTTACTATTCAGTAAAAACAGGTATAAAAAATTGCTTAAGTATTGTGAAAAGGTTTTTAAAATTGGTTTCGCACTTTTCTAAAGTTGTATACAAACGTACAAAAAATGGATCTATTGTTAATATCTTATTCTAAAACAAATATCGCTTGCTATTAGCAAAAAAAATTACAAAGAAGAAAGGATACATATCTTTTTTCTTTAAAAGATATGTACCGCTTGACGGGCCCGATGGCACAGATGGCACATGAGCGCAAAGGTAGAACCTTTGCGCCAGAGGTCGTGGGTTCGATTCTCAACTAGAGCAAATATTTATATAATGATATTTGTGTTTGTTCTGAGTCTGGGTATAAAATATATGTATTTAAGTTGTATATTTGTGATTTCTTCGTTGTCTGGAGTAACACAAATGCTTTAGGCGACTTACTACGGAGTCAGGTTATGTACGAGATATTGTAGAAAAAAAATTGCATAGATATATGAATTATTCTTCCAAAAGGTACCTATTAATTGTATTACACCACCTATTACGGCTCAGAGCAGTTACAATACTGTTTAATATGCTATATGACTCACTACATCACAATTTGACTTTCTACCTGCGACTTTTATATGAATCATGGTAAACATTGAGGCTTCTTTGTTTCGATTCATTAAATTGGACCCAGTTAGGGTATTTCTAATCATCTTTTTGTACTGATGGTTAACGATTTACAAATATAATCAAACTATCTTTCAACCTAGCGTTGAAAATTCATGTGCCCTTGACTAATTGTGTACAACATTTGATAATTGTCGGATTTATCAAACAAAATATGTGTGGAGCTTCATGGGCACCAAGTCTAGTATCATCTAATAACCTCCCTAGTAGGTATTTTCTGTATGGATAAAAATACTTGCTATTTGGAAAAAAAAATTGTAATTTTTTTGACCAAACGCAAAGACATCAAAAACATTTCAACATATTACCTAGACTTTTCCTTTAGATTGTCTAATTCTGACTTAAAAAAAACTGCTCAAATACTAAGTAGATTCATTTAAAAAAAAATACAAAATTTTATGCATTTTTGGTCACCAGACAAAGCAGATAAAAATAACAAAAAAAAAATTAATAACCATTTTCTTTCTGGCATACATTTCTCACTTCCTACACATTCATAAATGTCATCAAACGAGGGCGCAGATTAGGACCAGACCTTTTCTGAATATTTAAATAGGCTATTTATATTATTAACATATACATGAAACCTTCAAAGAGTGCCGACAGATGGCGTTTCATCAATCCAAAACAGCACATCTTTAAAGTGTTTCATTTGAAATTATATCTAATGAGACAATGAAAGCCATGATGCCTCCTGTTTTATTATTATTATTAGACCAGGTTGACAAACAAGTATACAGCCTGCGTGATAGTAAGCGTCACTGCAGCCAATAGATGCTCGTCAATAGTAAATTCACTGCTTTTCTCACACTTCAGATTTTAATTCCTCATACTAGCCATTGGAAGATATAGGCCTCCCAAAGAGAAGGGGGAACGCGCTGCGCAAGCGTGTTGGCTCTAGCTGAACGTAGATTCCGCGACGCGCATTTAAGCTACGCTGTTTCATATGAATATACCGCCACCTGGCGAATCTGGTACCTCATGTATTGAATGTAATTTATTATTGTCAAAATATCAAACTAATTACAGTTGTGGTTAGTTACGGGTCCGCTATCGTTTACCTTATCTATTACGCTGAGATAGTGTTTTATCTAAATAAATTATTGTTATTATCATGCTTATATAAATATAATACAATCGTTGTAAAAATAATTATTTCAGTGCAAACAACTTCCAGTCTTAGCAGGAGATTTGTATATTGCTGGACTTATATTACATACTTTGAGCAGTAATGTATATATTACCAAGACCATTTTTTTACCCTGATTAAATCGTTATCAGTTAATTCGACATTGCAGCTGGAAACGTCCACTGCTAGACATAGGCCTTGTCAATAAAGGGGGAACTTTCCCAAAATTTCTGCGTTCAGCAATCTTGCTGCTGCCTATCCCCGCTTTGTTGTATTTGAGCTACACTACTTCAAGTGGATACACCGCCATCTGTCGGCTTTAGTACATCAGTCGCATGTTACGACTCCTAGTACAGCGGGAGATACTATTCTACTCTGCCCGTACCACGCGGCCAGGTAGAATAGGCTAGCGGTAGGTATTACTTGTCCTATTAATCTCTATCCTCGACGTAGACAATTTATATCTGATCCTACAGGAGTTTACTTTCAATTAAAAGTAGCTGATGACCTTTTCTAGCGTTTAAGATAAAACGTGAAATGTCATCAAGTTCACAAGTTCAAATAAAGGACAGAGATACTTTCAAATTTGTACTTATTTTCTTTGAAGACGTCTTCTAAACTATACATTCTCAAAATAAGATTCAAAAGGTGTGCGCAATTCTGATATAGAATTAATAAGAAGCGCACAAAAAATGCAACTGTTTTTATTCTTTATCTTGTGTTTTGACGAGGCCACATATAATTGAAGTACCTCATAGATAAAATTTTTTTTTTCTAACTCACATAGTATCACCTTGACCTAGTTAACTAATAGATAATTGACAATACTAAAATCAATATTTGCGAAATATATTTAAAATATATGTCACAATAGTTTGTTAGTTCGACTAGACTTGTTAGGACTTTCTAGTTATCTATCGACAGAAAAATAGAAGTTACATTTGCCTGACCTACCGTACCTGACCACATGGTATTAACCTAAATATTCGATTTGAGAAAACCCTATCCAATTTCTGAAGAATACTGAGGACTGCTTTCCTCCTAAGGGTGCATCCCCATTGTTATGATTGTATTCAATCCATCAATCAATATAAATAAAATTCTAGTTGGTAACAGCAAATTTTAGCATTGAATGTTAATTTTTGCTGAATTGATAATGATGTTAATATAACAAAAGGACAATTAGTAATCGATTAAGAACCTTCAATTGAGATTTTCAGATCTAATTTTAATTTTAAAGCAAAATACTAAGGTACCTAGATGAATATGACTCAACAAATGAAAGTGGAACTTTGGAGGCTTACGCGCAAATACTGAATGAATTGTAACAGTCAAGTTAAATGGGAACGTTTAAACCATTAACAAAAATCGAATACTTATTTTAATGGAAGCCAATAGCATGTTTTTAAAAATTCAGTTTCGTTTAATTTCATTCAAGTTTCTCCATACAGGTTTCGATCTTTAAAAAGTTACGTTTGACTTACCTGAGTTTTCTTTTAAACTTATAAAAAGATTAAATACATTCGCTTGAGGAATAAAATAGCTCTAGTAGATACTAATACAGAAGTATCAAATCCTAATTAATCATGCCTACTTCACAAACATACACAACTATAACAAAGGACATTGGTATATCCTTTCTGTACTGACCTTACAAGTTTGATTTTTTTTATAAAAAAAATACACAATTGAAATTTATAAAGGGAATAAATATAAAAAAACATGCTTTCAATAAAATTAAATAAAAAATAAACAAAAATAAAACTTACGAAAGACTTCGTGCAAATACCGCCAGAAAGAAATCCAAAATGAAAACTAACTCTAACTTTAACAAGCAATGCTCACACGATATATTATTTAAAAGAAACCAATATCGAAAAATTCAAATAATCGAATATCGATTTCTACGTCTGTCAAAGCAGAACAGTAGACGTCGACTGACTGAGTGGACTGGCCATTTAACCACCGACAACACGCTGCCAATTTGTAAAGACCCATAATTACAGCAACAATTTATTATACACTCTATAAAGAATGAATTAAAGTCGAAAACGAACGGCAGCGATGACGATCCAACTTTGTCATAATAAGTAGCCGTCAGAGCATTGAGGTCAGTGACGTCCTTTTTTCTGTGTCGACAATATCTAGAAGTGATTTTGCGAAAGCGAGACGCGCGTATATTTGGAAGAATTGGAGTGAGATGGAGCATAAAATATGTCACCAAGGAATTCCATGTCTGTGGTCAGTCTCATTCGACTTAATAATTCCAATGAAGAAAAAATTAAACACTAGAAGTAACCATTCTTAACTAAATAGCCTAAAGAGTGCTGAAGGCTTTGCTCTTGTGTTTTGATGTACCACGTGGTACTTTTATCACTATATTCGACTAGAGTTTGAATATTATTGTAAAATATAATCCCTACTATCCCTACTAATATTATAAATGCGAAAGTAACTCTGTCTGTCTGTTACGCTTTCCCGCTTAAACCTCTCAACCGATTTTGATGAAATTTGGCACACACAATCTTTAGACCGTGAGAAAGGACATAGCCTGTTTTTTAATTCGAAATTAGGGTTGTAAGGGGTCGAAAAAGGGGTTAAAAAGTTGAATGGAAGTATCGCTATTTCTAGAGCTAGAAACTTGAAACTTATTTTTCAGGCCATTCATTCGATTTGATGATGACGATGACTTCTCCAAGAAAGGGGGAAATTTGCCCATAATTGCCACGTTGGGTAGTCAGCTTAGAAGCTTAGCGCTCGCATATGGGCATATGCAGCTGCCGCGCCTGTAGTGTTAGTCTCTGGATCCACCTCAGTCGCTTCTTACGACTTCTTCTTACAGGAGGAGGTACTATTGTACTATGCCGGTACCTCACGGTGAATTAATAAAGTAGAGAACGAACTGACAATATAAATTCCAAAAATGCATTTATTAAAAAAATCATTCCCACAACATCTCATAAGTCGATAAGTCGCTAAAAGCCAAGTGCTTTGTTACAGAAGACAATAGAATCACAAATATACTACTTAAATATATATATTTAACACCCAGAATAAGAATACATATTATCTTTTAAAATATTGGTCCTGGGTGTGGATCGAATCCACGACCTTCGGTGCACAAGACAGGATCACTAAGATCAGCGCAATCGGAACCGTTTAAATTGAAATTTAAAAAATAATGTTCATCGAAGTGCATATTTCCCTGTTCTAATCAAGTTTCTGATCGCCAAGCTGGAAATCCATGTTAAGATTTGCCATCGATCTTCTGTTACTTAAGTAGCCTCTTAAAATATCACGGAACGGATTATTCTACTGTCTATTTATCTTTCTCTTCTTTTTACGAGGCAAGCCCAGCGTTGGCCACCCTCACTTGACTAGAACCGCAGAATCAGATGCGGGCAACGTAAAGCCAGCTCTGTTGGAAATCGTCTAAAGAGGATTAGATTAGGAGGCACTGTTACGTCCGTTATTATTATTATTACTCCACAGTACAATATTTATCATAATTTTAAAAGACTTAACATCTAAACAGATATTTTTATGCAAAATTTTTATTATGATACAAATGAGACTTCAACATTTAGGAATCATTGTCATCATCATCATCATTATCATTTTTTTTTCTGTCCTTTTTCTTATCTTCTTTCTTTGTGTCTTTATTGGATTTTGAAGATTCGTCATCGCTGTCCGGATGTTTCACGTATGTAGGTCGATTATATGGTTTCGCCTCGGTGAGCGAAGACACATTGAGGGGGCTAGCTGGAAATTGAGAAAAGCACTGTTTTATTTTCTATTTTATATTTATTGCTTTTTTTGTGTAAGGATGGTAGTATCAAAATGCATATTGTTTGTTCGACGAACAAATATACTCGTGTTGTGTTTCACATTTAATGCATTGTAAGCGTAAATAGTAAGCGTTACTGCAGCCTACAGACGCTTGAAATATCACAAGGATATAACTAACGCGTGGCCAACCTTGTGACTTGGGGATATTATGCCACATTAGGCGGAGAGTCGGGTAGCCCCGGCCGGCGGGTACCCTCGGCTAGTGTTAATTCCGTGAACATACATGCTTAGGTGGCAAATGAATATGATCGCAGCGCCATTTAGCCGCATATTCATTTCAAACGGGCTGACGCAGGTTCACGAACAAGACATGACATTGGTTTGTTTGACAGGCTTGGCTTTATATTTTTGTGTGTGCCGTTTACTTTTTGAGTGCTACAATCGGACACTATTTCGTCGGGTAGCCCCAGCCATATAAAGTATTGCAAAATGTTTTGATTCTAGGGTTGTGTAGCGCAATAAAGAATCTTAATAGTTTCGCCACGTTTGTTTGTGTGTGTATCTCTATATTACGGCGTTTCTTAAATTATAGTTTTTTCGTTTTGCAGAATATGGCAAAATTTAAAGGAAGGATTATACCAAGAGGGAATTGGGATGAAAATAAAATGGAACAGGCTATATTATGCCTTCAGGAAAAGAAGATATCAGTGAGAGAAGCGGCTGAGAGACATGACGTGCCAAGAAGTACCCTTCAGGATATATTTAGGCTGTCAGTATTAGAAAAGAAATACCCTTTAAACAAAAACTTGGAAGATTTGAACATATATTCTCAGAAGATCAATAACTACAATTATATAACCATGTCGAAGATCTTGATAACCGCTTAATGCCGCTGACAAAAATAAAATTTTTAAAGTTAGCATTTCAATTTGCCGAACACTTAAAAAATTCTCGTAGGTTTAACAAAGAAAAGAAAATGGCCGGCAAAGCTTTTTATCACAGTTTCACGAAGAGATACCGTGATATTACTCTCAGAACTCCAGAATCAACTAGCATTGCGAGAGCCGTTGGGTTTAATAAACCACAAGTCGATCTGTTTTATGATCAACTCAACCAACTACAGCAAAAACACAACTTCTCTGTCTTCAGAATATAAAATGTGGTTGAAACAGGGGTCTCCACAGTCCACAAGAATGAAAAAGTTATTTCTACTAAAGGAGAAAAGCAAGTTGGTAAGTTGACTTCTGCTGAGAGGGGACGTAACATCACATTAATGTTTGTTATGAGTGTGACTGGCCACTTTATACCTCCTCTTTTTTCCCGAGGAAAAGGATGGATAAAAATGGTCGTTTAATGATTGGCGCTCCACCAGATAGCATTGCTATTCCACATGAAAGTGGATGGATGAACGGTGAGATATTTTTGATATGGCTCCAGCATTTCAAACAACACAAACATCCTTCAAAGAAGAACCCTATCGTTTAATTCTCGATGGACATGGAAGCCATAAAGAGTTGGCAGTGATAGAGTTTGCTCGTGAAAATCACATCCATATGCTCAGCACTCCATTATACACAACACACAAGGTGCAACCATTGGATAGGCTATTTTTCAAGCCATTCAAGTCTCCATTTGGTTCAGCAAGTGCAATGTGGATGAGACAAAATCAACAAGTGGAAGAGAGAGGGCAAGGATACTGACTATGAAATTGTTGCTTTAGTCGATTTGCCAGCTTTTGTTAAGGCAGCGAGACTAGAAATAGCACAGAATGGGTCCAAGTGCACAGGAATTTATCCATTAAATAGGGAAAATTTTAATGATTTGGATTTTCTGCCATCGTTAATGACCAATATTGAACAGCAACCGGCGTTACCTGTAGAGACCTCGAATAAACCCTTCACTGTCGTAAGATCGCAGTCATCAACTAGTTGCATCGAGCAGCCATCCATAAGTTGCATCCTGCAGCTGTCCACTAGCCGTGACCAGCAGCCATCCACTAGCCGTGACCAGCAGCTGTCCACTAGTCGTGACTAGCAGCCATCCACTACCACCTCTACAATCAATCATGTCCACAGTAACATCACTAATCACAGATTCAAATGCACCTTGCGTTGTAAATGAATTGCTCAATAAGTCGTCCCCTCTCCCTGATGCATCCAAGAGGCGACTTCATGCGCGTTCACGAAAGACACAAAAAAGTGAGACTCTGACATCATCGCCCTACAAAAATAAAACTGCAATCAATAAAACCAAGACTAAAAACAAAGTGGCAACTAATCAAATGAAAAAAAGAAAGAATATTTTTAGTTTAAACCAGCAAGAAAGAGAATAATGCGACGAATCCGGAACAATGCGAATACAAATACGAAACAAGCAATGCAAACACAATGCGATTCGGCGGTAGAAATTGTTGAGGATGGGGTACCAATGTAGACGACCTTTTGGTATGAGGTCTACCTCATATAATGGAAGTAACGAATACACGTTTGAAAATCAATTATAATAATAAGCATTTTTATTGAGGAAATTGAAAGTAAACCAAAATTGTTTCTTTGAAAATTATATTTATATAATAGCTGTGCCCGCGACTTTGTCCTCGTAAAATTGTCAATTTGGGCAGCATATTTTCTTTCGAACTACAAACTTCCACGGAGCGCACGCAACGAACGTAAATATCACGCCCGCTTTTGACAAATTTTCATTAATGATACGCTCCTTTCAGTCGTAGCTAATAATATAGCTAAGTTACTCCTTATTAAAAAAAGCTATTAGTGAAAGAGCCGTCTAAATTGGTTCAGCCGTTCCAGAGATTAGCCGGAACAAACAGGCTGACAAACAAAAGTATATATTTTGGTATGTATACTGTATACACATTCATATGCATGTAGTAGAAAGCGGTAATTTAATTATTACAAACAAATAATCCAATTTTATTTATGTATGTATAGATTAGGATTAGCCATCAGATACTGGCAGAGTAGAATAGTGCCTCTCCTTGTACCAGGTGTCGTACCAGAACCGACAATTGGCGGTATATCCATCCGAAACAGCCCAAAATGCCAAGCCCAAATGAACAGGGCGAGAAGTCACAGCAGCATACCCATTGCTAAAGCTGCACTCTGCGATTGTCAGCACGCTTGCCCAGCGCGGCAATTATGGGCAAATTCCCCCTATCTCGAGGAGACCTATGTCCAGCAGTGGACTTCCAATATGGCTGATATAATGATGATGATATATTGTATATAGTTTATCATTCTTATAACAATATTATAAAAAGAGTATTTCTCTATTGTGGTATAAACTTTTACCTTCTTTATTTAAGTAGCTTCCGTAAGCTACATGACAACCAAATGTATACATCATCATCATTATCAGCCATTGGAAGATATAGGCCTCCCCAGGAAAGGGGGAAATTCGAATAAATAAAAAGTAATAGGTACTGGCATTCGCAGATCGTAGCTTTGCGACCGATTTGTTGCCGTCCATCACCACTCTGTGCATTTAAGCCACACTTATAGATAAATATACCGCCATATCATCGCATAAGTTCTAACACCGCGTATGTCAAAGTAGACAACTTAATAATTAAGCCCAATGATAACAAGATTTTACATTTCTAACGCTGCAGTGAACGTTTTATACCGTGTATTGTTTATACTAAATGCACAATCAATTAGTAAAATGATTTTAGGAAACGTAAGCAATGTTTTCCCAATTGTACAGTGTCAACATTTTGACATACGCGGTGTTAGAACTAATGCGACTATATATCGGTGTGGGTACCTTAGTCGCCTCGATATTATACCAGGAAAAGGTACTATTTTACTCTACCGATACCACATGGCTCCATAATATGTTAGCAGAAACGTCGAAGTTAACGCTAAATAGCATGAACTTTACCGTCTCTTTCACTTTATAAAAACAATTAATAAATAACCAATGTATCAATGCTGTGTTTTTGTGTAAATATCTTTTGAAAAATCCAAATATTGTAATAAATGTTATTGTAGATTAAATGTGTAATTTATAATAACAAATTTTATTGTATACTAGATTATATAAATTAGATATTAGTAAAGCTAGCTAGTAGTTAGTTCTTACATAATGCAGTGCCCTTGCTGCGCGTCACATGAAACTCTATTTTATATTGTATTTTGTCCACCATGTTCATGTAATTTGAGAAGCAATGCATTAATTTGAATTTGTTTTATATAAAATGTATGCTTTACGATACCTGAGCCTGTATGTATGTAAGTAATTAAAACTTATAATAACTCAAAAGATATAGATATTTCAAGAGAAGAGGAGAGACTAAGCAATTTTTAAATAATTAAATTTTTAATTTCACTTTCGTTATTCTATATAAATTTACCTACAATTATAACGGATACTATGAATATATTTTCATGAACCAACAATAAATAATTAAAATACTACCATATTTTTTATAATTATTTATATATAACAAACATACATATATCACGCCTGTGTCCCATCGGAGTGGGCAGAGACTATGGATCTCCACTTGTTACGATCTTGGCATACCTCTCTCGCTCCCCTTACTCGCATTAGTCCTTTTATAGACGCTTGTTTATTCTTAATATTTCTGACCTGCCCTTTTTTATGCCTAATCTACCTATGTATGTTCGCTTAGGTAGTCCTTTACGTAGTCTTCCATTCAGTTTGTTACTATATATTTGTTCAGTCATTCTTCTTTATATATAGGTATCATAAATTGCCTTTTTTGGGTTAATCTTCAAGATACGTTATCGAAGAAAAATATCGACATTAAATAGTAGACACTAAATCAATGGTCAATAAAGATTAGGTATTACTAATAGTTCAAACCTGACACGCTACTGTCGTTGTTCTTAAAAAATATCATCATAATACTAACTATTGGAGGTTCACTGCTGGACAAAGGTCTCTCCAAGAAAGGAGGATTTTTGCCCATAATTGCCACGCTTGGCAAGCGTGTTGGCAATCGTAGAGCGTAGCTGTTGCGACAATTACCTTTACTATGATTTGGTTGTGTTACTAAGTAAGCAAAGAAACATTCTGTACGCATGAAGGCAAGCATCGTTGTTCACGTTCGTGTCATCACAGAATATATCATTACCACGTCGCGAACTTTGTGACTTAAAGATGTCATATTATATATATATACACACACACACACACACACACACACACACACACACACACATATATATATATAAGCAGAAAAAAACGAATATACAATACAAACATTACGTGAATGCACCTGATATGATTATATGAGTGAAAAGAGGGGACAAAATACTCGATAATTGTTTGATATTAACAGGAAACGCATTCCAGAGTCGTATAGCTCTCACAGTATAACAATGAGATATAAAGAACGACAAGTGTGTTATTATTTTTTAAATGGTAGTGATGTTTCCTTTAAACAAGTCTTTGTTTTTAAAAAATTAATACTTTTTATGACTTACCATTAGATATGTTTTGTCCCATTGTTGCAAATTGTGAAAATATATATTTCAATTGGTTATGAACGAACGATGTGTGTACTCAATACAGCTGGACGCACGACACTGATAATTCATTTATATTTAGATACAATATACAATGTATCAACATTTATGGCTTCACATCCAATGTTTATTGGACGAAGCAAAATCACGTAGATAAGATATGACATTTTGTTGTCATGGCATATGTTCTCTTGGAATCAAGTACCGTTATCACGGGTTCACCAGCATAGCACATGACCCGGGGTTTTTTTTTAGATAGATTTTACCCGGTTGACAAACAAGCACAATTTTAATGTTACAAGGATATCACTAACGCGTTGCCTACCTTCTGACTTGAAAGATATTATGTCACATAACTCAGGAATTTCGGTACCTCTCCTAAGAAAATCTTAAAACATTAGCTATCTGCTAGTAAAATAGAGCAGTTTCAGTGTTTAGTCGGAATACACAATCAGACATACAAATAAAAAAGAATGATATTTACATGCAAGTAAATTCTTATGAATTGTAGTAAAAAATTGTTCTTGAAATAATTTTTATGGGCTTTAAAACGGGACACATTGAATTTTTCTCCATTTCAAAATGTTTCAAAAGGTATTCAAAATCAATCGTTGAGTGCCTTTATCCGAGGTACATTACAATTTAGGCATTTGAGGCACATTACAATGAATGTTTTATTGAAAGCCAAATGCATGTTTTTAATTAAAATTTCTTCATACAAGATACGTTCTTAAAAGCGTTTGCCTACGTATTTTTCTTCTAAATTTGTACTTACTTTATATTATTTGCACAACGAACAAAGTAGTTCTAGCACTAAAGTATTAAATCCTATTTAATTATACTTTCTTCAATTCTACAACTAAAGACATCAAACCTTTGTGTACTAAATATACATGTATACATTTACAAACTTGGATTTGTGTAAAAATAATAATAACACAAATAAAACAAACCGTGTTCAAAATATAATTAATAGCAAAAAAAACTTTAGAAAGCAGTGCACAAGAAAACTAATTAAAAAAAACATTAAACAATTTAAATGATCGAATATCACGTCGAACGGCTGTCAAAACAGACCAGTCGTCGTACTGCTGCCCACTCTGTATATTTGAGGTACGACGTTTCAGGTGAGTATACCGCCACCTGTCAGTTACAACTAGCACGGTAGAAAGTTATTTGGGCCTCCCTAAGTAGTAAACTTGTACTGCTAATTGATTGCTTGCATGATTGTTACACTACTCTGCCGTTACCCCATCACCATCATCATCATCATACGAGCGGCTGGAATTCTACAGCTGGACATAGGCCTCTCCAAGAAAGAAGGTTTTTTGATCGAAGGGCAAGCGTGTAGGCAATCGCAGAGTGCAGCTTCCGCCATCTCTACCCTGTGGGATGAGATGGCGGAAGCTGAGCACAGGGTAGAGATGAGCAGCGGCAGGGATTCTGCTGCCCATCTCTACCCTGTGCGTTTGAGCTGCACAGTTCAGGCATCTTTGTCGCCTCTTACGACACCAGTGGGAGGTACTATTCTACTTTGAAGGTACATTACGGCACGTTACCCCATAGTTCAATATTTTTATTTTTCCCAAAGACGTTTGGACAGATTATATTAAGTACTCTCATAAGCTTACTTGTTATTTTAAATAAAATATTATGTGTATATAATGTTTAATATGATATAAATAGACTTTTCATCATTTTGCATTCTATTTTTTATTGCTCTCATTCTTCACTGTTTTAATTGTGTCCATGTTGGATTTTACAGAATTGACAACGCTCTGTGGAGGTCGCATATATACAGGTGGATTATACGGAATCGCGCGGCTTAATGATGAGATGTTGCTGGGGGTACCTGGAAGTAAGGAAAACATTGTTTAATATCCAGTTCCGAATTAATTTTAGTATGTAAGGATTGTTTGTAATATAAAGGACGAGTACACATGTAAAAATAAATGTACAGACACAAATTATATATTATTTAAATCGCTTATTTTTTATATCTACATTAAAATTTTAAAAGCTGTTAAGTTTGTTTGTTTGAACGCGGTAATATCAAGAACCGCCGGTTTCATTTGGAAAATTCGTGCAGTGTTCAATAGTAAATTTATCAAGTAAGGCTATTTATTATACACCCCAAAGTTACTAATCCACGTAGACAAAGTGGCAGGCACTGCTAGTAAGTACTAGCAGTCTGTGTAACTAGTGTGTAAAAATCTTAAATGGTTTATCACAGAATTACAACTTTATTATGTAGGGTTTAACATGATCGTCATCATTACA
>JACJUM010002809.1:2030780-2041143 GCA_020976665.1 Heortia vitessoides
GTAGTATCAATTATGCTTCGTTGCTATCGGTCCTAGAAGAATTACATATAGCCTACAACCTATCTCGACAAGTGGACTATGTAAAACAGATCTTTATATCGCTATAGTTCAATCACTCAGTCAGCTTACCGTTTTATATAAAATTAAATAGAATAAAGCTTTAAAAATCAGAGAATATTCAAGTTAACTTTGCCTCTACGATTTTCCACTTAAAGGATGATTTTCGAAAATATATTACACGTGCTTCATGACTTTCAATCAAGATCATTTATACTGAATTTCATTCAAATAACTTCAAATAACAGCAATGTAATATACTAAATTTTCTCACCCGTTTTACCCCCTTCAAGAGGTGAATTTTTTAAGAAAACTTTCTTAGTACTGGGTCGTAGAAATACGTGAGATTGAAGTACCAATACAGGGGACCGTTTGTATGAGGTCTACCTCATGTGGTTTATATAGATTCCTCTGTTATCTGCTGTCCGCAACACAAGAGCTTTATGCTTTAAGGTTTTTAGTTATTATTATAATTTTTAAACTTTAATTATTCAGACTGCCCTAAAAGTTATTATAAAGCAAGGGTATAGAGTCCAGTTTATTTAAGGATCTAGTTGATGTAAGTCTCGATGGCGTAGATGGTATTTATTCTATCTTGTGCGCCAAAGATCGTGGGTTCGATCCCCATTAAAAACAAAAACTCCTGTTGAATATTTGTATGTTCCGTGTCTGGGTGTTACTTATATGTATCTAAGTATTATATTTGTAATTCATCTCGGAGTCAGTACAACCTATGGGATGTGTTATTTAAGAACTTGAGACAAGTTCTAAAGATTTTATCACTATAATGTATGAACAGTGTGTATATGTACTTTGATAGGTAAGTTTATTGAGGCTACAGAAAAGCTGTTTCGGTTGGTTGGTTTATTATTTTTATAGATTTCCTCATATCAGCCATAGAAAGTCCACTCCTGGAGATAGGTCTCCCCAGAGGGAGTTTTGCCCATAATTGCCGCGCTTGGCAAGCGTGGTTGCAATCGCAGAGCGCGGTGGGGATGCTGTTGCCCCCACCCTATAGTATTTGAGTTGCGCTGTTTTGGATGGTTATAACCAACGCCAACTGTCGGTCCCACAGCCGCCTCTTACGACACCTGTACAGGTGTACCTGTTGTACACAGGTACTATTCTACTCCGCTGGCATCCCACGGCATTGTTTTTATTCAATTTATAGATTTACTACATTACAAATGTAATTACATTATTACTAAAATGAAAAATATACTGTGGCATTGCATTTATAATTGAAATCTTGAAAAAAGCTTGCGGCAAGCCTCTGCCACTTTTCTGTAACAAAAAAAAGCAATGTAAACCAATAATGTTGTTATATATTATTTAAAAAGACGCTTTGTACAAACCATTGTACATACCCAACTACGTGCCACTAGATATCATATAATGCTTACAGATACGGATAATATTTAGGATATGAAACTTGTATTTACATTACACATTTAATTTAGTTGCCGCTACATATTTTAAGTTTGCATTGAACGTGTATTTTTTGTTTCATGTGGAATAGTGCCTCCCTCTTTACCATTTGTTGTAAGAGGCGACTAGGGTACCAGAATCGACAGATAGAATATATCTATCTGAAACAGTGTAGATTACATGCACAGGGAAATCCCCGTCGCGAAAGCTGCAATCAGCGATTGCAAACATGCTTGACATACTTCCGTTTTGTTTTTGGAAATATAGAGTTCACGAAGCCACAGTGAAAACAGAAGTAATAATAAGTATTTTAAAGGTGATTTACACAAAATGTATCGCGATTACCTATACTTAATCATTATCAACATCATTACAGTAATTGAAAGTTTACTGCTGGACATAAGCCTCCCCAAGAAAAGGGGAATTTAGCCCATAATTGCCGCGTTGGGCAAGCGGGTTGGAAATTGCAGAACGCAGAATTCGCAACCGGTGTTCTACAGCTCACCCCGCCCTGTACAGTTGAGCTACACTGTTTCACGTGGATATACCGCCATCTGTCGGTTCTGGAACCTTAGACTTTTCTTACGAAACCTGGTACAGAGAGTGCTACTCCTCACTGCCCTTCCTATTTCTTATACATATCAACATATTTATTATTATTCAAGGTCTCATAATTCATTTCTTCTTAGTTACTTTAACCACTTAAGTATACTTGTTTATCATAGTAATTAAGTAATTAACGCCTGTTTTAAAATCTGTCAAGATATTACTTAGATCACAGATTGTAAGAGCTAGATCCAAGGACGTAATGTCGACTCGTTTTCTTCGTACATTGGAAGAATTAAGATTACCAAGTGGTCGAATACTAAGTCTTAAAGTACCGGTGTAATTTATTATTGTATTGTTATCGACGTGACATCGATTTCTAAGTCGGTTACTTACCATGTAAGGCAAAAGGGTTGACCTCTTACAAATGTCCTCTGCATTGGTACCTCACTCTCACCTATTTCTACCGCTAAATAGCAGAGTTTTAATTGCTGTGTTCCGGTTTGAAGGGTGAGGGACGTACCGGTCGAGTATAATAGTACCTCCCTCTGTACAAGGTGTCTGAGATACCAGAACCGACAAGAAGCGGTATAGCCATCCGGAATAGTGTAGTTTAAGTGCAGAGGGTGTGGAACGGCAGCAGCATCCCCATCGCGAAAGCAGCGTTCTGTTCACCAACACGTTAGCCCAACGCAGCAATTATGGCCAAACTCCCCCTTTTTTGAGGAGGCCGATGATGAATTAGTTTTTTAACTACATGTAACCATCTTCAAAGGCGAACACAACATGACAAAAAAAGTGAAGAAATGCTTACTACTAAACACTAAATAATACTTAAAATAATATTAAAGTAAATAAATATAACACAACACCATTATTTTTGACATAATGAAGTCTGTCGGCTCAGCTAGGTACAATAGTACCTTCCTCTGTATCATGGGTCATAAGAAGCGATTGAAGTAACGGGACCGACAATTGGCATCATCCACTTTGAACAGTGCCACCCAAATAGAACAGGACGGCGATGGGCAGCATTTGCATCGTGGAGCTACTATCTGCGACTGCCATCTTTTTATTAGTGAAAAAACGTACAAAAATATAAAACGTACTTATATATGTCAATTTAAAGAAAGCATCTCTGATTTTTTAAATATTATTTAGCTTGTTCTCATGAAGAGTTAATTTACAAAAAATTTCATGGAAAGTAATATTTTTATTGATAATTTCATTATAGATAAGCTTATACTGACTCATCAATGAGTTTTCCTGACAGAGTAATTACTTGTGACAATCAGAAGGGGAATCCATTTTTTTATCGCAGTTCCTTCTAACGATTTTCATTATCCATAAAACGATTTGCAGAACTTTTTGTACAACATTTAACAAAGCCTATAATCAGGTTACGTATCATTCACATTTCTTTTAATATTAATAATCTACAAACATTATTATTATCGTTATTTATTTTCATGTTTTAAAAACTTTATCGAATTATCGTTACATCAAAATTTTGTTATCTTCATTTTTGTTTCATCGTAAGTTTCAGTTTGCAAAATAATTAAAACATCAATTTATGCTTTAAAAAATCATTTCATTTTGCTTTTTATTATTATTCAAATTTTCGTGAGGTAGAGTAGAATAGTACCTACCAAAGCACCAGGTGTCGTAAGCACTGATAGATGGTGGTATATCCATTTGAAACAGTGCAGCTCAAATGCACAGGGTGGGCAGCAGCATACCTGTGGCGAAAGTTGCCCTCTGCGGTTGCCAAAACGCTTGCCCAGCGCGGCGATTACTGGCAAAAAACCTCCTTTCTTAGATAGGCCTATGTCCAGCAGTAGACTAGATACTAAAGGCTGGTATGATGCTGATGATTATTTAAATCAACTCAGTTTGCCCTAACTTCACGTAGTCATATCTAGCCTACCCCTAGAGTGCTATAAAAGCACGTAGGCGTGGAGGAGCCCGCGAGCTGATGCTATCTACGTAGCACCAGCAGAGGCTGGCCCGATCAGCCACCAGCGAGCCGAGCTGCGATGACGAGGGTTATCCATCTGCGACGACAAGCTCGCGTGGGACCGCCGGATCCCCGCAGTGCCGGAGCCGTGACAGAAACCATGCCTGCTGCTTGCTGCATGTATGCGTGCATGCTGGTACCGATACATATTCGTTTTGAAGAATCTATAATTTGTTTATTAAATTTATTACATGTAAGTTCGATTTACCGTTTTCCTAGTAATGAAAACAAAACGTTTTTCGATAGTGTAAATAAAACAGCGATGATCGAAATGAAGCGAATTCATCGAAATTTATTATTCGATGAATGAAAAAAAAATACAGAATTAGATATAAAAAACCGTATTAGAAGAAAGACTATCTGACCTGATAGACGTTGTCCTGTTTATTAAACTATATATACCTATATATATCTCAAGTTGGATCACACTGTACACGGTGAGTAAAATCTGTATAGTAAGTTCATCCCGAACAAACACAGTGACACGTAATTTTGTAAATAAAAAGATAATAAAGGACGAATAAAGTAGGATGCTAATTATTTTAGCGGACTAGACGCAAACACTATCATAAAAATGCATTCGAATTACTGGCAAAAAGTATAAAGACTATTTGGCTATTTAAAGACTTAAGGCGCTCTGTGGTGGACTCGCACGTTCTTCCTTCTGACTTTTAGTTGCTGTATTTGAACGGTGTATTTAGTGTTCGATTAGATAGAGTATTTAAAACCGTAAACATTGAGTTTCCATTTTCTTATACCTCTCACTATTATTTTATTATTTCACCACACTTGCCCTGCGCAGCAATTATGGGCAAAATTCCACTTGGGGGGGGGGGGGATATGTCCAATAGACTTTCATTGGCAGATAGCTCGAAGTCGAAACCAAGTAATGTTCTTATTTATTACATTTTTGAGATAGTTCGAATTTGATTAAGAATACTTATTCATTCAATGAAATGAAAGAGTTAAAAAGAAATTTGTATATATTTATAATTTATCCGTTCTGAGTTCCTCAAATGTCGAGTCGAGTCATAAATAACGAGTATTTGTATCTGTTCTATGTGTACCTATGTAGTTATTTTTTTGTCTGACATATGCTTTAAGAGCCGTAGGGTAATGGCGGAGTAGTACCTCTCTCTATACCAGGTGTCGTAAGAGGCCACTGAGGTACCGAATCCGACAGATGGCGGTATATCCATCCAAAATAGCGCAGCTTAAATACTACTGGATGGGGATGGGTAGCAGCATCTTCGTGGCAAAGTTGTGCTCTCTGCGATTACCAAATATGGGCAAAATTCCCCTATTCTGATTTGGTTGATATGATGAAACGACTTGGAGTCAGGCCGACGCATGAGATGTCGTGTAATTAAAAAAGAATCCAAAGACAATGTAATTCATAAGCGAAAATAAATAATCTAAATATTTCTTTCGCGATATAAATATTTCATAACATACAGACTGACAAGATAGACAGAATAATCTGGAAAATCGGTCCAGATTATTCTAACAGTAGTTTTTTTAGAGTAATTTTGTTCTATATTTAGGTGGCTTGATACATTTTCCTTGCATTACACAAAACTTATTTCTGAATGATGCGCTCATAAAGATTTCATAACTAATAAACAAGTTTTATTTATTACATGTCAAGGTTCCACATTTTTTAAATATAAAATGCGCGTTTTTTACGTATTGTAAGTATATATCCTTCCTTTTACTTTCTTTTTAAGTATTGATGAACATTAAATGTTTGACAAGTACGAAACTTATAAATATGTTGTATGAGAAAGGTTGTGTCTATTTTCACATGGTTTATATAGTTGTTCTGCTATTTGGGACGGGGATAAATCCATCGGCGGGGATATGCAGCAGGATCTCATTGCAAAAGCTATGCTCTACAATTGTCAACAACACGCTTGCCCAGCAAAATTCTTCCATGTTTAAGCAGGCCTATGTCCAACTGTGGACTGAAAGCCAATACGATGAAGATTTTGTCTATATCTAAATTAAGAAACAGTGAATTAACAGATCCTAAAGAAATATCAGCGTAAAATAGGTTACAGGGATAGCTTTTTACATATCATTTATAAATGCCAGAAACAGTTTTGACCCGAGAATACAACCCTGGGGTACACCATTTCCAATAAAAAGATCTTAGCTTATTTCTACTTTTTTATATATATGCCGAGATCAAACAGTAGCTTCGCAGTAACTTTGTTGTCAATTTAATTGTAAAATATATAGGATATAATTTTTTTAAAAATTAATTTTATAAAAATTAATTTCTTAAAAATGTATTGGGTCATTAATCTTTACGAAGGCTTTGTAAATGACTATCATCAATAATTTAACAAGTTTTAGTTTTACGCTCATTCTGATCTTTTTGTTTTTTCTTTTGATTCTGTGTTTCAGTGGATGTTGAACGTTGAACAGGTGATGATGTAGGTTGCATGTCTTCATCAGGCGGTAGCAGATTCGTTGCCTGCTCGTACACAATAGTTCTGCCCACTAAAACACAAATACATGAAACACTTTTGTAGTGTTAATTGATTTTTTTTGTAGTAAAATCAGTTTAGGTTCTTCGATAAAAATTGTTCTTTCTAACAATATCACTGCATTAAACTATTTTATTTTTTTATGTACACAAATATCAGAAGCTTTTTTTTCACTTGCGAATAAAGTGATATATTACTTCCTAATAGACCATGCTCAGAATCAAATTCAAAAGTAGTTTTTTATAGTTCAATCTTTATATATACAAGCCATTCATCATACATTCATTAAAAGTCCACTGTCAGACATAGGCCTCCCCAAGAAAGGGGTTGTGTTGCCCATAATTGCCGCGCGTGTTGGCAATCGCAGAGCGCAGCTTTCGCGACAGGGAAGCTGCTGCCCGGGCGGGGATCCACCCTGTACATTTGAGCTAACTTTTTTGGATGGATACACTGCCATCCGTCAGTTCTGATACGTAAGTTGCCTCTTACGACACCTGGAACAGGGGGAGGCCCTATTTTACTCTGCCAGTACCTCACGGCCAGCCATGCAAAGAAGTGCATAAAGCTATTAATTTTAAACTTTATATACTGAAAATTCTTAAAAATAATCATTACACACACCTCTGTCTGACATATTAAATATCAGGTAAGCGATAAAATAGTTTTTTTTCCATATGTTATAACCTTTGCATCAAGTAATTATGTCAATCATATAGATTAAACTTCAACGAGGTCAATTTTTTGTTTGACCTCATTAAAGTGTTTTCATACTGGGTGCATTTTTTAAGTTTATTTTCTGTTCACCGATAATAATGCATGATAACAGTAGTAATATTTATTGATAAAACTACATCATATTAGAGGTCTTTATTAAATACCGCAATGTCAGAATAACGGACAGAGCAGTGTATAATAAGTCCAGTAGAAGAGCAATCAGAAATATATGTACAATAAAAAATAATTTAGATCAGAATGCACACAAAGCCGTGAGGTACCGGCAGAGTAGAATAGAACTTCCCCCTGTACCAGGTGTGATAGGAGGCGCCTGAGCTACCAGAATAGACAAATTGCAGTATATTCTTTCAAAAAGTGAAAAACGGAATGGTAAGCGGAATTCCCGTCTCGAAAGCTGCGTTCTGCGATTGTCAATACGCTTGCCAGCGTGGCAATTATGGGCAAAATTCCTGTTTTCTTAGGAAGGCCTATGTCTAGCAGTAATCTTCCAATGGCTCATATGATGATAAAGCACACAATGACTGTGACAGATATATTTAACGAGAGTGATTTCCCTTAATCAGGTTGTGCAATAAGAATGTCATCGAGCAAGATTAACTTGGAACTTATCACTTATAGGCTTTAATGTGTTAGTTGCTTAAGTGCTCACTTGGGAAATCTTTTGGTGTTCTTTTTTGTTGCTTCGGCTCCATGGTTTGTGTGTGTCACAAAAACTTCAATATATGTATCAACGAGTAAAACCAAGCGGTGTGTATATAACTCACACTAACACGTTTATGATTAAAAAAGTCTTCGACGATTCCTCTTATATATTCGGTTTGAACATAAACGAAAACAGGTACAGATGGTCCGGTTCCATTGTTCAAACGCCCGCTATGTAGCGCTTTTTCCCAACAATGATTCAAATTAAACCAAATCAATACATTTTTGATTTATTCAAATAGGTACATCGGCTCCACAATCACTTTTGGATCGTAAAAATAATAAACATAACAATTTTATTTTAGAAATATTAATAAATATATAATGACCCGACGCAATTATAAAATACATCAACATTTAAATTAGGCCTACCTAATACAAGTCTGCCAGCATCAGACGAGTCTGGAAACTAACTTCAATGCAGGATCATTACACGAGCCACCAGAAATTTACCTACAAGATAAACTGTTCTCTGTATGATCCATTGAATTTATTCCTGCCCAAAACATAACGGAGCCCCCACCATAAGGTGTGATTTCTTCAAAACAAGCCTCCTGCGTCCGACAAACGTCGATGGGGATGCTGCTGCCTATTCCCACCCTATGCATCTGCGCTACACTGTCTTGTATCTATATACCGCCACCTGTCGGTTTTAGTACCTTATTCGCCTCTTACGATAACTAGTACAGAGGAAAGTACTATTCTGCTCTGCCGGTACCTCACAACAATGTAATATAGCCTCAGTTCCTCCTTATTACAACAGCTATCTCCCAAATAAAGTCCCATCCAAATTGGTCCAGCCATCCTGGAGATTAGCCGGAATGAACGGACAGACAGACAGACAAAAATTGTAACAAATATATTTTGGTACGAGTACTGTATATTCGTTCATATGCATATAGCAGAAAGCGGTTATTTTTATACAAACAGATACCACAATTTAATTTATATGATGATATTTGTGTTTGTTCTGTATCTGGGTGTGAAATATATGTATTTTAGTAGTATATTTGTAATTCGTCTGTTGTCTGCGTCCGTAACACAAGTGTTATAAGCGGCTTACCACGGAGTCAGGTCAATGTATATAATGGAAATTTATTATTATTATTTTTATTATTTATATGTGTTATAATATTTAAATTTATTTGTCAGTGAATTAGTGACAGTTAATGTACAGTTTCAAGTTTTGTCCACACATCTGTTTTTGACTGTTAAAACAGCGCAATTAAAACTGAAGGCCTGTAGCCGGCATTACAATACGATGATCAAGAATCATGGGCAATATTTTAATACTGCCTGAAAGACACGATCAGAATACTCCTGCGTAAATGGAAACACTTACAATTATAATCATAATTAGAAAAGCTAAGTACGTGTGGGTGATCATAGTGAAAAAAAATGCCGTATGGCTTATCAGAAGTGCATATTTTCCTGTATTAGGTGTCGTAAGTTCAACTGAGATTACTATTAAATAGGACCATTACCAGTTTTAGGAAAAATTCCCTGTATCTTGGGGAGGCTTTCATTGAACGGTAGACAGTCTATGGCTGCTATGATGAAACCAAGAAAGCTGCTATAATTGACCAATATGTCCATCCCAAATAGGGTCACTGGTTTTAAGCAGCTATGTACCAGGCACTGTCGTCCCGTATGGATGAGAAACGAGCCCAAGCCATGACTTAACACGCAGTCATTCATGAGGTAGACTTCAAACAAATGTCGATTCCATTAGTACCTCACTCTTACTTATTTCTACCGCCAAATTGCAGTGTTCGTGTTGCTGTGTACCGGTTTGTTTTGTGATAAAGGCAGTGAAATTACTGGATAATGTGCCGTAATATCTCCAAATCTCAAGGTCAGCAACGCGCTAACGATATGTATCTGATGTTACGGGCGTCTACTTGGACTGTATTTGCTTATTATCGACCTGGTCTTATAAAAAATGTGGATTGGTTGGTTCTAAAGGATAGTTTTCATTTCTCTTTGTATTGCGATCTGGAATTAATATCACGGAATTAGGCATAGAGCTTAGCGGATCATATCGCACTTCTAGATGAAGTCTGCAACAAATCAAAACTAACATTTAACGTAGACTTTAAATGGACGTAAATTAACGCTTTAGGATCCAGGATTCTCCAATATACCATTTAAATACATACACACACATATATATATATATTTCATCGTTTTATATTGTTTATTCTTTTATTTTAGGTTAAAATAAACTTATGCGTTGCTTCTGAAAACGAAGATTTATTTCGTTAATTTCTTACAAATATTATTATATAATCTTACAAATAAATTATTTAACTACCCTATTATTATAACTTTACCTGAAAACGAAGAAACGACAATTAAAGTCTATTCTTCCACCAATTATTCTTAT
>JACJUM010002809.1:2041243-2069788 GCA_020976665.1 Heortia vitessoides
TCTGATATCTGAAACACAACTGATTTAAGCTACTTATTTAGGAGACAGATCATCGTACGAGATATTGTGAATTTTCTTATTTAATTATTAATATAAAATTATTATTATTAATATAAAAACGAAAACAAAAAGGTATGTAAGATTCATCTGTACTAAATTTTCGCCCGAATGTTTGTAGTGTGAATGAATTATATTAGCAGTATGCTATCTCTTTTCGCTCGTTGTCTTCTGCGTATTAGAGTGAGACAATAACATACAACGATGATTGTCGGGTAAAGGTCGCGATACGCGTCGCTCTTACCAAAAAAACAAGCAAAATCCGTGTATTTATTTTTAAATGTGCAAGGTGGATCTAAATATACCGACAGGGAAAAACCAAAAAAACATATAATAGAAAGTTAAATTTGGATACAATAACGTTCTTGAATTTCACAAGCATTTTGGCACCGATCTGTACCTAATTAATTACTCTCTCCTACAAATATTTTAAAGGTGAAAGTTCGTATAAATATATGTTTGTTACTCTATCACTGAACTGCTGTTCCAGGCTCTATAGCACTTAAGGCTTCGACGAGGAAAAGTGATCCTATCTTGTGTCACCCAATCCAAAAATGTATATGATGATTTTTAAGTTTGTTCTATGTCCCAGTGTTAAATATATGTATTTATGTAGTATATTTGTGATTCAATCATTTAATTGAAGTCAGGGCAATGTATGAAATGTTATGGATTTATTTAAAAAAGTATAGTAAAAAGAAATTGTGCATTTTTTCATTAATTTGTTCTATGTTAAAGAACGTACTGCGTTGGTGATACATGTACAAAACAAGTTCTCAATCCAAGGAGGAACTACGCTCCCATCAAGCGGGATATCCAAGTGAATCGAAAAATGCAGTATCCTTAGAGTTATTAAAGGTAAAGTCATGGTAATAACAGTATTAATAGCAAGTAGTTTAATTTTACACTAATTGAGCCAGAAGAAACATACTAATATTTAGAAACGCAACAAAATAAATGTTCAAAACACACTTAAATCAAACATGATTTATCACAAGAACATTCTCGCCGCTTAAATTTACTTTGCAGAAAGCAATTTCAATTTGAAAATCATTTTAAAGTCAGCAATACATTTGCAATCCCAATTCTCACATATTCTTTCGGCGTAATAAAATGAACAAAACAGACATAAACAATATAGAAATAAAAACTAGAACTACATTAACTAAACAAAAGTATCTTCATTCTAAAACAGCAATAGAGAGAGCTACTAAAAGTAGAGATAAAGGTGGAAGAGGATTGATTGATTAAAAACTGTAGTGGGAAAGACAAGTTCAAGGATTGAAGTTTTTTTTCTGCACTAATACCGCATCTAGCATCTGGCATCTTCATATGGCAGCTATAGATTCAGAAGACAGCTACACTGCATTAAATTTAAAAACAAGGCATCGTGAACTTAGCAACAGAGAACAGCCGGAAAGTGAAAAGATAGGTACACTTTGCGTAGAAAAGAACTGCATGGCCGACACTTTCATAAACTTCACAACCACATACGAATATATGTGGAGGCATCAAATAAATGACCTAGGTTAGGCGCACATTTTCCAGAACCAGGAGAGCTCGTGCAGAGCTGTCAACTGCTATAGCAATATTGCGTGGAGATGTGGACTCGCCTAATTGTGTAAGGCAATTGTCACGCATCTTTGTGCCTGACAACCATCTGCGCATTCGATCAGGACGAAGACATCGGCTGTTTGCGCCTCTGCCGTGTCGTACTGTAGCGCGTGCGCAATTACCTTTATGCCGAATGCAGCAGGCACTTAACGCACTCCTTGTGTCTCACTCGGACTTTGACGTATTTGTTAACAACGTCAAATCAATAATAATTAAGCTCGATGTTGAATAATATAATTTTTGTTACTACTTCATAATTGTGTAAATGGGATATACCGTATAATTGTAATTTATATTGTGTATATATGTTAATAAATAAATATTTAAATGAATAAATAAATAAATAAGGTTTTATAATAGCAATTCAAGATCAAGTTAGAAATACAAAAAATTATAAAAAAAACACCCTTACAGACTGAAAACTTAGCACTGACAACTACTAACCAACTAACCACTACCAGACACTAACCAACACATAACAAGCGCCTGCCCCATTCTCACCCAAACAGACTACTCACTGCCATAACCAAATCTTTAACATAATTCATTAAAAATTAGCTATCAAATATAAACTGGTTACTGCTAAACCTTTGATGAATGAAATTGAACCTAAGATGTATTATGATAGAGCCATTCTGACAG
The DNA here is from genome assembly GCA_020976665.1 of Heortia vitessoides. Classification (NCBI taxonomy): domain Eukaryota; kingdom Metazoa; phylum Arthropoda; class Insecta; order Lepidoptera; family Crambidae; genus Heortia; species Heortia vitessoides. Next base: position 2,043,557 of record JACJUM010002809.1, read on the forward strand.
ACCGAACTGTACATAACAATAGACCAGACATTACTCTAGTTAATAAAAAAATAATACAGTATATCTTATAGATATAGCCTGTCCTAACACTCACAACCTATATAAAACTTTCACAGAAAAAATAAATAAATACATAGAACTAAAGGAAAAAATAGTTAAAATATGGAATACGGATAAAGTTTACAATAAGAGGTGAATAATTCGTCCACTGCTCACGGCTGACTGCTCTTAATAAAAATAGCTAATTAGATTGACATAATCAGGTAACCGAAACGTGGAACTAAAAATAAAATTGAGTTAAATAACGTTTCAAAACCGTTAAAAAACTAGTTTAATTATAAATCAACAAGAGTTAAAAATGGAAGTTGCATAGCCGCTCGCAAAAGTATAAAGTTATATAACCTTACATGAGGTAGACCTATTACAAAGGTCGCCTGCGTTGGTACCTCGCTTTCACCTATTTCTACCGCCAAATTCGCCAAATTAGCATTGCTATGTTCCAGTTTAAAAGGCGAGAGAGGCATAGAAATTACTGAGTGAATGTGACATTGTATCTTCAGTTCACAGGGTTGGCGACACGCTAGTGATATCTTTGTGATGACACGAAATGTATAGGCTGCGATCACATTTACGATCGAGCGGACCGTATGCTAGTTTGTTGACTTCATAACATAAATAAAAAAAAAACTGACACGGGAAAAGTCGCGATATGTACAATTGCCGGGAATTGTCGAGAAAATACAAGTGCAAATTAGTGTTTTTAAGGTGACTCATAGTTGTGTGAAGATGCGTGTAACAAATAAGAACATTTTCCCACGACACTGCAAATAATTATCAAGCTAGAACTGGTTACGCTGATTGAGATGCGATAAATGATAATATTTTCCAACGTTTGTGTTGCACTAAACCCAAGACATTTAGTATTCCCCCAAGAACCGGTTGGAATCACATAATCAGAAACTATAAATAGACCATAGAATCTATATATCGATTATCCTTTTATTTTAGGTTAAAATAAACTTATGCGTTGCTTCTGAAAACGAAGATTTATTTCGTTAATTTCTTACAAATATTATTATATTATCTTACAAATAACTTATTTAACTACCCTATTATTATAACTTTACCTGAAAACGAAGAAACGACAATTAAAGTCTATTCTTCTACCAATTATTCTTATTTATCTATCTTAAATCACAATAATCTAATACAATAATAACCTCTCAACTGACCATTGACCTCAGACTTTAGCGCTTGTCAGTTGTCAATGTCATTCAATGTCGTTCAAAAATTGAAGAAATATTATTTCTTTACATCTATAATATAAACTAATGGTCTGCACTGCGTTCATCCAGGTATTATACCGTTTTAGAGCCGCCGTAAGGTAGAGTAGAATAGTACCTACCTCTCTCTTTACCAGGTGCCATAAGAAGCAACTAAAGTACCAGAACTGACCAAGGTTGGGAATGGGCAGCCGTATAACGACATAAAAGGAGTCCATAATTACCGAGCTAGGTAAGCTTTGTGTCAATCGCAGAATGTAGCATTGTGATGAGAATGCTGCTGCCCATCCCCATCTTATTGCATTTATTGCGTCGATTCCGGTACCTCGGTCGCCTCTTACGACACCCGGTGCAAGGGGAGCTACTATTCTATTCTGCCGGTACCACACGATTGATGAACAATAAATAGTAAATTATTAAATGATTATTAGGTTTATACGTTAATTTCATAAAACGGTGTCTTTCCACCTTAGTGTTAAATTAAGCTTACATATAGAAAATATTGTTGAGTGTTCATATCCTAAGTACATTTTAGTATAGCTAGGTTCTGCTTTGTGACCTAATAAGGGGCTGATAACATGGAAATGAATCACGGCATATTATCATAGAATTTATCTTTTCTTAGTAATATGGAAGCACTTCAACAGATGATAAGGTTTATAAAGTATTTCAAAATGGATTCACTCAAGAGAATGGCATCATATCGTAATTTAAGGGCCCGATGGCACGGATCATAGAGATCCTATTTTTATTTATTTGTTTTATAATTTATATCTAAACTATCAATACAGATTTACTTAACCTAATGCGATAGTATGGCAAACAATTCAAATATAATTTTTATTAATACTAAGTACTTAAAAATAATAATAACAATGATTTTACAAAGTACAAAATATGATTACTAATTACATTTAAAAGGACCTTCGCAAATTCACTCAGATCACACGTAAATATGTCGTAGACCTGGTTCACAATACAGATCGATTTGGTAAAAGGCGTCTTGGCTAGCAGGTTTTTTTTGACTGCTGGCACTACGAGCAGTCGAGGGCTTGCACCACGTAATAAATATACTATATACACCGCTTGTGTAAAATTCGACCATATAAAAAACCAACTGAGTAGGATACATCCGATGGTTAAATAGAAAAATCCCGTATACAGCTTAAAACAAAAGATATATCTTTTCAAATTAATTTTGTACAACGTGCTAACATACCAATGTACTTCGCTTTATATAGAGCTCATATGACTGCGTTATGTTCAAGATGAATTCTAACTAGTGCATCACTCAACACTCTAAGAATGGCACCATTTGCTAAACTCCTTATTTTGTCTTAAAACTAAACCTAGGATTCTATAGGCTCCTCTGTATGCAACAGCGACCACGTGTATGCAGAATGTAAAGTCAGAAGTAAGCGCTATCTCTAGATCATGCCTATCTATCACTCCTTGCACCGTCGGCCTATCCAATTTGTATTCGTAGTGCAAACGAATAAAACTAGAAAAGTAGTGTAGTTTGAACACGAGTAAGTTTCACTCGTCACTGGACATTTAGAGGTGTTGAAATAGAGTTACTGGTTTACCATGCAATTTAAGTCACTCTGCAGGCGTTCGCATTCCGACTCAATTCTGACCTGAAGTCCCAACTTAAGATCATCCACAAATAACAGGCACAAAGCGTGTGCATAGTGATGTAAATGCTCGTGAGTAAGAGGTGTCGTAAGAGGCGACTAATGTACCTACCAGAACCGGTAGATGGTAGTATACCCTTCTAAAACTGTGCAGCTCAAATGCATAGGGCGGGATGGGCAGTAGCATCCACGTCGCGAAAGCTGCGTTCTGCGATAGCCAGCATGCTTGCCAGCGCGGCTATTATGAGCAACACACCCATTTTCTTGAGGAGGCCTATGTCCAGCAGTGGACTTTCAATGGCTGGTATAATGATAAGATCAGTGAACGAAAGATAATATTATCGTAGCGACTTCATCATCATATCAGCCGCAAGATATTCACTGCTGAATATTGGACCTCCAATTGGACCGATTGCATGCATACGACCAGCGCGATCCTGCGGTTTTAGTCAGATCGCCTATCCATCTTGTGGATTTTAAAGAACTTTATTGGTCCATCCATCAAATTTTTTTACCGTGAAAGATTCTCAGAATGTATTTTCTCAACTTCCTCACGCCACAATGGCTGATCAAATCCTCATTACCATAGCAGCACAACTATAAAAATAAATCTCTTGAGACTTTGTCAATTAATAGGTCGTCGTCGACGTCGATTAAAACGTCACTGCAGCCTATAGACGCTCGTAATATCACAAAGATATCACTAACGTGTTGCCAAACTTGTAACTTGAAGATATTATGTCACATTACCCAGTAATTTCACTGTCTCACTCTCGATGTGTGAGACATCAAACCGGAACACAGCAATGCGAACACTGCTATTTGGCGATAGACAGGTGAGAGTGTGGAGGTAGCGGTACAGGTGAGAGGTACCAATGCAAACGACTTTATGTGAATTCATCCCCTCTTAATGAATATACATCCAAATGTCATTGGAACTGTAGAATATCAGGAATAAAAATAAACATGTATATATATTCATGCTAAGTAAACTGCAGAGGTCTATCGAATCTATCTCTATCGAAATCTCCATTGTGCCAGGTATTCTAAGAGGTGACTGAGGTACCAGAACAGATAGACGGAGAGATACTCGTTCGAATCAGCGTAGCTGCAATGGGATGGAGATGGGTAGCAGCATTCTCGTCGCGAAGCTACACCCTATCTTTACCACCACGCTCACCCAGCGCGAAAATTATGGGAAAAATTTCCCCTTTCTTGGGGAGGCTTACGTTTGTCAGTGGACATCCCACGTCTAATATGATGAACAAGGCTGTTCTAATTTAGTTTATCGTACACATCCCACTTCTCACATAAATCGAAGCTCCAATAATTGTCAAAAACAAATCTACAACACCAAAACTTTAGCTTTAGGAAGTTAGTTTCAAAGGATGTCCTGCATGCATCTTGGCGTGTGTAGACATAAATACCGTAATATTTTAAATACAGGCTGTTCCTTATGTAGATGTTGATAGATTGTAGAATCAACATTTTACCATACAAATCCAAGTAGAATATCAGATATTGGTTATCTCCAAAGCTTACCAAATTAATGATAAAACTGTTTGGAATAAAGTTGATTATACTTTTAATTTTAAAATTTATATATTTTATTTATTTATATATTTATATATAAATTTATTTAAAAACTCCGGTGGGGGTTTCATTTACGACAACAACTACATAGTTACTATTGTAACCTGCCGTGAGGTACCGACAGAGTAGAATAGTACCTCCCACTGCACCGGGTGTAACCACTGTACCAGAACCGACAGATGGCGGTATAACCATCCGAAACAGAGCAGCTCAAATGCTGAGGGCGGGGATGGGCAGTAGCATCCCCGTTGCAAAAGCTACGCCTTACGATTGCCAACACGCCTGTCTAGTGCGGCAATAATTAAAACCTTATTTGGAGAGGCCTATGTCCAGCAGTGGACTTCAACAGCTGGTATGATGATGATGACTACATAGACGGTGTTGGTGGAACCACCACCAGTTTTTCTTGCAGATTAATTTCTGTTAGGACGCGTAATAAACCTGTAGTAAAGTTTTGAGACCCGTCTCGTGCTGGCATTATGATGTGTTAGGTGATTCTTATGATCCCTTAGGTCATCGAGGTCATCTGTATTATAAATATAGATTTAAGTAATTAAATAATAACGTTATAAAAATTATTCCTGAAAATTTTTATGTAATTATTTTTTTTTTAATTGATTATTTAAATTATACTATTATATAGTTCTAGCAATAGGCCTTCTTCAATAAAGTATGTTGGAATTTGAATTTGAAATCTATATCTACAAAAGAAGCTGACTGACTGAGTGACTGATAATCAATGCAGTGCCTAAACTAGAAGAGTTAAAAACTTGATATTTTAGGCTTTTCAAAGCACTTAAAGAGGATTTTGTAAATTAACTTAAATAAAGTAACTTAAATAAACTTCACTGTTTTTTAGTAATTCAAATGATATTTTGGATGAATGCTGTTTAATAAAAGACATTAAACATGTACAAAAGATTTTTTTTTAATCTCTTAAGGAGGTGAAATAGAAGGGGGAAACATAGTATGAAAATTCCCTGATTTTCAAAGTCGTCTTAATAAAATTTTAATAGAATAATTTATTGCCGATATTCCTCTTTATCAATTTATGAAATCGGGCTTCCAATGGGAAAACAGGTACTGTTATAAGGAACGACGTACTTATTTTGTTGTATTTATTATTTTCCCGGAAACCGGAACCACGCAGGTAAAATAGGAGGCGCTGTTAGTTATATACACATTGAATGTGAGGAAACTTAAGTTACAAAACGATTTTAAACTCACCAATTTTATTCATAGAAAATACAGGATTATAATAAGATGACTTAACGTTCGGTTTTCTTTTTGTCGTTTTAAAAATTTGTGCCGGCATAAAATTCATTTTATTTTAACTTATAGAGGTGTAGTTCTTCTAAAATGGCTCTTCATGAGTAAAAAAGAAATCAGGCTTTTATGGACAGTCAAAATGTGACAAAAAGGGCACGACTAGTGAATTATAGAGGTGTGTTGGTTCGAACACTGATATATGATAGTGAATGTTGGGTATGGCAGAGGAAGCACGCGAGTAGAATAAATGCTGTAAAAATTAGAGCACTCCGAAGTATGTATGGTGTCAGTTTGAGAGATAGATTAATGAATAGCGTGATAACAGATCGATGTGGTGTAAAAGATGATGTTATGACAGCAATAGAGAAAGAGATGTTGAGATGGTTTGGATATGTAGCAAGGATGGATGAAAGTAGAATGAGGCGAACATATCTTAACCAGGTAGGAGAGGTAATTAAAGAGAAGCTAGGTCAGGAGTACCAAGGATAAACGAACGTGTGTAATAGGACTAATGCGAGTAAGGAAAGCGAGAGTGATATGCTGAGATCGTAACAAGTGGAGATCCATAGTGTCTGCCTACCCCGATAGGACACAGGCGTAATTTATATTTGTGTTTGTATATATATCTATATTATTCAATATATTTAAATAAAGGAATTTGTTTCGGCATCAGCCTGTAAAGCGGGGGTGGTCAGTCCAGCAAACTTAAGGGTAAGTTGCGAGTGGGGGACGGTTCCGCTCGGAGGCGGGCAACTGCGCCTTAACTGCATTGTCGCGGCTGTATTATCTGCTGGCGCATTCAACGCGCCACTCCGGGGCACAATGCTTGTATGTGAAACTAACTCCGAGTTTCTAGTGCTAGTAGATAAATAGGGCTATCTTAGGCTTCTGGGACGAAATAGAACTTACCTTAGAACCGAATCGCGGTTCAATTTCAAACATTCTGGTTCTAAAATCAAACTACAAGAGTTTGACCTCATACAAAGGTCATCTAATTTATTACACTCTCATCTGAAATTACTGGGTAATGTGACATTACATCTTTAAGTTACAAGTTTGGCAACGTGCTTGCGATGTGCGAACATTACTATTTGACGGTAGAAATGAGTGAGAGTGCGGTACCAATGTAGAACCATAAAGGGGATTAATTTTGAACTAATTGATTCTAAAATTAAACTCCAAGAGGTGGATCTCACACAAACATAGTCTACATTATTGGCATCAGTTTCTATTGCCATACAGAAGTGTTTGCATGGCATTGTTCCGGCTTGCAAGGTGAGCGAGTTAGCGAAATTAATGGGTAATGTGATATTATATCTTCAATTCAAATTTGGCAACGCGCTAGTGATAAAAAACAGTAAAGTAAAAAACAGTGGCGGTAGAAATGAGTGATAGTGAGGTACAAATATAGAACCTGCAATTATGCCTACCTTGTGTAAACTATTGTCGTGAGGTACTGGCGGAGTAGAATAGTACCTTCCACTGCACTAGGTGTCGTAAGAGGTGAGTCGAGATATCCATCCAAAACGGTGCAGCTCAAATGCAAAGGGCGGGGATAGGTAGCAGCATCTCCATCGCGAGGGCTGCGCTCAGCGATTGCCAACACACTTGCCCAGTGTGGCAATTATGGGAAAAAATATCCATTCCTGGAGAGGCCTATGTTCAGCAGTGGACTTTCGATAGCTGATACTAAAAAAAGCGGTCAGAGATTTCATTTGAAAAATGTATCCTGTGATTGGATTCTATATGCTGCATGTCAAAATAGCTTAAATTGAATAATTGTATATAGATAGAGGCACACAATATAAATAGATTTAGTATATACACTTACAGATTACTTTCATGCATACTTATATACATAATTAAATCTTATTTTTACTTTTATATTATAAGTCATCAAATAAGCATACCGTCCGTCTGATGATAAAATAACCGCAGCCTATATTCGCTAAAATCATCACATGGATATCACAAGCGTGTCGCAAATCCTGTAAACGAAAGATACAATGTCACATTTACCCAATAATTTCACTCTCTCTCTCTCTCACCCTTCAAACCGGAATACGGCGATGCGAACACTGCTATTAGGAGGAAGATCAATGCGAATTATGATTTAGTAATTGTGAACTCTTCAGTTCACAAGGTTCTTTTTCAGTATCTTCATACAGAGTCACATTTACCCAATTTCAATGCCTCTCTCTCACCCTTAAAGCCGGAACATAAGAATGCGAACATTTTGCGGTAGAAATAGATGAATGAGGTACTTATACAGACGACTTAAATAGGAGGTCTACCTCCTGATTCTGCAGCGTTATACTTTGCCGATAGCTTGCGACTTTTAATTTAGTAAAGGTCCTATTAATAAACCTTTAAATTTAAAGCTTTAAATCAACACTCAATTAGAAATTAAAGTCAATAGCAACTTTCCTTCAGAATGAAAAATCGGCATGCAAATTCTCAATTACTGTATTAATTAGAGTGCCAACAAAGAACTCTTCGTCACGGAACCCCGTTTCATCAGCCTTGATCGTCGATCACCCCCTAATATAAAAAAGTCACGTTGCCTCTCAATTTAACACCCAATTTAAAAAGTAAAGGGTGAGACTGTCGGCCGAGCGGATATTCAAGGTAAATTAGAATCGAGAAAATTGCAGCTGAGAATTTTGTTGACTGGGTAATTCGTTTAAATTGCTGATAGGGTTTGTATGAGAAATTCTGAAATGACGTCAGTGAAAAACCTATTTTATGTATACAATCCCTACTAATATTATAAATGCGACAGTAAATCTGTCTGTTTGTCTGTCTGTTACGCTTTCCCGCTTAAACCTCTTAACAGATTTTGATGAATTTTGGCATAGACAGTCTTTAGACCCTGAAAAAGGATGTAGGCTATTTTTTAATTCGAAATAAGGGTTGTCAAGGTAGGGGATATCGCTATTTTTAAAGATAAAAACTTAAAACTTTTTGGCTTTAAAAGGCTATTGATTCGATATAAATAAACATAGCATTCAAAATTTATATAAGTTAAGGTAAAGAGGTATGGTACGCGACTATTTCACGCGGACGAAGTCGCGGGCACAGCTACTAAGATATAATTCTCCTAACATCTCATACATTGACCTGACTCCGAGTCAAATCTCTTCAAGCACTTGTGTTACGGACATCAGACAACAGAGGCATTTCAAACAAATACTTAAAAACACATTTAGCACTCAGAAATAGAACAATCCGAATATACATCATAAAAGTGTTTGTCCAGGGTGGGGATCGAATTCACAACCCATAGCACACAAGATAGGATGACTACCATCTATGCCATTCTGTTTGTGCTGTTATCTATTTATAAGACGAGGTGAGTAACAGTATTTTTCAATCATAATCATTATCAACAACTATTGGAAGTCCACAGCTGGACATAGATCTCCTCAAGAACGGAGAAGTTTTGCCCATTATTACCGCGCTGGACAAGCGTGTTCGCGATATGTATGCTGCAGCCCATCCCCACCCCATGCATTTGAGGTACACTGTTTCGGATGGATATACCGCCATCTGCCGGTTCCAGTAACTTAGTCGCTCTTACAACACCTGGTATAGAAGGAGGTACCATTCTACTTTACCGGTACCTCATGGAACGGCACAGCACAGCGTTATTGTATTACAATGCGCTGCCTCACAAATCTGTACGTTTCGATACCACAAACATGTTGCTGGAGGTTCTAGCAATAAAAAGACATTGACAGGGGAGTACTCGGTATTGTTTGCACTGCATTATTTTATTACGATGCGCTACCTCTCAAGTCTTTACGCCTCGATACCACAAAGATACCCTAGTCTGTGAAGGTCCTAGCAATAAAAAGGTATTGATAGGTCCCCATAAAACCCCTAAGTGAATCCGGCAATTCCGTGTGCTGGGACTCTGGGGTCGTAAAAAGCTATGTTTTTATTTGTTGCTTCGACAAAGTAGGGTAAACTACGAATGAGTTCTGTAATTTTCGTGAACTGGATTACGAGAAAGGTTCATTGTTATTAGGCCTTGTCGATGTTATTTTTCGTTTACTTAAATATATATTTTATTATACAGGCACAGCACATACAATATTGTCATAAAAATGTTTTTCCTGGATGGAGCTTGAACCTACGATCTCTGATAAATAAGAAAGGACACACATCTGCGCCAATGGATTCGTTAATTCTATACTTAAAATAGCAGCTGTAAAAAGTCCACTGCTGTAGATGGGCCGTCCCAAAAAAGGGGGAATTTTGCCTATAATAGCTGCGCTGGACAATCGTGGTGGCAACCTCAGTGTAACTTCGCGATAGAAATGCTGCTGCTCATCCCTGCCCTGTTGCCTTCAAGATACACAGGACCGATACAGGGGGAGGCACTATCCCACAATGGCACTCAAAGCCACATTTTTAATTGGTGTAGAGTAGGCCAATCTCTTTATTGTAGAGTTTCAGAAAAAAGGGCGGTTGTGACAATGCGGCTAAGGGATACCAAAAAACGGGGATTAGCATTATTCTGTATACTCCAGCGTACTGTAATCGCCAATCTACCTGGTAAGCGTGGTGAGTATGTCAATTCCCCCAAGACCTGTTTTATAGGTTCTCTTGAACGGTTGGCAAAGCGCTAGTGATATCTATGTGATATTACGAGCGTCTATAGGCTGCAGATGCTTTCTATTACGCGGACCGCATGCTTGTTTGTCGGATTCATCTCACTAGACATTTGAAGGCCACTGCTGTACGTAGGCCTCCCCTAGAAAGGGGGAATTTTGCCCATGCGACGGAGATGCTGCTTTGCATGTGCGCTACACTGTTCTGGATGGATATACCGGATCTGCTGGTTCCGGTACCTTAGTCGTCACAACACTTGGTACAGGGGGAGGTACTATTCTACTCTGACGGTACCTCACGGTTAATGTCGATTTGGTTTAATAAAAAAAAGGTAAATACTTATGTAAGTTGCGTAAAGTGTTTATCACGGAGTCAGACGCCACACAATTCAGTGCAGAACTATACAGCTATTTAACGATAGAAATAGTAAAGAATGAGGTTCTGTTTATTATAGAAAATTGCATGATTTCTAGCTTCAAATTCCTTTAGGATTTTACGGAAACCCCACGCATGCTATAATAACTATACACCTAAGTATCATCTCATGCATTAACAGCCACAATATCCCCCAATAACCCCCCTTTCCTAGCACATGGGTGACCATAAAACAAAGAAAGGACAATTTGTCCACGTCTTCGCATACGAGGGTGCCCACGTTATGGACCCTATAAAGCGGGACAGCCCACTTACAGACAGGGATTGACCACATTTTACGGCCAAGAAATAGGGACAGTAAAATTTTTACGTTCCCTCTAAGTAGTAAATTTGATAACTCAGGCTTCCTCCCGGCTAAATGAATAGGAAAATTGTGTATGAATAATTCAATATGAAATTGTGTGGGATAGTTTGTTTTATAGCTCTAAAATATACCGATTTCGTTAGATTTTTGGACAATTTTTTTTAACGAAAGGTTTACCGTGCCTCGTGTGATGTATGTGGCACGGTTTGGATTACCTAACAAAATGCATTTAATATCTACTAATATTTTTATGGTGTCTTTTATGTTATTGTGTTTTCTATATTATGTATACATCGTTCATAGGACTTTTTCACAGGGGACTAAATAATAATTGTGACCAATATATAGTTAAATCTATAGCTATCTACTTATTTGTATATTATTGCGAAAATACCAAGAATAAACGAGCGTGTATGAAAGAAGTTATGCAAGTAAAGGTAGTGTGTAAAGCAGATGAAGATCTGCCTCTGCATGTACTCGTATGTATTTATTATACACATTTAGTACTTATTTATTTATTTATTAATTGAACTTTATTGCACAAAATTTACAAATGGTGGACTTAATGCCTGCTGGCATTATCTCCCAGTCAACCTTTACACGAAACATAAAAAAATATATATAGTGGTGCAGACAATATATATATATATAAAAGATAAACGTTACATATTATGCATTTTTTCAAACTTTTTTGCTATTAATTCCGTAAGGGTCCGTCTACCGGGTGGTAGAGTCCGTATAGTGGAGACCACGAACTGGCAAGCATAGTGTCAGACGTCCACCGATAAGGTGGATTTGTGGTGGATTTTGTGGATTTTGGTGGACAATCTGGTCTGATTAAATTTGACGTTGGATCAGGTTGGTTAGATCCAGGCCACATACAAAAAAATATTTATTAGAATTTACTTGGGGACCTATTGGGGGCCTATGACTAGCAGCGGACGTCCTGCGGCAGATAAATTGATGATAATGATGATTATAATAATTTTCTTTTTTAATAATCATAAAATTCAATACATATTATATTCTATAAATTAACTCATTTGTAATATACATACTGCACCGCGAGAATTGACGCAGATATCGTAAAATGTCTGTATAAAAAGACGACAAAACCGTGTTCATTAAGCTAGCCATCGCAACTATGCACGTACCGCGGCTTCGCTCGTAAAAATCCGCAGAAGCCGTAATAAAGCATACATCCGTGCCTTGCGAATGCGTACTACGTGATACGCAGTGATATTATTGCGTACAGAGCTAAGAATGTATAGAATGGTAGGCATAATTTATCATTCTGTACAAAGGTAAATAAATAAGGATTATATATATAATATTCATTAAACAGTCGGGTAGATTAGTATTTCTAACTGTACCTAATGTCGTAAGAGTCCATCGATATAACGAAACCGACAGTTGGCGGTATCCAACTGAAACAAAAAAATTTATTAGAATAGTAACTCCCTCTGTACAAGGTGTCATATGAAACAGTGCAGCTCAAATGTACAGGGTGGTAATAGGCAGCAGCATTCCCATCGCGAAAGCTGTGCTCTGCAATTGCCAACACACTTGCCCAGCTCGGCAATTATTGGTGAAATTCCCCTTTTTTTGGGAGGCTTATGTTCAGCATTGGCCTTACAATGGCTGAAATGATGATGATGATGAACTTACAATTAGGTCAAATGCAATAAATCGGTCATGGTCAGCAGTATTTCCGTCGCGAAAATATCTCAACGATTCCCACGAAGCCTGCTTACCGTGACAATTATATGCAAAATAGAACCCCCTTTCTTAAAAAAGCCAATGTGTCCAGCAGTGGACAGTCTATGGCAGCTATGATATCTTTTTAATAATTATTATTTTTAACAGCTTTAATCTGCGAAGTTGTTATAGTTTACGCTCATTGCCTTCGGATACCTGACGGTATGTGTTTTAAAGAATTATTGTTACCAATTCAAGGCAACTGAAACGTTACCAAATTTATATGAACCTTATTTTCAATCCATTGGTACTAATTTTATTATAATATAATTAGTATATATGTTTGATTTGTATATTGATTGAACTTTTGTATTTGACAAAACATGTTTTTTAATAAGTCAATTTGTATTTATATAAGTCAATTGACGGGTTTGATGGCTCAAGTGGTAGTGATTCTTTGTTACGAGACAAGGTCACCTCCTAGGACAAATATTTATATGATGATATTTATATCTGAATGTTAAATATATGTATGATCAAAGTATTAATTAACTACACCACATATTAGACATTGACCTGACTCCGAAAAGAGTTTCGTGAAGCACTTCTGCTAGCATTTGACAATAGACGAATCACAATTATAATACTTAAATACATTTAAAAACAAATCAAATAAGAATATTCATGTAATCAATACTTGCCCTGCGTGGGAACTGAACCTGCAGCCCTAGGCGCATAATAGAGTATCCATTAGCGTCACGAAAATTCACATTAATAGATAAGTTGCACTTTCACAGTTCTTTTGTTAAAATAATTTTAATGCAATGTATCATTATCATATCTTGAATACTAGACAATTATATAGGTAGCTTCAAATTACGGAAAAAGACATAAATTAAAGAACACGAAAACCTTTGATTTCAAAACAATTAAAAAAAAAACAAATATCCTTTATCTATAATTATGTAACTTATCCACGTAACGATAATAACTTCTATACATTTCATAACTCTATGTATCGGCTTTTACGCGTGCCTAGGTAAATATAAAGGTATAAAAGTGACGAATTCCGGCGGTTTGAAGGGTACAAGCGTAGCTGGGTGATGGAGTCGGCAAATCACGGCATACGTGGACTGAATTTATGAGAGGATAATGTGGTCATCTTTGTAGATCTGTGGAAATCCAGGGTTAGGGCCTGCGTGGAATAAGGTGAGGGACTTTGAGCTCTTATAACTTTTGTATATGGAAATATATGGCGATGGCGCGTGGTAGAGATCCTGCCCTGTGCGCCAATGGTCGTAGGTTCGCTCCCCACTTAGGATAAATCAATACATATAAATAAAATTGAAGTGTCAATTTTTAATATTAAAATAGCTTTTTACTCAAAACATATGCTCTCAAAACGTATTTTTTTTGCCTGTTTTTTAAACAATGTTATTTTGTCATATGTATCCTGTATACAAAAAACAATTGACAACTAGTACTAAAAGAGTCATTTAAACAAACAGGTCATTGTTTATAGCGGGTTCATTACGCGAGCCCCCAGAAAAAAACCTACAAGGAAAAAACTGATGGTGAAATGGGTTTCAATAACACCCAATGCGCTCACAAAAAGTTTATTTCAATTAGTATATTAATTAATATGTCATTCACATAGTAGTTTGCCTAATTAATGTTTTTATATAAAACAATTTATTTTTATATTGTGAAGTCAGCAAACAAGTTGACGATCCGCTTATGGTAAACGTGACCGCAGCCTGTACACACTCGTGTCATCACAAAGATATCACTGGCGCGTCACCAACCCTGTAAACTGAAGATACTATGTCACATTTACCCAGTAATTTCACTGTCTCTCTCACCCTTCAAATTGGAACACTATTGTTTGGTGGTAGAAATACTCGAGAGTCAAGTACAAACGCAGACGACGTTTTGTAAGAGGTCTACCTTTAGTGAAAAATTATTGTATTTATTGTGCATTTTGTATAAAAAATGTAGAAAGACATTTTTTGACCACATTGACTTGATCTGTGTGAAATTTCTTGTTCATACGTTCACGCAATATCTTACAAAGTTTTTGTAATATAGCTTGAAGCAACGTATGGACTGGCTTATCACAAATTTACGATAAAGTTTGTTTGTACTTTTACATTGACCACTTGATCAAATATGATTAACATTTGGGAAGTCCCAACAGTCATGCGCCGGGATTATCAGCATGTCCGGGAAATACAAACAAATTTTTATTAGTTTATTACACCGAGTCAACAAACAAGCTTACAGTCCATGTAATAGTAAGCATCACAACAGCCTATAGACGCTCGTAATATCACAAGGATATCACGCGTTGCCAACCTTGTTACTCTAAGGTCACATTTACCCAAAAATTTCACTGCCCCTCTCACTCTTTAAACCGGAACACTGTTGTTTGGTGGTAGTAATAGTTGAGAGTGAGGTACCAATGCAGGCGACCTTTGTATGAAGCCTACCTCGTGTGAATTAAGTCACATAAATTAATTTCTGGATATGTTTTAAAATTTGCTTCAATAATGACAACAAAACCTTGTTTCATGATTCAACTGCCTGTCTACATCATTCAATTGTAATGTATATCTAAATCACCACCAAGGATGAGACAAAGTAGCTTTCCACCATCTGTCTGTCCACATACATGGTTAAATCGCTAAGACTACGCAACCGATATAAATATGTTTTGTTTAATCGATAGAATGATTCGAGAAGAAGGTTTGTATGTAAAATACATGCCTAAAATAAAAGAGAAACACTGATAATTTTAGAAGTTTCTAATGTGATGTCGAAATTAAACACATATTTTAGTCTGACATTGCAAAAACTACAAGATACATTTAAATAATGTCCTGACTAAATTAGTCTGCAAATAAGGCCGGGTTGGAGTATGTCTATCTCCTAGGGGTAGACCACAATAAGTTTATTTTTTTTAACTAAAATTTTTGTTACATAAGAAACTTTTAAGCTATACAGCATTGATATGTATCAATTCAGTAGATTAAATGCATTGTGCATTTAATAAAAATCAGTGTAGTTTTTACAGCATTTCAATAATACGGATATCTTAGAAGATATCGGATATAACACTTTACGACTTTTTTACGACGAAGCTTTACGACACGAATACTACTGCCCATCTCCGTCCTGCATTTGAACTACATTGCTTCGGGCGGATATACCACTATCTGTCAGTTCTGGTACCTCAGTCGCCTGGTACAGAGGGAGGTACTATTGTATTCTGCCGGCGAAAGTACTTCTCGAACATACGATCTGAGAAATTTAATTTTGATATCACCCGTATTCGGGAGACGGGATGTGTGCCCCCGATCCCGTGCCATTTAAGGTGGCTGCGACAATATAGGAAAATTCCAATTTCCATACATCGCTCGGGGCGCGTGACACTCCCTATTTGAACAGATTGAGTGAAAACCACAAATTAGATTTGATTCTATTCAGTTTCTTTTTGATATCCGTGGATTGGAGTCCATTGGAAAATGTGCTTAGACCCAATTGGCTATGATATCATTTGCCTTGGATTGTGCTCGAGAAACGTGTTAAGATGAGAAAAAACATAGGACAGTTTATTGCGTACGTTATTTTTTATACTTTTTTGGAGTTTTTTTGGATAAAAAATTTTTTTTGGAGTTCCTGCGAGCCTCTTTCGCCATCAGGTACCTCTTCTTAAACCTCCGCTCAAGAGAACTGTATTGGGTACCAACTCGTGACCTGTGACCAGGTTCAGCAAACTGTTTAATGTAATTTGCCAACATGTTTACCTCGCTGTTAACTCAATATTAATAAGTGTATTTCGCTATACTATGCGCTCAAAAATTTAATAAGTTTCATTTACTTGATTTTTGAGCGTACCACTTTTGCTTTCATTTTTATGTTAAACTTTGATTTGAAATAAAAAAAAATTATTATGTATGTTATGTTCATTTATAAATGATTATATATTTAGACTTTATATTTAGTTTAATTAATGTATTAATCGTATATGACCCATTTAAATAAAATAAAATGATGACACTGGTCCCCTACGGGATCAAAAGATTCATCTAACATATAAATTAGGCCTACTTTATACAAATCTGCCGGCATCAGACGGGTCTTTAAACTAAGTTTAATGCAGGTTCATTACACGGGTTACTAGAAAGGAACCTGCAAGAAAAACTGGTGGTGATAAAGGTTCCATTAAATTTATTAAACATAGTATATATATAATTGAATTTTACTTATATATAAGTTAAATTCAATTAACATTCAAATGTAAGACAGTTTTCTCTTTTTACAAACAAGAGTACGCCCTGTGTAATGCTGATGATATCTGTGTCACCGCAGTAGTGCTGAAAACGCTCGTAATATCACAAAGATATCAGATAGTGCGATACCAACCTCGTGTCTCGAAGATATTATGTCACATTACCTAGTAATTCGTCTACCTCTCTCATCGTTCGAACCGTAACACAGCAATACGAACAATGCTATTTTGCGGTAGAAATAGGTGCGAGTCAGGTAACAATGCCGTGAGGTACCGGCAGAGCAGAATAGTACCTCCCACTGCACCAGGTGTCTTAATTGACGACTAAGATGCCAGTACTGATAGATGGCGGTATATCCACCTGAAACAGTGGAACTCAAATGCACAGACCGGGAATGGGCACCAGCATCTCCGTCATGAAATTTGCGCTCTGCAATTGCCAACACGCCTGCCCAGCGTGGCAATTATGGCAATTATGGCAATTATCAATTCTTGAAGAGGCTTATCTCCAGCAGTGGACTTCCAATGGCTGGTACGATGTGGTATCAATGAAGACGACTTTTTGTATAGGTCTACCTCATGAAATTCATTATACCTCATTCTTTCTTCTTTCAGACCTTGACAGTTCGTTTGCGTTGCCGCTTCAACTAAGCCCCCGTATATTGCCCACCCCTTACAGGCTAATGTTCGATTCCCGATGTGTATCATATGCGATTCATGGGGACTAAACGACGTGTTTTGACGTCTCCCTCTCTCGCAGATAAACACCGGTAATGGCGTTGATTTTACAAAAGCCTTAGATGTATTTAAAGTGAGATTAGGGTAGTAAGATAAATGTATTTCTTTCTTGGAATATTTTTATAATGTAACATATACAAGTGACAGACATGTTGGTAAAATATCAGTTTGTAAGAAAACTCTTTAATGCATCTATTTTACAATATCTAGTAAAAATTGTAGTTGATCAATATATAGCCGTGTGGTACCGGCAGAGTAGAATAGTACCTCACCTTATACCAGGTGTCATAATAGGTGACTAGGGTACACTGATAGATACTTGTATATCCATCCAAAGCAGTGCAGCTCAAATGCAATAGGATAAGAATGGGCAGCATCATTCTCGTCGCGAAGCTTCGCTCTGCGATTGCTACCACGACAAAGGCCTCCCCAAAAAGGAGGTAATTATGGGCAAATTTGGGGAGGCCTTTGTCCAGCGGTGGACGTTTTACTGCTGTTATAATTATGATGAATATATAACGCGGCATAGCGAAATATTATATTATTCAATACCGATTTTTTGCAAATCCATTGACAAATCGTATTTATGATCTTTTTAGTTGCAGTAATTATATAGTTTTTATTTCTTTTTAATATTTATAAATATAAAAAGTACTACTAATACTTTCAGAATGTCTGGTATGAAAACCCTTTGTTCAGGAATATGGTGAAAGTGAAAAGCAACTAATTTTTCTTGCAGGTTCTTTATTACGGTAGGTATTAGTTTTTTATTAGTGAAGAAATAACCCAAATTGTTTGACTAGCTATAAAACCTGAGACGTCCCGCATCTTTACCCAATCGCAACCACGACATCAACAAAGCCCGCTTAAAAATTCGCATACCGAAATCTCATAACACAACCATTCCAACAAACATCCCAACCCAGGGGGGGTACAAGGTATAAAAGTGACATTTGCCCAAACGTGATTCGCCCGCCAGATACATTCGTCACGGGAGATTCGTCATTATACTTTCGTCATGACACATTCGTCATATGATACTCCCGTCATATTATAATGCGCGGTGTATGATGTATGCAGCCGGCGGACGGCCAGTTGACATTGATTTGCGTCTTTTTAAATAAGGCATATGCAAGATGTTGCCAGTATTTTTTAAGGAGAGAAAATAATTTCGTTGTGGAAGTTATTATTTTTTTAACGTTGGCTTTTAAAACTAAGGTGCTCACTAAGCCGGAGTTTTAAAAATTCCCTCTTAAGGGCGTAAAAAGCGTGGTAAAGTGTGTATGATACTTTTAAATAAAAAAAATAATAATTCACGTGACATCTGATACCTGACCTGACTTCGAGCTTAAAGCACTTGTGTTACGGATGTCAGACTATAGAGGAATTACGAACATATATGTTCCATTGCGCAAATTACGCGCAATTTGGTATTTTAAATACCGTAGGCACCCATCCTAGAGAGGAAAATAGTATGTTTAATATTCGGAGTATTGATCATACGCAGGCGAAGTCGCAGGCTAAGCTAATATTGAAAATATTGACTTATTATTATTGAAAAATAAGAATCCTGGTTCCTTGCTGCATGTGGTGTACCACCCCTAATACAGATAAATGTACTCGGGCGAGGGATTTTTGAGGGCGTCCCACACAACTATTTATATTGAATTTGTTGTTTTCCCGGAATTTATTATTTCGCATTTGCTACCCGATTTCCCTTATTCGTCTCAAGAAAAAAGGAATATTTCCTTCCTCTACCCTTAGAAATGATGGACCGGGAAGGTCAATCGGCTTTGGAATTGACAAATAAAGGTTCCCAAATAGATTTGGGCAATTTCCTATTGGGCTTTGTTGAGGGCACCCTTGAAACGTAATAGTATTATAGTAAAAAAGGTTGGACATTTTGATTGTGTAATTTTCCTTTGTAAATCGTCCTGTATCTGTGGACTACGACTACGATACGTGATCCTTAAATCTTTAGTCGAAGGTAAACAAACGGCTTCGCCTTAGTATGACCATTGTTATTATTTTTTAGACCAGGTCGATAAGCATACAGTGACAGTAAACTACATTATCACAAGGATATCACTATTGCGTTGCCAACTTTGTGACTCAAAGATATTACGACACTTTTCCCAGAAAGATCATTGCATCTCTCACCCTTCAAACCTTAACACAGAAATGCGCACACTGATTTTTATTGTATAAATAGGCGAGGTACTAATGTTACGTTCGTTGACGCCTACCTCATGTAAAGTCTACCTCGCTTTTCCGACATTCGGTTTTCCAAGCCGAATAATCTTAATTTTATTAAGTAATTATATCAGCCTTTAACCGTCTACCGTGCCATAGGCTTCCCCAAGTGATTACCCATATTACCGGTTGCATGCAGCCTGGATCCAGTTCAGTCTTGCGGTGCTAGTTAGACTTAGAGAGCGCGTACGTGCGTGGTCACCGCTCCAAAACCTTAGGGCTCCATCGGCCGTCGGCTCAGCGTGCAACGTGCCCTGTTCATTACCACTTTAACTTGCTTAACTACTACTCTACGTCAGTAGCTTTACTTTTCAACGTCAACTTATTAATATATCTACTTTAAAGAAAGTTTTAAGAATTTTTTAAGATGGAAGAGACAGGTTTATAAATATAGAAATCTGTCTTTTCCAAGAGTCCGTCAGATGATGTATTTATTGTCGATATTTAAGATCGACAAAATAGCGTACTGTCTTCGTGATAGTAAGCATCACGGCAGGCTACAGATGCTCGTAATATCACAAGGATATCACGAGCGCGTAGCCAACCTTGTGACGTGATGATATTGTGTCACATTACTCATTAATTTCTTTGCGTTTCTCAACCTTTAAATCGGAACAGAGTAGTGAGAATACTGCTATTTGGCGGTAGAAATAGGTGAGAGTAAGGTACCAATACAAAAGACCTCTGAATGAAATGTCTTCTCGTAGAGTACGTGCTTCCTTCATACACAATTTCATTGATTAGTACAGAGGGTAAGGCCTCGAAGTGTGACAAGGAGATGAACATCTTTAAATTCATTTAAATATACTTATTTGGCTTTAAACCTCGGTTATAATTCTTTGGATACTATAATCTACACGTTGATAAATCTCTGTTGTGTAGTTCCTTCATCATCATAATCATACCTGCCGTTAAAAGTCCATTACTGAATATAGGCCTTCCGAAGAAAGGGGAAATTTTGCCCACAATTACCGCACTGGGCAAGCGTGTTGGCAATCGCAGGGCGCAGCTTTTGCAACGTGGATGCTTCCACGCCCGATATCGTAGAACGCGTCACGTCTTAGACGACCCTCCCGATAGCATAACCACGAAAATCGTAGCCCTTCCTCGCCCTCGTACTGGCACAACACAATCATTGACACTCCACATGCGGCATCGGACCTCTCATTTATGAGAGGCCCCGCCTTCTTTTTCGGTGGCGCTGGAATTGACGCCTGAGTAGTCCAGCAATAGTTTCGTCCGAAAAAAAAAAACCGTGGATGCTGCTGCCGATCCCCTGCATCAATGCCCTGTATCGGACGGTTATACCACACCACACCACCTGGTACAGGAGGTACTATTAGATAACAAATAAATAAATTAACAACACCTCATAAATTGACTTGACTCCAAGATAAGTATCCAAAAGCACTTATGTTATGGACAACAGAGGAATACTTATTTGGCTCGCAGACACAATTGTTCACAGCATAAATGTTTATCCTAGATAGGGATCGAACTCCCGACCCTTAGGTCAAAAGATACGATGGCGAATACCCCATCTGGTCTGTTAATAGAGTAGTTATAACCTATCGATTAGCAAACTCTTCCCTAAAATTAAGTTTCTGTTAAAAAATCTATGTACTATTTACTACAGAGTACATATATAATATTATTTATTATTTAAATCATAGAACACAATTGAAACTAGATCAACTATTCCATTTTTAAAAACCCACATAATTTAGAAGATTTTATTCGTTGCTCACATCGCATGGATGAAATTCCACGTCGGAAGTAGCCGAGTTCGAAATTCAAATTCGAAAAATACGCTCCTTTCCGTTTCCGGCGTTTGATTTCTCCCATGATACGTTTCCTCTGCTGAAATATTTGTGACCGGTATTCCCGTTGAGGCATTCAGTTTGTATATCTTATATCCAAAACTAAATGCGCTTTAAATACTTAAAACCATATTTTTTCCGGAAATGCTTATTAATTTAAAAATAAAATTAATGGAAACCCAAAGAAATAGTGTGATTATAGCAAAATACTGGTAATAACATACAAAGATCGTCTGCCTGTTTGGTACCTCACTCTCACCTATTTCTAGTGCCATCAATTTTTGTACTGCTGTTCCGGTTTGAAGAGGACGTAAATTACTGGCATAAAGATTAACATTTTTTTTACGATATAGGCGTTCAACCGGCCACCGAGCCGGTCATCATTGTAGTGCAGGTTATAATATCTTCAAATAACCATGTTTGCTATACGCTAGTGATATTCTTGTGATAATATGAGCGTTTATAGGCTGCGGTGACGCTGAGCATGCTTGTTTTTAGAATAAGTCTGTTAAAAACAAACAATATATGAAAGAAATCCAGAATGTAAAGATAATTTGGACATGTAGAAAGTATGGATAAAAGTAGAATAACTGCACAAGTATGATCTAGGCGAACAAATATTGACAAGGCAGAATACGTATTAAAGAAGGTACAGGTCAAAAGTACTAAAAATAAACGAGCGTGTATGAAAGGACTAATGCGAGTAAAGAAAGAGAGAGAGGTATGCCAAGATCGTAGCAAGTGGAGAAGCATAGTCTCTGCCGACCTCGATTGGGCAAAGGTATGACGTTAATTGTTTTAAGACATAAATAGCAGATAGTGTCTCGATGTCTACGGAATAAGCTGAGGCAATCGGACAGCAAAGGCAGCTACATAATTGTGGACAGTTTAAAGTCGAGATGTGTTTGCACTCGTATCGGATGAATCCGCTATCTAGTCTGAGGGCCGGATGATGCAGAACAATAGAGAGAAGGAAATCCAAGGGGTCTTACTGATGTCTTGATTCCTTGATTCTCTCCCGAGGGTCGTGGTATCTTGAGGATTTCTTCCGTTTAAAGAGCGCGTGGATTAACCTCTCCAACAATACGCCTTCAGCATTTTAAAGCCGTTAACAGAGTAATTTTATTGTTTAAAGTCTTTTTTTTATTTCCAAATTGTATGTTTAGTTCGAGTATCAAATCCACCGGCATTACCCGGTAAATTATTGCTACATGGACGCCTTTTGCCGTCGTTTACTTACACACGCCTTTCTCAACGAGACATTGGCTTTGGAAATTGCAAAATTATATCGTTCATAAATCTATGCTCCGAGCATACTTGGCACAGTTAGAGAGTGACGGAGATAGTATTAAGGGTTAGTGGGAGGGGGATGGATAATATCGGGATAGCAATAGAAATATGATTGCAAAGTTGGTATTTATTGAAGTATTTTTTGAAAAGAGTAATTGCTTCTTCACAACTGAGGAACTCATGTTATTTCGGAAATTCTGTCACTTGGACAGCTATGCGAAAAATTGTTCTGATTTCACAGAGAAAAATAGAGGGCCAAATATGTCCCATGGAAATATGTTTCCGTAATAAAAAGCGGCATTTTATAATTCTAGACTATTGATAATGACTGTGCCAAAATTTTATTTATATTTGTACAGCCGTTCTGATTTTAAGAGTAACATACATACACACATATAGAACCATACACACATATTCACAGACTTTCGCGTTTATCATACTAGTAAAGACCTGCGTCCCATCTCGAATTCTAGATTTATAATAAAATTATATCCCATCAATCCCGTTACTGGATGATTTAACCCCATTCTAAGGAATAATACTTTAAAAAAAAGTATTGTCTAGAAAAAATACTGTCTAGAAAAAATACTGACTAGAAAAATACTATCTAGAAAAAATACAGTCTAAAAAAAATACTGTCTTGAAAAAATACTGTCTAGAAAAATACTGTGTAGAAAAAATACTATCTCGAAACATCAGGCAACACTTTATTGCCATTGACATACAAGCTTTCTGATCCAGGTGGTCCATTTGAACCAATATCATCATCGTAACACATCATCGTCATAATCTCATCAGCTACATGACGTCCACTGCTGGACATAGATCCTGCGGATTCAGATGTACAAACACCAAAAAAATGAAATACACAAATTGATTTTCTATATACATTTATGCGAATACATAAATATATTCATATAAAGTTTGTTATGACAGATCTAGTGGTCTAACACCTACCATTTTGTTTTAATGTCATAATCTTAAGATATACCAGTCCAAGTCTAAATATACCTAACTCTTACTTATTTCTACTGTCAAATAGCAGTGTTCGCATTATTCCGGTTTGAGAGATGTCGTAAAATTACTAGGTAGCGTTGCATAATATCTTAATAATAATAAATATAAATAATATAATAATAAATAATATAATATAATATATATAATATATTAATATATGTTAATATATATATTATTATATATAATATAATAATAAATAATATAATATAAATATAATAATAAATAATAAAATAATCTCATAATATCGAAAGTCCCAAGGTTGGCAGCGCGCTAGTGATATCCTTGTGATATTACGTGATTTCACGTAACATGGAGTAACATGTAGTGACACGTGGATTTCAAGAAAGTGTGACATATGCTGTTTTACACTTGATTCAAGCTTTTCGTAAGCTACATAGAAATACTATCACGCATTTGTTTTGTAAACTGTTCCCGGCTACAATTGTCATGCTATCCCAAGAACCTGTAATGTTTTCTAGAAATGTAGCCTAAGTTTTTGCTTTTAACGCGTCATAGATTACTTCCCGAAATAACAAGATCCAAAGCGCCTGCAAATATCTATACAGCAAAAACTTTGTGGAAAGAAAAAGCTTTTCTGAAATTCTTTTGCATATATCATATGCATTGGTAGTCCACTGTTGGACATAGGTCTCCCCAAGAAAAGAAGATTTATACCCAAAATGGCGCGCTGGGCAATCGTGTTGGCAATTGAAGAGCCTAGCTTTCGTGACGGGGATGCTGCTGCTCATCCCCGTCCTGTGCATTTGAGCTACACTGTTTCGGATGGATATACCTGTCGATTCTGGTACCTTAGTTGCCTCTTACGACACCTGGTTCAGGGAGACGTACTATTTTACTCTACCGGTACCATGCGGCATTATCATAAAACTATTGTATTTATTTATTACCTTTACGGTTTTACAAGATATCTATGTAGTTATTCAAATTCAAACACAATATTGCATTTTATTGGACAGCAAACAAATAGCGTGCATTAAAAAAAATAAAAAATAAGAAAACAATTACATCCAAGCTCTCCGCATCACAAATCCACCCCCCAACCCCGAGTTATTATTAAATGTTGCATGTATTAAAATTTACAACCCTTATTGATATCTCAATTTTATTGGCAACACAGAGGCGTCCATTTTTCTTCGGTAATCGTGATCGTGGCTTACGGTTTGTAAATTTTATATTTCTTGGAGCGGTGTTGTTTCGTTGGGGTAAGAATTGGGTGGTTTGGAGATCGGTGTATGTTGATGTGTTTTTGAATATAAAAAATTACTCATTCTAGGTACAGTTGTAGTGAAGGAACGTTTGGGATATTTTGGTATTGATATATTAGTGGGCGAGGCACTCAGTACGCAGAACCTTAAGTTTTGGCATATGAAGTCGTAAGGTTCTAAAATAGAGACCACATATCGGCCGTCAAATATATCTATATTATTAGGCCAATCATAGGCACTTTTTAATCATCAAAAAAAAATTTTCGAATATAGATTTGCTAATTATAATTTTACACAAATGACCGATCAATTTTGCCGTGTTATACCGGCAGAGTAGAATAGTACCTCTTCCTGCACCAGGTGTCATAAGAGGCGACTAAGGTACCAGAACGGATGGTGGTATATCCATTCGAAATTTCGGGGTTTCGCCCGACCGATACTTACGGGCCCTATGCTTATCGGTAATAGATTGTAAGATACATTGATGTCGGTTTGTATACCTGTTCACATTTCAAACTGACAAGCTTGCGGTCGTTTTGTTTGTCTTGATGTACCACGTGATGGATGTCCATAGGACGGAGGATTTTTTGGCACAAATGCAACGCCGGGTTTTATTGCGAGTTCAATAATCAATTGATCTTTATTTATTTTGTATATATATTGCCTGCACCACTATATATGTATATATATATATATACTTCAGTTTTGTGTAATGGTTGACTGGGAGATAATGCCATCTGGCATTAAGTCCGCCATTTGTACAT
>JACJUM010002809.1:2070188-2192927 GCA_020976665.1 Heortia vitessoides
TACCTAACTCTTACTTATTTCTACTGTCAAATAGCAGTGTTCGCATTATTCCGGTTTGAGAGATGTCGTAAAATTACTGGGTAGCGTTGCATAATATCTTAATAATAATAAATATAAATAATATAATATAAAATATATAATATATTAATATATATTATAATATATATTATTTATTATTATATTAAATATAATAATAAATAATATAATAATAAATAATAAAATAATCTCATAATATCGAAAGTCCCAAGGTTGGCAGCGCGCTAGTGATATCCTTGTGATATTACGTGATTTCGCGTAACATGGAGTAACATGTAGTGACATGTGGATTTCAAGAAAGTGTGACAAATGCTAAGTTTTACACTTGATTCAAGCTTTTCGTAAGCTGCATAGAAATACTATCACGCATTTGTTTTTTAAACTGTTCCCGGCTACAATTGTCATGCTATCCCAAGAACCTGTAATGTTTTAATGTTTAAAGTTTTTTAGAAATATAGCCTAAGTTTTTGCTTTTAACGCGTCATTGATTACTTCCTGAAATAACAAGATCCAAAGCGCCTGCAAATATCTATACAGCAAAAACTTTGTGGAAAGAAAAAGCTTTTCTGAAATTCTTTTGCATATATCATATACATTGGTAGTCCACTGTTGGACATAGGTCTCCCCAAGAAAAGAAGATTTATACCCAAAATGGCGCGCTGGGCAATCGTGTTGGCAATTGAAGAGCCTAGCTTTCGTGACGGGGATGCTGCTGTTCATCCCCGTCCTGTGCACTTGAGCTACACTGTTTCGGATGGATATACCTGTCGATTCTGGTACCTTAGTTGCCTCTTACGACACCTGGTTCAGGGAGACGTACTATTTTACTCTACCGGTACCATGCGGCATTATCATAAAACTATTGTATTTATTTATTACCTTTACGGTTTTACAAGATATCTATGTAGTTATTGAAATTCAAACACAATATTGCATTTTATTGGACAGCAAACAAATAGCGTGCATTAAAAAAAATAAAAAATAAGAAAACAATTACATCCAAGCTCTCCGCATCACAAATCCACCCCCCAACCCCGAGTTATTATTAAATGTTGCATGTATTAAAATTTACAACCCTTATTGATATCTCAATTTTATTGGCAACACAGAGGCGTCCATTTTTCTTCGGTAATCGTGATCGTGGCTTACGGTTTGTAAATTTTATATTTCTTGGAGCGGTGTTGTTTCGTTGGGGTAAGAATTGGGTGGTTTGGAGATCGGTGTATGTTGATGTGTTTTTGAATATAAAAAATTACTCATTCTAGGTACAGTTGTAGTGAAGGAACGTTTGGGATATTTTGGTATTGATATATTAGTGGGCGAGGCACTCAGTACGCAGAACCTTAAGTTTTGGCATATGAAGTCGTAAGGTTCTAAAATAGAGACCACATATCGGCCGTCAAATATATCTATATTATTAGGCCAATCATAGGCACTTTTTAATCATCAAAAAAAAATTTTCGAATATAGATTTGCTAATTATAATTTTACACAAATGACCGATCAATTTTGCCGTGTTATACCGGCAGAGTAGAATAGTACCTCTTCCTGCACCAGGTGTCATAAGAGGCGACTAAGGTACCAGAACGGATGGTGGTATATCCATTCGAAATTTCGGGGTTTCGCCCGACCGATACTTACGGGCCCTATGCTTATCGGTAATAGATTGTAAGATACATTGATGTCGGTTTGTATACCTGTTCACATTTCAAACTGACAAGCTTGCGGTCGTTTTGTTTGTCTTGACGTACCACGTGATGGATGCCCATAGGACGGAGGATTTTTTGGCACAAATGCAACGCCGGGTTTTATTGCGAGTTCAATAATCAATTGATCTTTATTTATTTTGTATATATATTGCCTGCACCACTATATATGTATATATATATATATACTTCAGTTTTGTGTAATGGTTGACTGGGAGATAATGCCATCTGGCATTAAGTCCGCCATTTGTACATTTTGTAACATTTTGTGCAATAAAGTTAAATAAATAAAAAAAAAAAAAAAAAAATTTCTTGGAGAGGCCTATGTCCAGCAGTGGACTTCTCATGGCTGGTTTGATGAAGATGGTATGATGACCGATAAAGGATGTCCAGACATGGTACACAGACGATCTCACTAAAGCCGCTATATCACCCTGGACACACAAATTTTCTAATACGGGTTGATTATGACGTCAGTTCTATGTAGTAGAAAGAGGGTAGGCCGATTAAAAGTAAGTTTATTTCTAAAAAGTAAAGTAGTAATAGTGAGGTGTGAAGTTAACTACTATGATTATTATTTATCATATCATTTTATAATATTATATAGGTGTACAGTATAGCTTCAAATTCTATGTACTCTAGGTATAAATTCTAATATAATATCATACATGTTAGACTATATATACACACATTTATTCACACCTACATGAACATTGCAGAGCATAAGTGCTAAGAAGAAAAGGCTAGAATTTGTTTAGGTACTTAAGCATCAATATGTATTATATATCAAATTTCCTTTTGCTGAATAAAGTTATTATTATTATAAAAGAAAACATTACTACAACTTAACGCGTAAAACTGCAACAATGCATAAATATTAAATATATATATATATATATATATTTTTTTATGCGTTTAATGTGTGTTGCCATCAATGATATATCTCACTAAAAACTTGACATTCACTTTTTTAAGAACCCAGTCACAAAAACCTTTTTGACGTACAATGCCCATCAAATATATCTATCACCACTTAACATGCATTGTATTGTTTGTTTGTTTCCCTGATCGGCGATATCGGTGCGTGTTTGAGCCAATCTCACCGAGGAGATCGTTTGTGAGGCTGTGTTTTTTATTTGATACGTATCTAAACGATTGAGGGAGGGGAAGACGTCTTTTTAAACGGTTGATGTTTTTGTATCGGAAGGGGACATGTTTGGATTTGATTAAAATTTCGCGTCGCGGATTGTTATGTCGTTTGAGATTGTCATTGTATGATTTATCTTGTAGCCGTGGGGTAGAATAGTACCTCCAGGTGAAGTAAGAGGGGGTTGAAGTGGCGGAACTCGGCGGTGTATCCACCCGATACAGAGAAGCTCAGATGCCATAAGGCGGGGATGGGCAGCAGTACCCCCATCGTGAACCTGGCCTGACTGAGATTGTCCATCGCAGTTTTTATGGAAAAAATTACCCCATTTCTTGGGTAGACAATGCTCAACAAATGGAAATATTAAATAACATCAACCCAAATTATTCTGTTTTAGGTATTAAAAGGGCTGGTCTTTAGAACACTAGCGAACTGCCCCGGATTCGTACGGGAGTAATGAGGATAAAAATGGTTTTATGGGTTATCCCTAGATGATACATGTTCTTGGGAAGGCTTCCGCAACTCGACGCTTTTCTTTGTCCCTATCCTGCGTTTTCTGGACTATTTGACCCTATTCTTGCCAGCCCAGTGGGTTATCCTTGAGAAATAAACATTTGACAAAACAAGACAGGTCTACTACTATCTGTGACATCGGACCGTCAAAGGTATGACCGATTATGCTGCAAAATAACGCGTGTTTCGACATTATAAAAAGAAATATGAAACGACAATTTTACAATTTGACAGGCATTATTAAAGGAGATATGAAATTTGACACTACGATACAGCAAAATCTAAACGATTTGCAAAATAATTATACAAAAATCCTCTTATAAATAAATACAGAATTATATTCTTAGGTACCCTTGGTTGGCAAGTCTAGCGCCATTTTCTCTATAAAGCCATCAAACCGCATCTACTTAAACAAAAACATCAGTAAAACAGGACTCCAAAAAACAAAACATCAGTGATACTCAATACCGCATATGTAGCATTAGTGAATAAGGTCCAAAGTTCACCGTTTCAGTTTGAATTTTGAACTTTATTTACATATGCAACTTACGTGGTATTGAATTGTCTTCGGCCATAATCAGCTAAACAGTTTAACAGACGGATAGCAATTAAGCAATTTAATATTCAATTCTGCCGTCAACTCCCGCTCATTCATTATTAGATAATTAGTTTACATCAGATCATTATGTCCAAATCTGATTGTCATCAATGCCAGGAGTGTGGCGCGCTCGTCGCGAGCTTGACGCGTCCGCGCCGCGCAACATTGACGCGTAACGAAGTTTGCGGCCTGTCAGCGCAATATGGTGAGTGGCTTCAGTTGGTGCGTGGCGATCTGTATTTATCTCAGTAAATGTACTAATATTACATGTTACTGTAGAGATGTTACCAATTTAAGTCGACGACACTTTTTGACTAGCTTGCACGTGTATCAGAAAATAATCTAACATTTTACATGGCATATTCATGTACAGATGTTAGAAGTATTCGATTGAACCAGTGGATAAATTTGGTTTCATAATATAAGTCTACAACAGACTTCTTCTTCTTTTACTTCTTGACTAGCTTTTACGTGTATAAAAAACTATCATATTACATGACGTATCAATGTACAGATGTTAGAAGTGTTAGTTTGACCCAGTGGGTAACTTAAGCTTCACAATATAAGTCTACAACATATTAAAATTGGATTATTTAAAAAAAATACTAGGGATTGACCCATTTCTAGAACCGAACTGATGTGTTCAAGCTTGAAAAGTGATAGAGGCAGTGAAATTATGGGGTAAAGTGACATAATATCTTCAAGTCCCAAGATGACGCACTTGTGATATCCTTATGATGATACAAACGTTTATGGGCTGCGATGACACTTAATATCATGCAGATCGTATGCTTGTTTGTCGAAATAGACATATAAAAATAATTGGATATGCGTTTTTACACCTTTTATTAAGGTTGGCTAATTCACTAAAAGGAACAATGACCTTGGTCGGAAGTATGCCCTGATTTAGTTGTTACTAGACTTGGAAAGGACTTAGTTCCATTTCCGGTCAAAGGTAATGGAAGCTATCCGTGCCGAGGTTTGGCTTAGTTATTTTTTATTACAATATAATTTTGTGCGACTAAACGTTATGCGCTAAGGACGACCCTTCGATCGGGTTTGATACCCACTCAGTATTAACATTTACATTCAATATGTGTCCGGGTATGTATTCAAGTTTTGTATTTGTAATTCAAATAAAATAAAAAAAATCTTTATTCAAGTAGGCCTATTATAAGCACTTTCGAATCGTCAAAATTAATAAAACAATCTTTATTCTGAAATATGAGGTAATAAATTGTATTAAATTCATGATACTGATGACCCTGATGACTTGACGGGATCATAAGAGACGTCTACCATTCAAATTAGGCCTACCTATTCTAGTCTCCTGGCACGGGTCTTAAAACCAAGTTTTATGGAAGTTAAATACACGAGCCACCAGGACGAAGCGAACGAGCTACCTGCAAGAAAAACTGATAGCGATAAAGGTTCCATCAACACTAAATAGTTAGTGTTAATGGAACCCCCACCGGCGTCGGCGTTGTCTTAAAATGTGAGATAAAATTTCTCTGTTGCCTTACATTCGTAACACTAGTGATTTAAGCTACTGATCTCGCAGTCAGGTCAATGTGTGAGATAGGTCAACTTATTTATTGAACAATCAATACATAAACAGACGGATATACAACCTATTTAGTAATAAAACAGGCCCGATTGCGTACATGATAGAGATCTTATATTATGCGTCAAAAGCCGGGGGTAATCCTCCCCCAAAACAAATATTTTGAAGATAAATATTTGTATTTGTTCTGCATATAGGTGTTAAGTATGTATTTAAGTAAAATATGAAAGTAGATGGACTGCACAAACATGTAGAATAAAAGTGAATAAAAGTGAATAAAAGAGTTGGTATAGGACGACCTAGGCGAACATATCTTAACCATTTAGAAGAGATATTAAAGAAGGGCCAGGTCAGAAGTACTAAGAATTAACGAGCGTGTATGACTTATGCGAGTAAGGGAAGCGAGAGAGATTTGCTTATATTGTTTTAAGTGGAGATACTAGATACTCTGCCTATCCGGATTTTACGTACATGTATACATGTATGATTTTTGTTATGTGATGAGCTGATGAGTGTAGCTGCAGCATTCCTGTCGTGCAGCTACACTCTACCATTGCCACCACCTTTGCTAAGTGAGACAATTATGGGAAAATTCCCACTTTCTTTTGGACATAGTCCAGCCATGGATGTTTTACGGTGTAGCCGTTGACGATTTGTGATTTATCTAATGTCTGATATCCTTGACACTCGTAATTATGTTACTTTTATAACTACTTTATTTATTTATTAAGGTAGACTTTATACAAAAGGTCGTCCAATTGGGTACTTCACTCTCACCTATTTTTACCGCCAAATAGTAGTGTTTGCATCGCTGTGTTCTGGTTGAAGGTTGAGAGAGGCGGTCAATTTACTGGATATGGTGGCATAATATCCTCAAGTCACATGGTTGAAAACGCGTTATTGATATTATAATCCTTGTGATATTACGAGCGTCTATTGGCTGGCTGTGTGTTTAAGTGTTTCCTTTAAGGCCTTCAAAGATCCCTATATATTCGTATAAAATCGATAATCTCTTTCGTCACATTTTCATAATATAGAAAGGCGATAAATCAGCAATGCTTATCCCCCCCGCTTTATAAACCCTAAAATGGTGGCGACAGGTCCGCGGGGCCGCGTCGATCGTCTCAAATACTGCGTGACAAATTTAACACTCGCGCGTTGACATTGTTTTATTGCCTGTCTAATTCTTATAGGATCAAAGTTGTAGAGTATAGCGATTTTAATCGTGTATGCTAAACTGTAACGCGGCTGTCAGCATCATCATACCAGCTACTGCTAGACATAGACCTCTCCAAGGAAGGGGGAGTTTTGCCAATAATTTCGGTGCTGCGCAAGCAACCCAAGATGTTGGCAACCACAGAGCGTAGCTTCGGGCCAGGAATAACAAAAATCTCCAATTGAAACAATCTTGGCATGCCTCTTCTACCTGGTTAATGGTATAGCGCAGTAATAGATAGACCGCAGCTTTCGCAATGGGCATGCTACTACCCATCCCCGCCCTATGCATTTGAGCTATTTTTTAACTCTGGTTGGTACTATTGGTACTTGTTGGTACTATTCAACTCTGGCAGTACCTCACAGCTTGTATGTTTATAAATTGCTGGACCCGATAGCGCAGATAGTAGAAGTAATTTCTTGGGTTCGATCGCCATCCAGGAAAATATTTACATGACGATATTTTTGTTTGTACTAGATCTGGATTTAAAAAAAATGTGTATTTAAATATTGTATTTTGATTCCTTTGTTGTTCGTTATACAAGTGCTTTAAGTGGTTTACCTCGGCGTCAGGTCAATGTGTGAGATGTTGTTTAAGCATTACTATTAACATTTATATTTATACAAGCGAGTGAAGATCTCCTCACTTGGACCACAACTCTCTCCGTTTCCGCATATCGAAGTTTAAACTCCTTTTTTCGAGTAATGTGTTTCGGATGTGATTGAGAGGGATGTGGTATGGGTCTTATTTCAGATGTGTCACATACGAGTACATCTCCCCTACAAAAAACACTACATAGGGGTAGATTAGAATTATTCTTCCGTAATTTTGAGTCTTCCTAGGAATCTTTCTCAAATTTGCCCCGTTATCGATGAGTTTTATGACCTGTCTGGTGCCAGCAGACTAGTATAATGTAGGCCTAATTATATTTTAAATGTCTCTTACGATCCGGTCATCAGGGTTATCAGTATTATGGATATTACACAATTTAGTACTTTAAATTTCTGAATTAAACTTGTTGTACTTATTATTTTTGACGATTCGGAAGTGCTTGTCTAATGGGCCTACTTGAATAAAGTATATTTTAATTTGATTTAGTTGTGGGTTATGTAAAAAATAGTTATTGGGAGTTATCCTTAAGAGATAGACAAATGCCATCGCGGATTTTTCAGTAGACCTTTTGAATGTGTACATTACTGTAGTGCTGTGAGGTACCGGCTATAGAAGAGTACCTTTCTCTGTATCAGGTGTCGTAAGAGGTGACTAAGGTACCAGAACCGACAGATAGCGGTATATCTATCTACAGTGCAGCTCAAATGCACAGCATGCTCGTCGTGATGACTGCGCTCTACGATTGCCAGCACGGCAATTATCGGCAAAATTCCCCTTTTTTTATTTACATATTTAATTTTCTTAGTTTTTTTTTAATTTAATACTGTACATCAGATCTATAAGTATAAAAACACGGTTAAATAGATTTTTAAAAATACCTTCAGTCAAAATTAATAATAATAAATTCACACAACATCTTAAAACTTCGTAATAAATAACTTGAAGCACTTGTATTATGAACAATCAACAGACGTAACCTAGGAATCGAACTCACGACCATAATTATAATCATCATTGCCATCATCATCTTATTATCCATACGAACGTCAACATATCACAAAGTAGACTTCCAACATGAGCGACGTACACAATATAACTTTAGAAATATCGGAGTAGTCCCACCACGCGCAGCCTCCGCCACTTGCAACTTCATCCAATAAATAATCAAACTCCGACGTCCCATGCTTCGGATGATATAGTACAACGCACGGCTTATTGAGACGTGAAGGATGAAATATTGGGCCAACATTACTCCGATCCACGGTTGATCCAGTGATAAATTTGGTGTGAATACGCGGTCTTACGGACCGCGCATCGGGAATTTTAAAATGCGACAGCGCGCGCGGGGTTGCGTTGAGTTATTGCGTATTGATGCGAATGGAGCGTCGAGTTACTTTTGGTGTATTAGGCAAATTGCAACAAGCGGCTGTAAATCAATCAAATTCACTATCAAAATTCAATTTCGCAGCAGTGCTCCTCCGTTTTACTCGTATTAAATTGTAGAATTTTCATATTAACTTTGCACCCCCCCTTTTACCCAATACCACCATAAAGTCCACTGCTGGACATAAGCATCCCCAAGTAATCGGGAATTTAACCCCTAAATAACTACAGCGCTGAGAATTCGTATTGGCAATCGCAGAGCGTAGCTTTCGCGACGGAAATGCAGCTGCCCATCCCACCCCATGCAATTGAGCTATACTGTCTCGGATGGATATACCGCTATCTGCCATTTCTGGTACCTTATTCGCCTTTTGCGATACCTGGTAAAGAGGGAGGTTTTATTTTACTTAGCCGGTAACTGTTGCATTTGAGCTATACTATTTCGAGTGGATATACCGCCATCTGTCTTACACCAAGAACAGGCGGAGGTACTATTCTACTCGGCCATAATTTGATCAAACGTGGGGCTAATTGGACACTTTTCAAAGAGAATTAAAAAATATCTATTATAGATATAAAACTATACTGAGTCAGGACATCTGCCAAGTAATTATTTATTTTATTTGAAGAAGTTTTATAAATCATAGTGTATTACAAAGGATTAGTAAGTGAAGTGGCAGTGGGCAGGGCATTAGGTATGCGGAACCGATAGCCGGTGGAGTCGTAAGGTTCTGGAATGGAGACCGCGTACCGGCAAGCGAAGTGTAGGGCGTCCCCTCGCAAGATGGACAGACGATCTGACTTAAACCACAGGATCGCACCGGACAAAGGCCATATACAACCCGTCCTATTGGAGATTAATAGGGGAGGCCTATGTCCAGCAGTGGACGTCTTATGGCTGGTATGATGACAATTACAAAGATTTTTAAGAATATATGTGCTTAAGTATCAATATTAAAATATGTATGTATATATATTATAATTTAATTCAAAAATACATTTCTCAAGGCGATTATAGCTAGAGATTGTTGTTGAAAAGATCTGCCAAAAACTGAGTGTCCTTAACATAAAGAAGATGCATACAAATGGAAATGCTATCCTTTCTCGTTCGTATTTATAGTGTTATATTGTCTATGTATATTAAGGCGTTAGTAGTAGTATCAATCGTGTAATCCTAAAGTAATTCTATTTGCGTTGCTTAAAAAATGGAATTATCATCATCATTATCAGTATAATCATTATCATTATTATCATTATCGTCATCATTATCATCAACATCATTATCACCAACGTGCCTCGTGGTGGCAGTCACTAAAGTCAGCTTCAAGACTGGAATGCAGATTCTCATCCCGCTAATATTGCATTGCAGCTGTTTATGGGATATATTTTTATTCCACTAGGACAACCTAGCCTGTCATGAGACGGGCCCGATGGCTCATGGTAGTGATTCTATCTTGTGCTCCAAAGGTCATAAGTTATATCTTTTATATCTGTTTTTTTATAATAATAATCACACAACATCTTAAATAGTGACCTGACGCCGATGTAAGTCAATTAAAGCACTTGTGTTACGGACAGCAGACAATAGAGAAATCCTCAATATAATGCTTTAATACCATTATTTGCTTCTTTACCCTTATTATTGGGGATTTTTTATATTTTTATTGAGTATAATTATATTATAATTTATTTTTTTAATTATTTTAATTGTAATAATTATTATCTGTTATATTTCTCTATAATTATGGCTTTTTTAGTAAAAACACCTATATATTCACCCAAACACAGATCAAATTCAAATATCATCATAAAAATATTTTTCCTGGGTGGGAATCAAATCCACGACCTTTGGCGCACAACGTAAGATCACTACTATCTGCATCATCGGGCCCATCAAGCTGAACCCGGAACAAACACAAGTGCTTTAAGTGCTTTTCTCGAAGTAGGTAAACGTATGAGATTTTCGTGAATATATAATTATTATTCGCCTTAAGTGATCGCGATCACGGTCGGCCGCCCTAAAAGCGGTCAGATTGAGCAGCCGCCATTTTGTCGTGTGATCCCGCGCCATCTTGTATTCTTCCGCCATTATCGTCGCCAAACAAACTGTGACAGGAATGGACGGCACATTGAATATTATTAGGGTTCGTTATATTCTTTAAAAACGGAACATACATAACATCCTCAAATGATTTACATGAGGTAGAAGACCTCATGCAGAAGTTGCTGCAGTGTTCGCATTCCAGACAGAAGGGTGAGAGACGCAGTGGGTAATGTGGCATAATACCCTCAATTCACAAGGTTGGCAACTCGTCAGTGATATCCTTGTGATATTACGAGCGTCTATAGGCTGCAGTGATGCTTACTATCACGCAGAATATATGCTAGACGACTAAGGTACAAGAAGTGACAGATTTGCCAACACAAAAGCCCCCTTTTTGGGTAAGCCTATGACCAGCAGTGGACTTTCAAAGGCTGATACGATGATTAATATTATAGATATGTCAAATGAACGAAATTAACCAACACTAGGGTTTTTGGTGTATACTTTTATCGAAGGAATTTATAGTTGAATTTCTGTGTCATCTGTTCCAGAGGCACGAAAGGAGTAGGCTCTTTGCCTGAGTGTTGTGAATATAACTCTATACGACAAAACTTGACAAAGGCACGCCTGTTCAACAGCCAAACTCAATAACTGCCAAAGCGATTTCAATACTGCTTTCGACAACATGTTACATGAGGAAAGTTTAGATATATGACACACAAATATATTATTAAAATTAACTTTAACCGTAAAAAATATTTAAATTAGGATCTTAAGGAACCCCTTACTAGTAACCTCGGCTCGATCTTGCCCGTTTTCTCTGGGATAATACTAGGGTCGGAGTTTTTAATATCAGCCGCATAATAAATAGGTTAACATTCACATTATGAAAGGAGAACCTATTAACGAGCTCTGAATGTATCAGGGGTCTATTTTGCACCACTCGATAATAAGCATTCGCTAACAACTCTACTGGCTCGAGAGATATCTAATGCTTCTCTGAGTCTTATTGACTACTCAGTTAATAGAAGTTGCAAACATTTTAGCAAGAAGCTGAAAGTTACACTATCTAAATTATAAATAATTACATTACGTGTAAATTTACCACTTTAATGTTTTTAATTTTTCCTAACTTTTGCTAAATTAATGAATTTTTACTTCTAATAATTAAATATCTTTTACGTAAATTTCTACTCTCGCGTTGAAAAGTATACTAAAGTACCAGAACCGACAGATGGCGGTATATCCATCCGTAATAGTGTAGCTCGAATAAACACAGGGTAAGGATACGCCTTCCCGGCGGTGCAATTAGGGCAAAATCACCCCTTTATAACGAATCATACAGATTTTGTATGATATTTCTTGTCGCATGAACAAAATATGCTCATTACACCTATAATGTAAGACATACTTAATGAAAATAATAATCTAACTGCCGTTATTGAAAATAATTTAAAATATAACTTTGATCAACTAACTACAAAATAATATAATTAAATAAACGACATATTAATAATAGCTGCGCAATTTCTCCCGCTTCAAAATCCACCCCCGCAAATATTGTGTAAACACCCCCAAAGAGCGTCGCGACGAAATAAAAAATCTATTACTATTAAGGTAACGATGGCTATCTTAAACATGACTTAATATCAGTTGGGAGAAAAAATTACACCCATCAAATAGATGCCGGTGTTTTTTTTTTACCGAACAATTTATGATTTCGCCGACGAGAATTTCGGCGACGTTTGCGTAATCGACGAAATGGGGAATGGCGAATGAGTTTGGTGATAAGCCCCCGTGATGTATCGGATGGTTTGTGTTTTGCTTGTATTCATACTTGAACAGATTTAAATAAAATTCGACTAGAAGATCAGGCATCTGCATTGGTACATCACTCTGACTCTACCTTCAAACAGAGTGTTCACATTGTTGTGTTCCAGTCTGAAGGACGAGAGAGGCAGTAAAATAACTAGACATAATATCAAGCCCTTACCGCCAAATTATTGTAAGCGACACTTTTGTTGAAAATGTTTTTTTTATCGTAAATTGTATTTAAAGCCGTAACGGACATATCCCAGTCGACATTTCCCTCTAACAAAAACCGTTATAAAGTTATAGTAATTGCTAAAATTTAATTGCTTAATAATATTTAAAAAATCCTTCTCCTTTGGGTTTTGTCGGTTACGCTAAGACGGCGGTGAAGGCTCGATATCTTCAAGTTACTAGTTTCAAATTTAAATTAATTTATTGCTTGTCACATTACATGATCATGTTGGACAAAATACAGCATAAAATAGAGTTTCATGTGACGCATTGCAATATGTAAGAAAAAACTACTTGCTTGGTAGTTAGCAATGCGCTAGTGATATCCATTTGATAATTGCAGCCTCTATAGGTTGCTGTGATGATAACTATTACGCGGACTGTATGTATTTTTGTTGACCAGGTCAAATTAAAAAAGAAAAAAAATGTGTTTGTTGCGTGTCTGTACGTTAAATGTGTGTTTTTGTTTATATATGGGACTCTGCTGTCTGATATCTGTAACACAAGTACTTCAAGGTCAATGTAGGAGATATTGTGTGAATTCAAAATGTATGAATGTAACAACTTGATGCAGTATATTATTTTATATTTTTTGACGGGCTGGATAGACCAGGTGGTAGTGATCCTATCTTATGTACAATCCGTCGTGGGTTCGATCCCCACCTAGGACAAATAATGGTATTTATATTTGTTCTGTGTCTGGGTGTTAATTATAGAGATATTTAAGTAGTATAATTGTGATTCCTCTATTGTCTAATGTCTGTAACACATATGCTTTTAACGGCTTATCACGGAGTCAGAGGAGTCAGCATGAGATGTTGTATAAATTTATTATTGTTTTTATAAATGTTATCCGATAAACGAATTTATCTCTACAATAATATAGAACAATAGATCAGCCCTTGTATCTGGGGTGTATCGAATGGAAAAAATAATGACATGTGCCTTAACGACCATAGTTTGTAACAATCGTTTGTCATACGCTATGTGGCTGTGGATCGCTGCTATATGTACTGCACGCAAACAAATGTGATTTATTGAATTAACTAAATGATAGACTTCGTACAAATTTTTATAAGGTGTTGTGTGTAAATTGTTGTATTCCGATTTAATGGGTGAGAAACAGTGAAATTACTGTGTAATTTGATCATTATATATTTAAATCACAAGCTGGTAATAGTGATATCTTGGTGATATTACTTGGGTCTAAAGGCCGTGTCACGTTTACCATATCACGCGGACTGTATGCTTGTTTGTCGACTTGGCCTTTATAAAAGAATGCGATAACTATTATGAATATTGATCCATATGTATAATATAGTATACTTGTAGAAAATGTCTAGTAATGCATACCTAAATATTAAAAAAAGAAGACTTCACTATCATG
Organism: Heortia vitessoides; assembly: GCA_020976665.1. Classification (NCBI taxonomy): domain Eukaryota; kingdom Metazoa; phylum Arthropoda; class Insecta; order Lepidoptera; family Crambidae; genus Heortia; species Heortia vitessoides. The sequence goes on from JACJUM010002809.1 coordinate 2,084,438, forward strand.
TATAAATTTTTCGTCCAGTTGTGTGTTTGTTTATTAGTTTTGGGTCTGTCAAATATCACTAACGGATTTCAATGAGAGTAGGTTTTGAGGTAGATTTTAGTCTGCAATATCCAAATGTACAATTTCCTATTTTTATTGTTTTGTACCTCAATAGGAAAACACGGAATCCGTTTTATGATGATCACAAATAGTCTGTCTATTTGTCAAGACACTTTATCTCGAGTACGGGTAAAGGTTTGAAATGGATTAGAAATTAAAATCATATGCTTAAATCTATAGCCCTTTCTTAAGGACTAATAAAGAAAACTGATAAAAAGTTAAATAATATATAAAATCTTTCTTAAAGTGTGGATTAAAGACGTGCCCGATAGTGCTTTCGGTAGTGTCCCTATCTTGAACATTAAGATATTACATGTTTATGATGCAACATGTTTGACTTGAGTGAAACTTCACGGGTTCGATCCTCACTCAAGCAAACATGTGAAGAAAATGTCTGTGTATTCTGTCTTGATGTTAAAATTTTTTGATGTATTTAAGTATTATATAAGCTCTGAATTTCTAATTCAGGTTAATCTATGGTATGTTATGTAATATATTTATTGGAAAAGACTAATAAAGTGAAAATATAAAATACAAAATATATATATTTAGAATAAAATATTAAAATAAGAAACGTAAGTTAACGTTTTTTGTTACAATAAAAAATATACATTTAAATACTTAAAAAAATATTTATACAATATATGATACCGTTTCTGCTGACCGTACCGTAGCATAAAAACTAAAGGCGCGTTACAAGTAAAGTTGCATCATTATCGAGAGCCCGCGAGCCGCGTCTTAATCGACGGGAAAACATCGCTAACTACCAATTCTTACCGCTGAAACTCGATGGTAAACTCACTCGACCGATTTAAATATGAGTTAGACCTCATACAAAGGTCGTCTGCATTGGTTCCTTGCTCTCGACTATTTCTACCGCCAAGTAAGTGATATATATAGTTTGTATTGCATTGGTCCGGTTTTAAGGGTGATAGAGAGAGATACATTAGTGGGGACCGTGATATAATATCTTCAAATCACATAGTTGGCGACACGCTAGTGATATCCTTGTGATAATTCGAGCATATATAGCTGCTGCGATGCTTACTATCACTGTTCTTATAAAAGTAATACAACAAATCCATTATTGGAGTTTTCTTTAGAAATATATAGTTTTTTTACTTCAAATAGTTATTGCTTCCTTGAGGTTTTAAGTAATATGATCGAATGATGTCTATATTAAAATATATAAGATAAATAAGTAGAATACAAATCTACATACATATAAACATTCGTCACACATACTTTCCTCTGGCTTTACAATGATTATATTGATTTCCTGACAGACTTTGCTTGCATCCTCAATGTCATCATTATATCAACCATTGGAAGTCTACTATTGGACATAGACCTCTCCAAGTAAGGGGTAATTTTACGGGGGAAACTTATATTGCTGCTCATCCCCACCTTGTGCATTTGACTACCAATGGATATTCCACCATATATCGGTTCTGGTCCCTCAGTCGTAGTACAGGGGGAGGTAGTATTGTACGCTGCCGGTACCATACGCAAATATGCATCTGCTGCTATAGAATTAAATGTAAGATTTTAGAAAACATTTTATTTAGCTAAACCGTTTCAACTATCCTTTTTGTTATTAAATTCACAGAAAACTTTGGATCGATATCTGTAAAAACTTGGTAGGGGTCTAAGAGATCAGCGTAAGCTTACCACGATCTCTAGTAAATTATTTATAGAGTAAACTTTGTTATTGTTTTTCGTTATAATTGGCGCCATAACTTATAAACAGCGGAACTTCTGCTCAAGTGTAGGCAACTTGTGTTGTCTGTCCATTGATATCTTTATTTATGTTTATTCGTCTTGGAATATTGTTGGGGGACTCAACGGGTCCCCGAAAAATATCGAGTTCGATATTTCTTAAATACGAATTGATTTCGATTTCGTCACAACTAACGTTAAAACATTTCTTACATGAGGTAGACCTCTTACAGAGGTCTCACTCTCACCTTTTTTTATCGCCAAATCGCAGTGTTCGCATTTCTGTGTTCCGGTTTGAAGGGTGGCAGAGGCAGTGAAATTACTGGGTAAATGTGACACAGTATCGTAAGTTTACAGGGTTGGCGGCACGCTAGTGATATCTTTGTGATGACACGAGCGTCTACAGGCTGCGGTCACGTTTACCATAAGTGGGCCGTATACTTGTTTGCTGACTTTATAATATAATAGTAAAATGATAGCCTTAAAATATAGCAGATAATACATACTGATAAAACATACAAGTAAAATGGCGGATAACCGTTTTCGATCAAATTAAAATCAGACATTAAATTGGTTCACTTATAGGAGATCTCCGTTTCAAGGGAAGTCCTATCTGCAGCAGTTAACTTCCTATAGGTCTAATGATAACTGTAAGCACTTTTAAATAGCCAAATATTGTATATAACTTATAACTGTATACATTACGGATATCAGACAACAGAGGGATGATAAATATAATACTTAAATACATTTAAAGAACACCCAGACACAAAACAAATAGAAATATTCTTAATATAAATATTTGTGCTATATGGATTGAACCCTCGATCTATGCCGCAGAAGACATGTTTACCATCACAGTTACAGTACAGTTTATATGCACATAATATAACCCTTTAAAGACGTATGTATTTATGAAAGTATTAAATTCGAGTGTGTATCATCAACATCATCATGATCTTAGCAGCCGTAGACCGTCAATTGCTAAATATAAGCCACCCCAGGAATGGGGAAGTTGGCTCACGTTGAGTAAGTGCTGGCAATAGCAACGCGTAGCTTTGCAACGAAGATTTTTCTCTTCATCCATGCTCCGTCTCTATCTGGAATAGATCATATGTCGGCTCCAATACCCCTCCTCAAAACCGATACCTTAATAAAAAACGCCTGTTATCTCTAAAACATTATTACAGTCATAAATAGTCCATTGCTGGATATAGGCCTCCCCAAGAATGCGGGATTTTTTGCCATAATTGCCGCGCCGAGCAAGCTAGTTAACAATCGCGGAGCTCAACTGGATACAGCTGGCCATCCACGCCCTATGCATTTGAGCTACGCTAATTCGGATATACCGCCGACACTTAGTACAGAGGGAGGTACTATTCTACTCGGCCGGTACCTCACAGCTACTAAAATTAAATCCCTTAATATTAATTACAAAGCGCGCATAAAATCAACCGCAACTGTGAAACTTAATACGTAAACCCAATAAACACTGATTGCCCATACATTCAAATCAAAGTTCAACCCTTCCGCGGCGACGCGGCCCGACAACCGAATCAATTCAACCCTTCACAGGTGCGCCGCTGTCAATTTTAATAAACGGGCGCGGCTGGCGTTTAATTTGTGACCTGCGTTTTAGGGTTAACATTATTCCATTGTGACTTCAACAATGTATTTTTTATTTTGTTTTCGATGCGGATCGCGATGGCGGTTACATTGCCCGTATTTTTTTTCTCTCTCTTGTTTTGTTTGAACTGCTTCCGTTGTGGTTGGGTTGGGTCGTGGTATGCTCAGATTCGAATCCTCAATAGTACCTAAATGTTCATATATATATATACATGATCATCAACATAGAATGATGGCGGGCCACGGGCTCGATGGCGCAGATGGTAGTGATCCTGTCTTGTGCACCAGGGGTCGTGGGTTCAATTCCCACCCAGAGCAAATATTTATATGATGATATTTGTGTTTGCTCTGTGTATGGGTGTAAAATATATTTATTTAAGTAGTATATGTGTGATTCCTCTGTTGTCTGGCGTCCGTAACACAAGTGCTTTAAGCGACTTACCACGGAGTCAGGTCAATGTATGAGATGTTGTGGGAATTTATTATTATTATTTTATTATTATTATATATTATATATAGTAGCCATTAGGTGCCTATAAGAACAGGCTAGACCTAGTTTAGGTACCTAAGTATCAAAATGTATTTTAGTTTAAGTTACCTTCTGTTGTTGAATAAAGTTATTATTATTATTATTAGAATTACGCTGCTGGACATAGATATTTCCAAGAAAGGAGGTTTTTTGCCCATAAATGCCACGTGTTGTTGCGTGTTGGCAATCGCAGAGCGAAAAATAAGAATGCTGCTGCCCATCCCTGCCATGCATTTGAGCTGTACTGTTACGGATGGATATACGGCCATCTTTCGGTTCTGGTACTTTTGTCGCCTCTTACGATACCTGGTGCAGTGAGAGGTATATATCAGAGGTATACATATATATAAAAACGCTAGTGACATCTCAAAGAAATTACTATACTACTATGTCATATTTACCCAGTAATTTCACTGCCTATTGAGAGAGTCAGTGAAATGGTGATTAAGGATGAGCCCTTCAAACCGGAACACATCAATGCGAGCACTGCTATTTGGCGGTAGAAAAAAGTAAGAGTGAGGTACCAATGCAGACGACCTTTGTGTCAGGTCTACCTCTACTTAAATATAATTATTATAAATTACAATCATATATTTCAAAATTATTCTCTGTGTTATATACTTCTATTATGTTTAAATATTAAATAAACAAATATTTTTTAATGCAAAATTAATAGCGGATCCGATGTCAAATTAGATAGTCTTGTGTACTAAAAGTCGCCGGTTCAATACTCAGGTTCATGTTATGTTTCATGTTATCTGTCTGTTCTGGTACCTTTGTCGTCTTTTACAACACCTGGTACAGAGGGAGGTGCTATTCTGCTCTACCGGTACCTCAAGGTACATAATTATTATAATAATAAAAATAAGACATTGCGAGAAACAATCCTATCTCTTTAGTTGGATTAAACTGTACATAGTAAGTAAAAGTTCATTAAAATCGGTTTAGCTGTATAGAAGTTCTGACAAATACTGTGAAATTAACTTTTTATATATATGAATATTACAAAAACAAACTTTAAATAAGTTTAACAACGACGTGACTGCTTTGTTTAAGTATTTATAACACGACTTTCTAACTATAGGATAATCATTTCCAATTAACATCAAATGCCAAACCGAAACACATTAAGGCAGTAATAACGTGAAGGCCATTGACGATGCTCAAATATCCAGGGCGCGTCCGTACCAATCGGTCGCATTATCAGCGTTTAACCCTTACGATGAAGCAATTACCCATCGCGGCGGTAATGGGTTAACTTAACTATCGACGGGCGCACGCGAAGGGTTAAGCCTTTAGTTATCATCGTTAGATTAACTGTCTGTGTGTTTATATTTTATTTGATTGGTGAGGGTTGATGAAGACAAAGTTAAGAAATTTAATTTATTTTATTGGCCTGTCTGTTATAGTATCATTTCAATCATTGTAAGTCCACTGCTGGACATAGGCCTTCCCAAAAAAAGGGGGAATTTTGCACATAATAGCCGCGCTGAGCAAGCTTGACGGCAATCGCAAAGCGCAGCTTTCGTGACGGGGATGCTGCTGCCCATCTTCACCATGTCAACTTCCATTTAAAGTTCCGGTGCCTCAGTCACCTTTTACGACACCTGGGAGGCACCCACAGAGAAAGCTACTTTTCTATTCCGCCGGACGGTCAGTTATAGGAAGTTTGATAATTACAATCCTATTGCTTAAAAATAGAACTAAAGTAAATTAAATTTGTGATGTAAAGATAGAATCAATGCTTAATAGACTAAGTTTGTATTTAAAATCAGATATCATTAAATTCTTAAACTGTGTAAAATAAGATCCTGGAGCTTAAGAAACAGAGTTTAATAAACAAAATTTTGAGATCGATAAGTGAAACCAATGCTCGATAAACTAAGTTCTTATTTAAAAGCGGATACCAATATTTTCTCAGACTGTGTAAAAATACCATCTTTTTGTTTAAAAAAACAGAGATTGAGTAAATTAAATAATGGCGGTTTGATAAATCAGTGACTTTATGAATTTCCCGCGCAGTTATTTCATATGCACCAATGCTGCCGTCAACTGTAACCAACAGTCCTATCAAATTAATATTCAATTATTATTTTTCACTATTAATATATATTCTAAAAATACTCAATACATGTTTACATATTTATTCAAACTATTCCTTTTAAGATACAGGTCAGATATAATAGGCCACTTTGACCTGTAACCCTGTATTTATCATAATAATAACAATAACATAAATTTAATGACTTAATAAATTCCCGCAACATCTCATACATTGACCTGACTCCGTGGTAAGTCGCTTAAAGCACTTGTGTTACGGATACTAAACAAAACACGATTCACAAATATACTACTTAAATACATATTTAACACTCAGACAGAATAAACACAAATGTCATCATATAAATATTTGCACTGGGTGGAAATTGAGCCCACGACCCCTGGCGCACAAGCTAAGGTCACTACCATCTGCGCCATCGGGCCTGTGAAATTATATATATATTTGAGGTGCCTTGTTTCGGGTGGATATACCGCCATCTGTCGGTACCGGTATCTGAGTCTCCTGGTCGTGACAACGAACGTGCAGACGTATTTTTATTATTATTAGTTAGATAGCAGCCCGGCCCGACGTCATCGCTGGGCAGTAATTATAATTTCATCGGTGGACCAGGTCGGGGCTCCTGGCTCTGGTGAATAATAAACTGAGTGTGACAGTGAGGGCCCTAGGGCTGCATATTTCAGAAATATTCGACCTAACTATCGTAGGCGGATCTTGTAAAATATGGATACGGCAAATTACTTATTTTGCTGGTTTATTTTTCATCGTATCAGACATTGGAAGAGGCAAAAGAGAGGTACCGGCAGAGTGGAATAGTTGACTAAGTTACCAAAACCGATAGATAGCGGTATATCAATTAGGAACAGTGTAACTCAAATGCATAGAGTAGGGATAGGCAGCAGCATCTCAGATTCCCAACATATGGGCATAATCCCCCCTTTCCTGAGAAGGCTTTTTCCAGCTATGGACTTCCAACGGCTATAATGATAAGACATTGGAAGTCCACTGTTGTAATTGCCCCTAATTGCCGCGCTGAGCATTCGTTGCCACCACGCATAGCGTAACTTTTCAATGAGAATGCTGCTCATCCCCGTCCTGTTACATTTGAGCTGTTTTGGGTGGATATACCGCCATCTATCGGGTCTGTTACCTCATTCGCCTCTCACGACACCTGGTTCAGAGGGAGGTACTATTCTTCGATGGTACCTCACGACTAAATAATAGTCCATTATAATGCCACATCCAAGACGGTCAGTCGTCGCGGTTCGGTGCCCTGACCCAATAGTGGACACATTTGGACCCTCTAATAAATATTTATTCGCTCATACCGTTTGGACCCGGCAAATTATAACACGCCACGTTAATACACACATAATTATATAATATATACGTTTACTTAGGATTGGATGGGGGCAAAAATTATATTTGTATAAAGTTTTGCAACAAATTTGTGTTGTTTTGAAACAATTATGATCATGGTATTTGTTGAGGTTGATGTTTGGGTGCTGTATTGAAAATACTATTGTGTTTTTGTTAATTATATTATATATATGTGGGTTTTAATTGTGGCGTTTATATTAATCATAATTGGGTAAATGTAATATATCTATTATTTTTTATTGATTTATTTTAAATATAATTATAATGAAGAATCAGAAATATAATTTATTTATAATTATAAATTGATGTAATAATTAATAATAATCTGTATATAAAAAGGAAGAGCTGACTGACTTATTAACTTGAAATTTTGCACAGGGTTTCCTATTATACCTTAGGGTAGCTACTTAGGTAGGTACTAAGAAAGAGCTTTTGATTGCCCCCTCCCTAAAGTGGTAAAACGGGGGAGCAATTGTAGTATAGAACTTTGCTGTTTTTAAAACTTTGTTGAAAGTCATAAGCCAAATAAATACAATAGTGTTATACTTTAATTTAATATCCATTTGAAAATATAAAATGCGGTTCTTTGTTAAGCAAATGATTATTACAAATGATTTAATCCAATTGTGATTTTTACGATCTTGTTTCATAGTTGTTCAATGATTAACAAAAAAATTGCCACGCTGCACTTGCTTCGCGACAAGGATGCTCACACTTATTCCCACCCTCTACTGCATCTGAGCTGTTTTGAAAAAGTTATATCGCCATCTGTCGGTTCCAGTGTCACCTCTTCATCATAGCTGCAGTCACTTCATCCACTACAGCATATACGCCTTCCGAAAAGAGGGGGAATTAGACCATAATTATGACGGGCATGATAGCGCAGACTGTAGTGATCCTGTCTTGTGCGTGAAAGTCTGTGTCTGGGTGTTAAATATATGTATAAAAGTAGTATTTTGTCACTTCTTCATAATGACAGCCGTAAAACGTCTAGGAGACGTAAGACCATACGCCTCTCCCAAAAAGGGGGAATTAGACCGTAATTATGACGGGCACGATAGCGCAGACTGTAGTGGTCCTGTCTTTTGCGCGAAAGTCTGTGCCTGGGAGTTAAATATATGAATTAAAATAGTATATTTGTAGTTCCCCTGTTGTCTGATGTCTGTAATAGTCCACTTTAAGCGAGTTATCACGGAATTAGGTCAATATATAATATGTTGTAGAGATTTATATAAAACCGTAAGGTTGGTTAAGTATGGTGTCCAAAGGAGAACGTATAACTATTTATAAGGATTATAATTATAATATTTTCTAATATTTACGCATTCACTGCTGATAATAAAACTATTTTATTAACGGCTTCAATTGGAAATACGAACGTACAAAATTAGATACTTAAAATAAATACAATATTGTAAAAGTAGTAATTGTAACGTGTATTGTAACTGAAAACACAAACTAAAAATGTAAAAATTTAGGTAAACCACGTTATCAAGCTGTTTAAAAAAGGCGTTTGCCCATAATTGCCGCGCTGAACAAGCGTGGTGGGAATCACAGAGCGTAGTTTCGCGACCGAAATGCTGCTGCCCATTCCCGTCCTGTTGCATTTGAGCAACAGTGCTTCGTATGGATATACCGCCATCCATCGTTTCCAATACTCCAGTCGTCTACTATTCTATTCTGCCGGTACCACACGGCCATCTCTTCACCACTTAAAGCACCTGAGAAAGACGGAGGTACTATTCTACTCTGCTGATATTCTCTATTATCTCTATGGCGGTATCAATAAAGAATCCATACACTTTGTAATGAACCCTAAAGTAAGAAAAGGAAGGCTTTACCTGGCTAAATAAACGAAGGCTTCGGTGTTTGCGCGCCTCGCCCTTTACCCTAGTGTCAATACAAAGGCTGGTTTGTTAAATATACAACTAGTTAGTTTGTTAAATAGCATATTTCTATGACAAAGATATAGTTATATAAAGAAGGAATAAGAAATGGAAGAAAATCTACGGTTTTCTATATTATACTTAATAAAAAAAAGAGGAAAGAGGCCATTCATACTATTTTTTAAAACTTAACTTAGTAATTTGTTTTTTTTCTTCTTGCTCTATTTTTATTGTTAATGTATAAAGTGTTTACATTAAATGTTTGATTTATAGGCTTATCAAGCTATGCGTACATCTTTAAATAGTTACAGCTTTCCAAGATCTCATAGATCTTTAGAGGGGTTTGTTAAATCACAATTCTGTCTTGTTTTCCGTAGACAATGAATAATTAAATAAATTATTGGTTGACAAAATATTTTATAAACTGTTTCATACTTAGCTTATCTTCAACAAACAATCATATATACTACATAAAATTATGTCAATGCGTTATTCAAATAGTAGCCTGTGATATATATTTTTTTAATAAACTTAATATATTTGTATATATTTATTTTGAGTACTGTGGGGTACCGGCGGAATAGAATAGTACCTTCCACTCGTAAGAAGCGACAGCTGGCGGTATATCCATCCGAAATAGTGCGGCTCAAATGCACGGGGTGAGAATAGGCAGCAGCATCCCCGTCGTGATAGCTGCACTGATGATGTTACTGCTTTAAGTTACCAAGGAAGCACCTACACATCAGAATTTGCCTAGTTGTAACAATAAAACGTAAACAGTATTGCTATGTTCCGATTTTACGTGTCGATTTACTGGGTAATCTGACGACATAACATTTCCTATCTATTAAAGTCTATCCATCTATATGATCCTCTATTTCCATTGGTCACGATATCACGCAAGTGCGACTAGACCGATTTGGCTAATTGTTATAAAAATAATTCAAAACTTTATTCATTAGAAAATTTAACAAAACTTAGCTTTTTAACTTTCGTAGAGATACCTCTTTGCCTTTGACATAAGTGTCCGTCATTGACAGTTGATACGTTAGACAGTATGCCCGCTGCACAGTTTCAGTTTTACATGAGGTAGTACCTCACTCTCCCCTTTTTCTGCCGCCAAATAGCAGTGTTCCCATTCTTGTGTTCTGTCTGAATAGTGAGAGAGAAAGTCAATTTACTGGGTAATGTGGCATAATATCCTCAAGTCACAAGTTTGGCAACGCGTTAGTGATATCCTTGTGATATTACGAGCGTCTAGATGCTGCAAGACGCTTATTATCGCGCGGACTGTATGCTTGTTAGTCGACATGGTGTAATAAATAAATAAAATCACAAAGTTTTAATATTTAAAACAGATTTAACAGTCGTAATTTTTTATTGTTATGATTATATCAATTAGAAATCATGGTAAATATTTAAGACAGGACATCGTCTGTCAGGTTAATTAGTAAAAAACTAAAACCTTAATATTCCTATGTTGGTACATTTTTCACGAGCTACTACCGAATCAGGCACTTACATAAGAATAATTTTGGAAAACAATCTGGAACGTAAATGTAATCTGATACTCCTAACCAACTCCTACGTTTCACCATTAAGGTCGCAAATAGTAAAACATGTAATGTAACATTCCTATGTCCAATAGTGGGAAAACTGATATGATGACATCAAAGGTCAAATTACCTTGTGTGAATTGCTCAAGATTGAACGGATATCTGATAGTTCATAAGCAAAATTGACACTTATTAACTTATGATATTATGTTACAATCACTTCTATTCTGTATCTCTTTAATTCCCTGAAAAACGCCAAGGTCCCCCGGGTACATTGTACCCTGGCATCAAGAATTTTTAACGCCCCACCCTTCCCCTTCGATGTGCCGATAACCGCCACGACAGGTCCCATTGTTTATTTGGCCCCCTAAGGGGGGTCGACTTTACGACTTTAAAACGTAGATGGACTGATAATGTAGGAAGTGGAGCTTAAACACGTATCAAGTATAAAATTTGAGGTATTGAGACATAAAATGTGTTTAATTGTTTTTGAGCACGGAAAACTGTTATTTGCGATAATTATGGAAGTCATATTTAGGCGTGAAATAGTTTAATGCTTATTTTAATTGGCTCTATTTTAAGCAGGAGTAATCGTTACGTGTAATCATGTAGAGGTATGAGAATTCATACCTGTCCTACGGCTCATATGATAATGTTGATTAATATGTTCATACGTAACACATCCTTAGTCCTACCCACCGCACTGGTCGTGGTAATGCTGCTGCCCATCTCTGCCCGGTTGTGTGTAAGCAATACTATTCCGAGCAGTTATCCGTCATCTGCCCATTCGTGACAACTGAAGGTACTATTTTACTTTACCCATACTCAATATTTAAAGACATCATCACATTTGTTACCATTTTGAATTTTAAAGATAGAAAGTGGTGTATACATAGTTATTTTGTAAACAATTCAATTATTATTTTTCTATTTAATTAAAAATAAATTGTCATCGACATTCTTATTGCTCTGGAGTAAAACATTATTTATATGTTAATTCAGGCTATTAACTAATTTCATACCAGATTTTACTAAAATCGCTTTAACCGTTTAGACGTGAAGAAGTAACAAACATACAAACTCACAAACTTTCAACTTTACTTGAGTAAACTTATGTCATTCTTATTACTTATTTTTGATATATAATGGATCTATATATTTATTACCAAAAAAAAAATTCACTACCGCTTTCTAGCCAATGCCATACTACTCTAATGTATTCATATATATATATCCAGTATATAATGTATACAGTTTCTCAATTGCTTATTAACCAAAAATTTGGCGACGTATTTTCTGGTCGTCAGGAAACGTTAAAATACATCTCTTTCAGTATAATTCGAATTATAGTTCAATGTTTTATGAGTTATTTATTTATATTATTGTATATTATTTTTATTGACACTGATATTAGGCAACAGAAGTGTTAAAATACGATACTAAATGCAAAACAGACACATTGAGAAGTGCACTGCTGTACATAGGCTTCCCAAAAAAAGGGAGAATTTTGCCCACACTTGACAAGCATATTGGCGATCGCAGAGCGCAGCTTTCACAACGGGGATGCTGCTGCTCAACCCCACCATATTCATTTGAGTTACACTGTCTCAGATGGACATTCCACCATCTGTCGGTTCTGGTACCTTAGTTGCCTCTTACGATCTGGCACCTGGCGAAGACATCACATAATTGTTTGTATGCTTTCATGACCATTGGCCCACATATCAATTATATGTTAATATTATAATTTATATTAGAATTGTGGGCATTACTGGAATTTTATCCTTTAATGAGACGATATCGTAGAGTATCATTATATTCGAATACACATAACTTTCATGTTTAGACCGTTAATAGGATGTATGAGTAGCTTCTAAATTTAGGTACGATGTACTTGAACGGTGATTAGTCGTGGAACGAAACTCATAGGTAAATTAGAACAACAGTAACGTTCTAATCGTACACCGCGCTGTCTGCCTGGGGAGTCACGGGCGATTACTCCGGCGGGGACACTGCTCTCCGATTGTGGTTCGGTGCAGACTGATTTAATCGATACACATGTTCATTTACTAATTTAATTTTTACAGTGATATACTGGAGTATCTATGAAATGTAGGCACGCATAAAAAGATAATACTAAAAATTCTCCATTTCTTGGGGAGAGTACTTTTTACTTTCAATGCATATTATATGACTTTAGTGGTGCGTTTAAACAACTTATTTCACTTTTACATGAGGTAGACCACGTACAACAGTTGTCTATGGTACCTCACTCTCAACTATTTCTACTGCCAAAAATTCGCAGATGAAGACCGAAGTGTTCGCATTGTGTTCCGGTTTGAAGGGTAGAAGAAGCAGAGAAATCACTTGGTCATGAGATAAAATTTAATCCTTAAGTCATATAAGGTTGACAACATGCAATGAATATCCTTGTGATATGACGCGCGTCTGTCTAAAGGCTCCGTAAACGTAAACTTTATGCTTGTGGACCTGAAATAACAACAAGAAGAAACATCTTAAACTGTTTTACACTTTACGGGTTGGGTTCGAACCCAATCTCATTTTTCCGTGCTAAAATATTCTGCTTTCCTTTCGAAGTACTGAAAATACCAACTAAATCAAACCATTTTAGTAACCAGAACAAAAATCCCATCATAAATCTCGTTAACGGACGCTCGCAAACAAAACAACGCACCTGTCGAAAGGCAAAAGCCACAATGCGGCTAAGCCCGTATTTCACTTAGTCCCTGTTTTCTAATTGAGGGATATATATTGACATATTTTTCGGGGCAACGCCGCGTCAGAACAACAAAAATGGACATCTGTTTGCTCTATTGGAAAGCAATGTAAGTGGTGTTTTGAAAATACTTTAGAATATTTGTCTGATAGTAGTAGTAGAATAAAGATGATAATTTTAACCTTTATCATCTACGTTGAATTTTTTATTGCCATGCTGGGTAGGTGGGCTGGCAAATACCAAGCGTAGCTTCATGCAGGTAGTGATGCTGCTCATCCTCACCCTGTTGCATTCGAGCTACGCTATTTCAGGTCCGGTACCTTAGTCTCCGATTATGACACCTAGCACAAAAAAAAGTAAATTGAATAGATACTATATATAGGAGTTAACATATAACACAAATTATAGTCTATACACGAGTTAAAAATAATTTTACAGAATCGACATAAGTCGCTAAAAGCACTCGTGTAGATAACAGGAATCACAAAATATAGGACTTACATATACATGTAATTACATATACATACATATACATATACATATACTTACATATACAATTGTAATTAGCCGTCGTCTAATTACAATGCAGAGTGGAACTTTTCTCTGTACCAGGGGTGGTAAGAGGCGACTAAGGTACCAGAACCGACAGATAACAGTATATCCATTTGAAACAGTGTAACTCAAATACTGAGGGTAAGGATGGGCAGCAGCATCCCTATCGCGAAAGCTGCGCTCTGCGATTGTGATCCAGCAGCGGACTTCGGCAGTTGTAATGAGTTTGAAGTAATTAGCAAATCTATACTTTAAGATTTTGACGTTTTGAAAATGCCTTTGATAGGCCTGTTTAAATAAAGATGTATTTGATTTGGACTTTTATGTTGGTTTGTCTAAATAAATTATATAGAAATCACATTTACCGGGTTGTATGTTTATCGAATGCGGCAGCCATTAACGTGTATCGGGCATCGAAAAATGCGAGTGATAGGTAAAATGCGACCGCGCTAATGTTTCATCGCCATGCTGTCCTTGTACATTGTACGCTACCGCGGCTGAAAATGGAAAAATATTATATACTCACTAGACCTTCTCTTACAAATGTCGACTACGTTGGAACCTCACTCTCAGCTATTTCTACCGCCAAATAGCATTGTTCGCATTGCTATGTTCCGGTTTAAAGAGTGAGAGAGGCAGTGAAATTATTGAAATTATTGGGTAAATGTGACATCATGGTACCTTCAGTTCATAATGTTGGCAACTAGGGATATTTTTGTGATATCACGCTATAGGCTGCGGTCACGTTTACCATCAAGCGGCCCGTGTGCTTTTTTGCCGCCTTCGTAATATAAAAATATATGTATATTAATTAAAGAACACAATGATTTGTACTTCTACACTAATTGTATTTATGTTGTTTCAAAGCCAAGTCAAATATACTTTATTTAATTAATTTTACAAAATTTCAAGAACTTTTAAATTGCAACTTGTTGTTTAGTGTTATACCAAGAAATAATAATAATATATTTAGTAGAAATCAACATTACCATTTTCCTCTTATTTCCAAAATAACACGTTATACATAAAATTGTTCAAATAAAAGAGGTATACGTTGACAGCTGAAGTAGTATTAACAAAATAAAAGAAAAAACACAATTAAAGAACAATAATTAAACAGTTTTCTAGAATCAAGTAAAAATTAAAATAAAACATTAAATAAATACAGTAATATTAATCACATCTAGTTCCTAATTTTTTATAACTATTATAGAATCGGTTTGCATATTTGGTGTCACAAATATTATACATTTAGTCTTTTTTTGTTAATAAAATAACAATTTAATTACCTAAAACCAATTCTCGTGTTAAAAATAAGTGTAAACTTTATTTATTACTAGAGACCCGACTCCGCTTTCCACAATGACTATACAAGTAGTTATCTTTAACGGATAGACCATTGCGGAATTTTGTAGAACATTTTTAGGTGTACAATACTGTTGTATATTATTTTGATCTATCTCGTCGGGTACAGCCGGCGTTAGCGATATAAGTGCAAAGTCGGTTCCGCTCTGACTATCGCGAACCTTGCGGCGCACACGCAAACATTTGAGCATTACGGTAAAATTATATTTTAATTTTCTTATAATTTAATTAATTCACACAACATCTCATATATTGCTGTTACTACGACATACAGACGTCAGACAACAGAGGAATTTGGCGGGCCCTATGGCGCAGATGGCAGTGATCCTATCTTGTGCACCAAGGGTCGTGGGTTCGATTCCCACCTAGAGCAAATTTTTATATGATGATATATATGTTTGTTCTGTGTCTGGGTGTTAAAAAGTTTTAAATGTATGTATTGAAGTAGTATATTTGTGATTCCTCTATTGTCTGGCGTCCGTAACACAAGTGCTGTAAACGAATTACCACGGAGTTAGGTCAGTGTATGAGATGTTGTGGGAAATTATTATTATTGTTATAATCACAGATATAGCCCCAACGTGCTTGGATTCCGTCATACTTTGATCAAGAACCAAAGCCAACATTACAGCACTGCCAGATTACACGATACTGTCAACGTATGAAATTAAAAACCAAAAATAAATACTAATTTGTGTAGATAGTAATAAAAAGCCATGAGGTACCGGCAGAATAAAATAATAGCTCCCACTTTACCGGGTAAGAGGTGACTAAGGTACCAGATCCGACCGATGGCAGTATCCATCTAAAACAGTGTAGGGCAGGGCGAAAAGCTGCGCTCTGCAATTGTCAACACGCTAACGATTTTGACATCTGTACACACACATATATATATATATATTTAACATACAGACACAAAACAAATATCATCAACATATTTTGTTCTGACAAAATTTCTGATCAACGCACAATATAGGATCACTGCCATCTCCACCATCGGCCTCGTCGAAGTGTAGTTCAATCATCCTATGGACCTGGTCACAGTGACTGTACACACCCAAACACCAATATGGCATAAATCCCTATTAGTCGAGAGGCCGGGCGTTGCTCGTCTGATTTATTTGGCCCATCAATTCCGTGAAGATGCCTCGGTTCGATGCCCATTGATTTATGGTGCACTTCTATCGATAAGTGGCAGCCTGGAAAATTATTAGGGGGGTCGCTTTATTTTGCCGAAACTCTCTGGCGGAATAATGAAGTTATAAACACGATATTCCGGGTTATCTTTCCTCACTTTATCTATTTTATGTTTATCACGGAAATATATAATGGCTGTGTTTTGGTAGGGCTTTCTTTTAAATAAGCCAAGTTTCTCACTATTGTTGATTCGATACAGTACAAACAATTGTGCTAAATATGTATTTAAGTGTTATTTTTATGATTCCTCTGTTGACTGATGTCCTTAACACAAGTGCTATAAGTGACTTATCTCGGAGTCAGGGGAATGTCATGCAAATTTTTTTATTTATTATTATTATTATTTAACGGAACAGCTGGACTATTTTAACGGAAACCATCCTTAAAGGTTGTTAAGCTTAGAACTTCTCAATCGTTCTGCGAAACATCCACGGAAAGCATTTATTATTTCTTCGCTAGAAGATTTAGACGAGGCTGATAGAAATAAATTAATGTAGACGATGGATTTTGCAATTGCGGCATAAAGATTAATATAAAAAAAGAAATTACATTATTACATATCTATATATAGCAGCGCCCTGCGGTTTCGCCCGCGTTAAGCAGAATTTTTGTCATAATTTTGCACTCCCTTTTTACCCCTTATGGGTTAATTTGAAAAAAATATTTTTAAACTTTCAAGGGAAAATACCATTATAGTGAATTTCATTTGCATAACATTTTAGTTTCATACTTTGCACCCCCGTTTAAATCCTTTTGATGGTGCATTTTGAAATTATCATGCCAGCTATTGTAAATCCACTGCTGGATATAGGCCTCCCCAAAAATGGTGGATGTGCCCATAATTGCCGCGCTGGGTTGGCAATCGCAGGGCGTAGCTTTTGCAACGATGAGATCGAATGTTGCTGCCTATTCCCGCCCTGTGTATTCGAGCTACACTGTCTCAGATAGATATACCGCCATCTGTCGGTTCCGATACCTTAGTCGCTTTTTACACCTGGTTCGGGGGAGGTCCTATTCCTATATAGTCTGCCAGTACCCACGGCTATTACAAAAAATCTTTCTTTATGATCCTTTACGTTATAAAAGGAACCCCTATACAAAATTTCAAGTTTCTAACACTTATGGTTTAAGCCATGCGTTGATATGTCAGTCATTTAGTCAGTCATTCAGTCAGCTTCTCTTTTATATATATATATAAGTTTCAAGTATTTTGTGATGGTGGTACTGTCACCAGTGGGTTAAATAATGATCCAGCAGTAAACTTAGTTTGAACACCCGTCTGATGCCAGCAGTCTTGTTTTAGGTGGACGTATTTAAATTACCTATTGACTTTATTGAACTTCAGTCATCAAGGTCATCTATATAAACTATAATTATGCATTTCCTTATTGAAAATGATAATGTTATTATTATTACTTTTTTTATCAAAATGTTATTGTGTATTATTTGAATTAAATATACTTAAGTTATAATTTGCAGGTCATACACACCTGACTTGTAGAGAAGTCGCTTAAAGCACTTGTGTTACGGACGTCAGATAACAGAAGAATCAAAAACTTAAATACATGTATTTTACACGCAGACACAGAACAAACACAAATATTCTAAAAATATAGGTCTTGATAAATCCTTACAATAGAGTAGAGAATAATCCACAAATATTTTAAAACAGATATTTAAAACTGAACTAATACAAATGTTCATTAAGTGTTTGGACTGGATGGGTATCGATCGAACCCTCGAGAAAACATTCAGTTACAAATTTAAAATCAATACAGCACGAATGGGTGTAGAAATCAATTATGCCGTCAAATGCGTGACGCCCTCGATTAGTCCAATAACACCGTGTTTACCATACGCAAGGAACCGATTTGAAAACTTGATTGATACGTAAGAATTCCACTGATTTCTGTCTAGCGTGTTTGCGAGCAATACGCCCGCCTATTACTGGTGCGGGGCGACTGGAGCGGTCTAGCGATTGACTTGTAATAACTAATTGTAATTTTTTAAAACAATTTTAATATATTGAACTAAATTGAGTAATGTTTAATGTTATTTTCAAAGTAATTTAAAAAGAAAATTAGAACAAGAGCGTTTGATCGATCATCACGGATCATGTCATTTTTATAATTTTATAAGGAACTGTAATTGATTGATTTGAGATCGGGATAAGGAGTTTAAAGCGCTTGTGTTACGGACATCAGGCAATAGAGGAATCACAAATTTTTGTCATTATCATCATCATCATATCAGCCATTAGACATCCACTGCTGGACATAGGCCTTCCCAAGTAAATCTAAGAATGGATGTCCACCGGCTGATATAATGATGACAATGAGTCTTCACACTTTGGGTATGAAACACACGCATTTGTGACGGTCCCGATAGCGTATTCCGTAGGTTCTTGAGTACCACGGACAAACGTTTATTTGAATAATATTCGTGTTTGTTCTGTGTCTGGGTGATAAATATGTGTTTAAGTATAATATTTGTGATTTCTTTGTTGTCTGTTACAAGTGCTATGCAGTTCGATGTAATGTTGTACAAACTCTATTCAAAGGGAATACATTTCTATTTTTAAAACAATGTTTGTACCATTTCACGAGGTCGTTTGAATGTCAAGATAAAAGTCACATCCTTTTGTTTCATCCCTCTGCTACGTAGCTATAGAACGCGTACATATGTCTATCTGTGTCAATCAACTATATTGCTTGTCAAAAAGCCACCATTCAATCTTTCAACCGCCCGTAATTATCGCCAGATATCCTCCACAAGATAGCCGCAGATGTAGAGTCAATAGAAGTACTCATTTTTTTATTCTCACCAAACGTTGAATGAAAATATAAAAGTGATATTAATTGTATTATTTAAAAATGGAATCATATAAAGGTTCTACAAAAAAACTTAAGTACTAACGTCTGTTCTTTTTTTTATTAGACCAGGTTGACAAACAAGCATACAGTCCGCGTGATAGTAAGCGTCACTGCTGTTTATAGACACTTAAAATCATCATTATCATATTAGCTATTAGAAGTCCACTACTGGACTTACGTTTCCCAAAAAAAGGTTAATTTTGCCCATAATTGCCGCACTGGGCCAGCGTGTTGGCAATCGCAGAGCGCAGCTTTCGCGACGGGGATGCTGTTCCCTATCCCCACCCTGAGCATTTGAGCTACATTGTTGCGGATGGATATAACACCTGTATATATATTTGCCGGTTCTGGTACCTTAGTCACCTCTTACGACACATGGTACAGGAGTTTGCCGGTTCTGGTACCTTAGTCACCTCTTACGACACATGGTACAGGAGGAAGTACTTATGCTGGTATGCCGGTAATTATGCCGGTACCTCAAGGCTCATAATACCTACGCTGAGAATGTAACTAACGCGTTGCCAGCATTTCGACTTAAGGATATTATGCCACAATATCTAGTAAATTCTCTGCCTCTCTCACCCTTCAGACACAAGCGACGCAAACTGCTATTTCGCGATAGAAATAGATGAGAATGACTTACCAATGCATAATACCTTTTGTATGAGGTAAAGCTCTAGCTCATGTAAAGTTTCAGTCTATTCTAGTTTAATTAAGTCTCTAACATTTTTAAAAAATTGATTATAGCCTTGAACTGACTACGATATTTTTCATTATCATTATTGATCAACCACTGGACTTAGGACTCTCCAAGATAGAGATAATTTTGCCCATAATTGCTGCGCTAGGCAGGTGCTGTGGCAAGTTTATCTATACTGAGTATAAAGCCGTCTTTTGTTTCTGGAACACCAGTTATTTCTTACGACTTTTCCTGTATTTGGGTAGACAATCACTATATTAACATTATCAAGAAAAGAGAATAAATGACATATATTAGTTACATTCCGCTCTAGGCAGGCGCAGCAGCTTTATGATGGAATTGCTGCTGTCCATCCCTGCCCAGTTGCATTTGAACTACACTGACCGCAGACTAAGATTTTTTTAATTAGGTGAAAATGTTCTCCAATTTGCGAGCTCTAGGTTTACCAACTAATAGACCGTTATCAAAATTAAAATGTAGTAAAATGAGTTTACTATAAATAAATGCGATATTATTTCTCTACAATATTTTTTAATATTACAGAGTCACTACTCATAATTTACCTATGTTTAAATTTGATAACGTTGGCCATAAAAGAGTTTGTGTATCTGAGAAGTGAGTTACCGAGAGATGGGAGATATAAAGTAATATATTGAATGGACAGAAAAAGCTGGAAATTCGGTCAATAGAGTCTTACATACTTTTATGGGCAACAATAACGTGTCTAAGAGGGCTGTTCATAGAAGCGCGTTGGGCCCAACACTGACATATGGTAGTGAATATTGGGTATGGCAGAAGGAGCACGTGGGTAGAATAAATGCTGTTGAAATTAGAGCACTTCGAAGTATTTATGGTGTGAGTTTGAGAGATAGATTAAAGAATAGTATGATAAGAGATCGACATGGTGTAAAAGATGACTTTGAGACAACAGTAAAGGAAACAATGTTGAGATGGTTTGGGCATGTAGAACGGTTGGACGATAGTAAAAAAATGCATAAATATATAAAGCGGAAGTGAATGGAGGAGTTGGTATACGACGACCTTGGCGAACATAACTTATTTAGGTGAAAGCGATTTTAAAAAATTACTAGGTCAGCACGAAGAATAAACGAGCATGTAGAAAATCACTAATGCGAGAGAAGGAAGCGAAAGAGATATGCCAAGATCGTAGCAAGTGGAATGGTATAGTCTTTACCTACCGCTATAGGTTTAAACCTATTAAAAATAGTATAATAAAAAATTTCTATAATTTCATTTTCTACCTCATCCAGTGAAAAATCACTCCACCCCCCGCCCGGAGACGGGGTGTTGTAAGGGTAGGGGGTTGGTCTCTTGAAAAAGTCTCAATAACTCGTCAGCAACGCAATGACGTCGTTAGCCGGAGTGGCGCGAAGAAAAGGCGCACTATCTACTGCTACTGTGCCTATTGGCCGAATATACAGGGTGCTCCGTTTCTGGTTTTTACGATATACTCACTAGAATATGGGCACATTTACATTCAATAATATTACGTGACAGTGACGCCGCTTTTCTGTTTTTTTTATTAATTTATTTAGTAGGGGGTATTCTAGGCTGTAGGTACCTCCCCTTGTACGAGGGTAGCGTAAGAGGCTCAAATGCACAGGGCAGGGATTTGTATCATCCCCGTAGCGAAGGCTACGCTCTGCGATTGCCAACGCGCTTGTACAGCGCGGAAAGATTTACCGCTTTCATAGGAAAGCCTATGTGTAGCAGTGAACTTGCAATACCTTATACGATGATGATTCTGATTTGTTTCATGAACCGATTTTGAAAAAATTTCTTTCGTGGATACTGATAACTGCAACCAGAGACACATGGGATCAAAGTGGTAATTATGTTACTATGTTTATAACATTGAACGTGTAAAACTAGTAACAAACATTTTTTTGTCAGAATAAAATTACATCAAAACTAATTCAGAGATTCCCCCATTGACAAAATGAAATAGAACACTGGAAACACCATCCTGCAGTGTAGGACTCTTATAGGTGGCATTACCAACAGATTGGTCTAAGCAGTCAAACCATTGGCTTATTATCCTTGGAACAGATTGCCGTGAAGCACAATCAAAACAAAAAAATAAAAAGAATTAAACATGAACCTAATTATTTATGGAATTTTTGGTTTTGGTTTTAGCCGCCCCGGTTTTGGTTGGGTTAATGGTCAAATTTAATTCCATTAAACCTGTCACTATTCATGATATTCCGTTATTACTTATGCACTAGTATCTGTTGATAATAATTCCTACAACATCTAATACATTGACCTGACCTGAGTCGCTTAAAGCACTTGTGTTACGGACATCAGACAACAGAGGAATCACAAATATACTACTTAAATACAAATATTGAACATCCAAACACAGAGGAAACACAAATATCATCATAAAAATATTTGTCCTGGATGAGTATCGAATCCAGGACCCTTGGTGCACAATATCGGATTACTACCTGCTGTGCCACCTGGTCCATCAAAACTATTCCAATATTCTATACCCAAAAAAACTATTCCACGTGGACGAAGTCGCGGGTACAGCTCCATGGCTATATATATACCTATATATAGCCATGGAGTGCCGTCAGAGTTGAGTAGTACTTCTTCCTGCACCAGGTGTTGTATGAAGCGACTGAGGTACAGAACCGAGAAATGCCGGTATAACCGTCTGAAACAGCGAAATTCAAATACAACAGGGCAGAAATAGCCAGCATCCCCGTCGCGAAGCCACGCACTGTGAATCAAACACGCTTGCTTCGAACGGCATTTATGGGCAAAATTTTTCCTATATAAAAAATAGCTGTACCCGCGTGGATTAGTGTCATGGGTAATACCCCCCCCCCTCCCTTCTTAATTAAGTAGTACCCCTTCTTAATAATAGTTTAACATTGAGTAATGGCTACGTAAATGTCAGGTACATGGTAAAAGTTTATCCAATTAACTCCGTTACAAAGAATATTAATCCCACTCTTTGGTTCCTGATCTATGTACTAGCTATTTACAAACATTACGTAATACAATTTTCGTATACAAACTTCCCGACCCTTAGGCAAGAATAAAAATGATAAATTAAAAAGATCATATAATTGGCTAATGTTTCTTTAATGTAAGACGTCAATCATTTTTATTCTTACAAAGTAAAGTTTCATTTAAATAGATAATGTCAAATAAAAAATAAATATTATTGAAAATTCCAAAACATCCTGTATCAAAGTGTATTGGATAGATAATAACAGCATTCCGTATAAAAAGCCACGGTTGTCATTTGGTGGACGTTGCCAAAAGAATTTTGTCACATCCGACCTTATTGCGTGCTTTTAAGGTGTATTTTGGCTTATCAAAACCCACCTTAACTCAAGTATAAACGTACTCAAGTTCCATCCGTGATCATGCATCACTTGGCATGGCAGCCATTTTGGATTTGTATTTCAATGCGTTATGAGACGTCTTCAACAAGACGTTGATTAAAAATAATTGAATTGATTGATTTATAAGGGTTTTTGGGGGGTGGGTTTATTTCTGAATTATGCTGAAGCGTATTGAATTTGTTTAACAAATTACTGAGAGCAAAACTAAACTTGTATAAACCCCTACTAATATTATAAATGCGAAAGTAACTCTGTCTGTCTGTCTGTTACGTTTTCCCGCTTAAACCTCTTTACCGATTTTGATGAAATTTGGCTGACTATCTTAAGACATAAGCTATTTTTTTTATTCGAAATAAGTGTTGTATGTAAGTATCGCCATTTTTAGAGATAAAAACATGAAACTTATTTTTCAAGTCATACATTTATATAGAAATATGAAATATTCAACGTTTATATAAGTTGAGGTAAAGAGGTATGGTACTCAAAAAAACACGCGGACGAAGTCGCGGGCACAGCTAGTTTTCTATAAAAAAAAATACCGAGATGAAGTCGTATACGCCTTGATAAAATAAAGTAAATATAACATATTTATATTCATCATTATTGCATCTCGTGGAATGCTGCTGATCTCCAAAGAAGAAGGAACTTTGCTCATAATCACCGCGCTGAGCGCTGGTTGCAATCGAAGAGTATACGTGACAGGGATGCTGTTTCGGTAAGATATCCCGCCATCAGTCAGTTCCGTACCTCAGTCTTATGACTCCAACTTTAGGAGGTACTATTGTACTCTTCCGCTACTAAATTGCACGTGTTGTCGCATAAGCAAGATTACATACATCACGCCTGTGTCCCACCGGTGTAATTAGAGACTCTGGATCCCCACTTCGCATACCTCTCTCGCTTCCCTTATCGCATGAGTCCTTTAAAACACGCTCATTTATTCTTTGTACTTCTGACGTGGCCCTTCTTTAATACATAATTACTAAGGTTTATATCCAAGATACCAAACACATTTTCCTTAATCAATTTGAAATACAGTAATACAAACAAGCACATAACAAAAAGGCCCTTGAAACGTCCACTACAAGTCACGCTCGCCCGACACGACGCCACAATGCAGTATTGTCTATTCCAGTCACTAAGTAGCCTATTAAAGGCACTATGACACGGAAAACCTTGCCATTATCGCTCCATTACGACAGGCAGGTATTTCCAGATATATGACACCTGGATAGGATTTCAAGGAAGTTAGAATAGTACAACCCTCTATTCCAGATGTTGTGGGTGATGACGGAGGTACTAGAATCGACAGATAGCGGTATTTTTAATTAAAGAGCCGTGAAGTACTGGCAGAGTAGAAATGTACCTCCCCTGTATCAGGTGTCGTAAGAGGCAACCAGAAGCGGCAGATAGCGGTATATCTCAAATGCACAGGCTGTAGCTCAAATGCGAAAATGGCAATCGCGAAAGCTGTGCTTTGCGATTGCCAATACGCTTGCCCAGCACGGCAATTATGGGCAAAAAACCTCCTTTCTTGGAGAGGCCTATGTCCAGCAGCGGACGTTTAATGGCTGGTATGATGACGATATGATGAAACACGATGTCTTATACGCTGACCTGATTAAAAGAAAAGATTTTTAAAGCACAAAAGTCTATATACATAAATATAGGCACCCAGGCACAAAAATAATACAAACCTATACCACAAAAATGTTTGTCCTGGGATCGAACCAGCGACGGACAAAAAAGTAACACTAATGTATGCTCCATCGGACACCTCTTTGATATCATATATGCATCCTTATCCGGAAATAAATGTATGGCAGTTGAGAAGCCTCACATGCCATTTATGGAGAAAACTCCTCCATAAGAGATCAGATGCCAGTGTCCTTTAGGACGTTCTTTGGGTGGTATTATAAGCCTAATCAGCTGCTTGGTTGGATGCTAGATTGCTACTCGTATATTCCGCTTCCACAGGTGATGAAACAATGACTTCACGTTTATATTAAATCAAACTAGTTTTTACACAGAAAATCACACTTTAAATCAGTAGTTGTGACATAAAAATAGATTTAATTATAGTATAGAATTCAATGTCTGCAATGGCTACAACTAAACACTATTTACAGACTTTTGACGGAAACTTTATCACGACCAGTTATTCTTTTTGTTTCTTTTTTGGTTGCTCGCGCATTGAATTCTTCCAAGACTTGCCTGCAGCTTAGACTAGTTTTAAAGTCAGCCACTTTATAACCATTTTTTTTCTCATCATTATCATCATATCAACGTAGGGAAGGGTGAAGCCTGCTTCTGCTTCCAGTGCGATCCTGCAATCATCATAGGAAACCTATTCATAAAGTAAGCCACCTTGTGTAAAGTCTTCATTCCAGAACCTTACGGCTCCATCAACCATCGTAATCGCCCATTGACATTTCAACTTGCTAATTTGTTCTTATTCCTGATTCGATCAGGCAAATAGACTCCGAGTATTGCCCTCTCCATAGCTCGTTGCTTTATAGGTTACAATGACTTTTATTACGGTATAAGGTCTTGAAGGTCAACCTTAATTTCAGTAATTAATTGTAATGAGCAAATCTATATTTATCGATGAGCAAATATACCAGCAGAGTAGAATTGTATCTCCCCCTGTACCAGGTGTCGTTAGAGGCGACTAAGGTACCAGAACCCATAGATGGCGGTATATCCATCCAAAACAGTGAAGGTCGGGATGGACAGCAGCATTTCCGTCGCGAAAGCTGCAATCTGCGATTGCCAATACGCTTACCCAGCACGGCAGTTATGGGGCAAATTCTGCCATTCTTCGGAGGCCTATGTCCAGCAGTGGACTTCCAATTGCTGCAACGATGATATTTATCGAAAGAATATTGTTTGTGGACTATTTAAAAGTGTCTATGATAAGCGTATTTTAATTAAGACATTTTTGACTTTAACATCGTTACACTGCACTTATTCCTCTAAGTCATATTCTGTTATACCTAAGTCTTTGTGCGAGCTAAGTCTAGAAATGCAGTTTTTACCATCCTCACCTTGACACAATAACGTGCGTATGACATGCAATCTCACACTGACTCACCTACTTGAAACCGACTCGTCACCTTGCTACCAACTTTGTTGTTTTAATATATACTAACACAGTTTGTTTGAACGCGGTAATCTTAGAAACGTTTCAATTGAAATATATTATTTATCTGACGGTTTGTATATAAAATGGATGACGTATACATAAGACATTCTTAATGGTGAAAGATTTTTTGAAAATAGCTTTTGAGGTTAATCGTAGCAAAAAAAAATAATATTTCTTCTTCATAATAGAACTAAGTCCACTTCTATTATAAATAGATTTGGTAACGAGTAAATAAATAAAAATACATCTCCTGGTTTTATCTCTTGTTAGACCAAGTCGACAAACAAGCATACAGTCACAAGAATATCACAAACGCGTGTGCCAACCTTGTGACTTGAAGATCTTATGCTACATTAAATTCACAGCTGTTTGGCGGTAGAAATAGGTAAAAGTGAGGTACCAATGCAATGTACTTATGACTGAGGTTTACCCCATGCAATAATGCCATTTAATTTTTATTTTGTTTATTGGAAATTACAACATGATTTGACATATTACCCAGTGAATTCGCTGCCTATTTCACCCTTTAGTCCGGAACACAGAAATGCAAACTCTGATTTTTGGCGGTAGAAATAGGTGAGAGTGAGGTACTAATGCAAACGATCAATTTTGAGTGCTGTGAGGTACCGGCAGAATAGAATAGTATCTCCCTCTGTACCAGGTGTCTTAAGAGGCGACTATAGTATCAGAAACGACAGATGGCGGTATATCCATCCAAAACATGCAGCTCAAATGCACAGGGCGGGGATAGACCGCAGCATCCCCGTCGCGAAACTGCGCTCTGCGATTGCCAACACGCTTGCCCAGTGTGGCAATTATGAGCAAAAAACTTTCCTTGGCTTATGTTTAACAGTGGACTTTCAATGGCTGGTATGATGATGACAACATGATTACTTCTTAATAGTCTAATTACAAAACATGTTAAAATTTTAAATTAACAAAACAAACAACATCTCATACATTGACTTGACTCCGATATAAGATCCGAGTGAAGTCCTAGTCTAAACGATTTAGCGCCATCTAGCGATCAACAGTGAAAACAATCTCACCGCAGATAAGTGTGCAACCAAACCTCACCATTTATATCCATTCGATACCGCATTCGAACCCCCGACCTGTGTTAATGTACGGATCGCCGGCTTAATGGTCGCCCTCTATTAGTTTTTATTATTCCAACCCTGGTGTTTTCCTTATTCAGTATGGGGAAGCTTCCGATAATATCGCTCGAAGAAACGTCGAATGTTCTTGGGAGTGATAATGGTTTGAGTGAACTCGGTGGCGAGGGACCGAACAGGACCGTTCTGGTCATCTGTCGCAGCGTTGATGTTATTTTGTTTTGTGTATGTCCAAATGGAATAAATAATTAAATTCTTTATTTATCTCTTCACAAATGATAACATGTAAAAGGCTAATAAATGATATAAATATAAAGTTATAAAACATTCGTGGGGGACTAGTCACCTGGAAATGGAAATATACTTAATTTCATTTTTCTTTTTTCATATTTGTTATTTCATTTATGTATTATAATAAGATAGAAAATTATCTTATGTTATGTAACAAATAACAGGATTGGAGGTCTGATGTTCTAAAATATAGCCTAGCCTAGCCTAGTTTACACTTCAGTCTCTCTCAAATGATAAATTCAAAGATTTATTGTATTCGCATTAGAATAAAGTAATTTTGTGGAAAGAAAAATAAATTATTATTTTAATTATTATATCGCTAAGTCGACGAACATCCCCGCAACATATATACTTATCACAAGGATATCACCAGCGCGTAGCCAACCTTGTTACTCAGAAGCGATGTCACATTACCCAGTATTTTCACTTCCTTTCTCACCCTTCAAACCGGAACACAGAAATGCGAACACTGTTCTTTGACTGTAGAAATAGGTGAGAGTGAGGTACCAATACAGACGACCTTCGACGGGCCCGTTGGTACAGATGATGGTGATCCTATCTTGTGCGCCACGGGTCATGGGTTCGATTTCCACCCACAGCAAATATTTATATGATGATATTTGTTTTTCTTTTCAAGCATTATATTCATGGTTCCACTGTTGTTTGATCTTCGAAACACATTGCTTTAAGCAACTTATCTCGGAGTCAGGTCAATGTGTGCAATGTGACAATTGTTTATTTAAAATCTTAACATGTCTTGTAATTAGATTAATTAACGAGGCAATCACATTAAAAACTTAACACGTGTTATAATTTCCAATATACAGAATGAATATTAAATTTGACAACACTTTTCATATCGCCATTAACGTAAAGCCGGCTGGTCGATCCGTAATAAATGTTAAATAATTCCATTCGGATCTGGGCGTTAATGGGTATAGCTTAATTATAATTTCGTCGAAGCTTTCATTGAGTTTGCATGCGTAATTCGGACGCCATTTTGTTGTGATTGGTGGAATCCATTGCGGTTGTTTTATATATTGTTGATGAAT
This sequence comes from Heortia vitessoides, assembly GCA_020976665.1. Taxonomy (NCBI): domain Eukaryota; kingdom Metazoa; phylum Arthropoda; class Insecta; order Lepidoptera; family Crambidae; genus Heortia; species Heortia vitessoides. Next base: position 2,113,702 of record JACJUM010002809.1, read on the forward strand.
GATATTTGTGTTACTTTTTGTTTTAATGAATTAAAACGAATAATATGAAAGTTTGTATGTTTGAACTCTTTCAGGACAAAACAGTTTCACAATTCTACATGAAATTTTGCATAAAGATAGATTATAGTCTGGAATAACACATTAACAAATTTTTAAACCATAAATAATTCAGTTTCCGTGGTATATAGTTAATAGATTTTTTTTGCAAAGTTTTTTGCACGTTGCGGGTTACCTATCACGGTATTTTTGTTTATTTATTTAACTTTTTGCACTTCATAATATATAATGTCAGTCAACCACCAAGCAAAACTAAGAAAAATAGATAAGAAGTTTCAATATACATAGAATAATAACAAATATAAAATCGGAAATACTAAATTATTAATATAAGTAATATTTCTGTGTTTTTTCGAAGTCTACAAAAATGCAGTGTTTAGTTTTTGCAGGTTTCACCTAGGAGTGATATATATATTTATATATTGACGTCCATGCGAACAAAGTCGAAGGCCTATATATAATTTGTTAGACCTATTACAAATGTCATCAGCATTCCTGTGTTCTCGTTTGCCAGATGATGGGCTAATTTATAGAATAAGCAGGGATAAGTAGCTTATAGAACTTATGTTACAACATATATGTATGAAAACAGAGGGAGTACATATATACGAGTATTATCAAACAAATATAGGAAACCTCAAAAGGGGGTAATTTTAACCATAATTGCCGCGCTGGGCAGGCGAATTGGCAATCGCAGGGCACAAATTTCGCAACGAAGATGCTGTGGTCTATCCTTGTTCATTTGTATTGTATTGTAAGATGTGCCGCCATCTGTCGGTTTCGGTACCTTAGTCGCCTCTTACGACACCTGGAACAGGGGGAGATACTATTCTCTGCCGGTACCTCTTGTGTCCTCTTGTGAATGTCAGACCAAATCAACATTCATCTAATCTATATATAAAAACAGAAAATGACTGACTGACTGCCTAAACTATAATAGGTTATGAACTTGAAATTTTTGCATACGGGTTTATTTTATAACGTTGTGCTACACAAAGAAAGAATTTTTGCAAATTCATCCCATAGAGGGGTAAAACGGGGATGCAAAGTTAGTATGAAACTTAAGTGTTTTTGAAGTTATTGAAAATTAAATTCAGTATAAAGATTCATCATTGAAATTCATAAAAAATACGTGTAAAACTTTTTTTCAAAATTATCCCTTTATGGTTAAATGAGGGGTGCACATTTAGTAAGAAAGTTGTCGAAAAAAAGAAACCGCTTCTGCTAGTCATTATAATTGTTTTCGTTTATTCCTACAATGTGCTGAAACACAGACATAGATGTTTTTAATAATAGATTCCTTACTTTGAAATTTTAAAATCTCGTATTTTTTTCCATGTATTTCAAAGAATACAAGGTAGGCTAAAAACAAGAATCCATTATTTACGTCTTGTTTGATAAAAAATACGATAAAAAAATTAAACATAATATATTAAATAAAACATGTCGTGTACACATCTCCTAGGTTACTCTCCTAGGTTCTCCTAGGCTAGGTAATTATGAATATTAGTATGTATCACTATAAGTGCACCTTTACTAAATAAATAAATTAATTAAGGCGGAACTACTTCTGGTCAGCTACTTCATCAAACCAGCCATTAAAAGTCTCGTTGGACTTTGCCTTCCCCAAAAAGGGAGTATGTTGTCCATTATTGCCGCGCTGGGCAAGCGTGTTGGCAATTGCAGAGCACAACTTTCGTGACGGGGAAGCTCCTGCCCACCCCCGCCCTGTACATTTGAATTGAATTTTTCATAGATATGCCGCCACCTGTCAGATCTGGTATCTTAGTCGCCTTTTACGACACCTGGTACAGGGAGAGGTACTATTCTACTAGCTATTTACCTAAATATATAAGCTAAAGCGAATACATTTGTATTGTATAGAAAAATCCAATATAGAGGAGCCAATAAATCCCATTGAGCAGTGCCCGAACAAATTATGGGCACTAAGTGACGACGGGAGGAATGCGAATAAACAGGAAAACAGGAATTACAGGAATCAATAACGGGGGACAACATTACTGGAGATTTATCGGGCTGCCGGCTTATTAGCCGGACGAGACAGTGCGGCCCTGGAATGTAGAGCTTTGAACCGGTAGATAGGGCAACCTAGAAAATACATAATCCGTTTTGATTGTATTGTAATAATTCTTTAAGAAGTGTATGATAATTATGAGAAAGTTGGTGGGAATGTAGTGCTTGAAGCCCATAGATAGGCAGTAGCCAGTCATAATAATGTCATAATTTTCAAATACGTGCGCGTGATTTTTAGATAGGCTTAACAGTTGGAATGTATAGCTTGGAATCGATAGATAGAACACGACTATAAAATAAATATTTTATTCCAAATTTAATAAAACAATTTAAAAATTTGCTAACCAGTATTATGGTCAATAATCCCACGTTATATTTAAAAAATCCTAGGTTCGAATTTATGTAATTTATTTATTTGCATCTTCAATTTAAATTTAGATTTCAAAATGTACAATACTATTTAGATACATGAAATATATATTAATAACTGACAGGTGCAGCAGCGTAGGTGGAAGTGATTAATCCCTACCCAGCGGATAAATTTTTGTTTGTTAATATTTGTGTTTTTTCTGTGTCTGGGTGTTACAAATATCATAATCATCATCATCATACCCCCAAAAAGAAATAAAGAAAGACTGTAAGCGAGTTGACAACCGCAGAGCATAGCTTCACGACTGGAATGCTGCTGCCCATTCCTACCCACTGCATATGAGCCTCCCTATTACGGATGGATATACCGCCATCTATCGGTTTCGGCACTTTCGGCAGGGCACAACTTTCGCGATGGGGATTTTGTTATCTATCCTTGTGCATTTGAAGTACATTATATTGAATGGATTTACCGCCATCTGTCGGTTTCGGTACTTTAGTCGCCTCTTACGACACCTGGCACAGTGGGAGATACTATTCTATTGTGCCGGTACATAGTTAAAATATGTATTCAAGTATAATATTTGTGATTCCTCTGTTGTCCGATGTTCATAACCTAAGCGACTTACCTCGGAGTAAGATTTATAATAAATTGAGGCATATCTATCAGTTTCTTATGTCTACGCTCAGTCTAATATACAAAAGTCTGTGAGAATGCGACAAAGTATCGGTGTATAAAAACCAAATGTTGGCGGCGCTGGCCAGCGTTTAATATACTCCAGTACTGGCGAGCACACAAATGCTTGGCGTGATTTATTCTTTTTTTAAATGCTGATTTATATTTCTTATAATCTTGTCAGAGCCTGTTTGCCAGAATCTTTTTTTGTGTGTGAATTGCTTTGCACAAAATTCACGTACAAAACCGTCAGAAACGTCTGTGAAAAACAAAAGCATATCTATACAACAGGTTCGGATATTTTCTTGGGATTTAATGTAGACCATGTCTTTGTTTTGGAATAAATTTCATTAATTATAAGCTGCACTTATCATCATTACCATATCAGACATTGGAAGTCCACTGTTGGACACAAACCTCACTCTCAAGATAGGAGAAATTTTGGGCATAAGTGCCGCGCCGGGCAAACGTGTTGGCAATCCCAGACCGTATCTTTCGCAATGGGGATGCTGCTGACCATCCCCGCCCTGTGCTACACTGTTTTGAAAACATCAACCGCCCTCTGTCTGTTCAGGTACCTTACAATACCTGTTACAGAGGGAGGTACTATTTCAACTCTGCCAGTACCCTACTTGTGTGTGTGTGTGTGTAATTATAAAAAAATAATTCTAGTTGGATAAATGAATGATAATAATTATTTTATAGATAAAATAAACTAACCCTTATTAATTTTATGTGTGTATGTATAAGTTTGGATGTATATTTATTACTTTTTCACGCTGGAACAGATAAAAAATCCTAATTAAATTTAGCAGAGATTTTAATGATTGTCTAAAGTAACACTTAGAATACAAAGTTCCTAACAACATGTTCCTATGAGAAAGCTCTGGATTTTTATTATTTTTTATAAAATCTAGATTTCTTTTTTGTTTTTATTCAGGTAGAGATTTAGACTTCCACTCAGAATAACAAGAGATTCTCCGATGTAGAGTAAACAGGGACTCCTTTTATAGCAGGCGTAGGCGAGAACTAAAAAACTATAGAAACTTAGCTGTTTTTGAAGTTATTTGAATGAAATACAGCTAGAAACCTTTTTTTGTAAATTCATAAAACATATGTAAAATATTTTATTGAAAATTATCCCTTAAGGAGACAAATGGGGGATGCTAACTTAGTATTAAAGATCATCAACTTAACGAGGGTGAAACCGAGGGGCTCTGCTAGTTATTAAAATGGCCTTCATCAAAGAAAATAAAAGTAATTGGAAATACAAATTCACACACAACATCACACACGTTGACCTGGTGCCCATTGCAGCTGCTGATTGGAAATAAACGGGATTTTTAAATGATTTCATTCAAGGTATTCAGGAATTATGTTGTATAAAAGCCTACTTTCTAGAAAAAATATTAAAAATGCATCTATTCCACCACAAAAGCTTTGAGAGTTTTTATTAAACCAAGTCATTTATTTAACAATAGTAACAAATAATCTACAACGTATCTATTTATTTACATCTCTATAATTATTAACTTCATCTTAGATTATATTGCATACAAGTTGACATAAGATAGACCTCGTACAATATCCGTCTGCATTGATACCTTCCTCATCTATTTATACCGCTAAATAGCAGTGTTCACATAGCTGTTTCCCAGTTTTAAGGACATATAATACTAACATAGTATCTTCAAGTAGCGCGCTAGTGCTATAACGTGCGTCTATAGGCATACGCTCTCAATCACGCGGTTAAAAAAACCTATATTTGCGCATATAAAATAAATATTATTATATATTATTTCTTAACACTTGTCTGCCCACCGTTACCGAACATATGTCTCAGCTCGCCACGGCACAATAAATAAATAGCGCAAATTCCGAAGTGACCACCGCTCCAATAAAGAGTACGGCCGCCGCGAGCCGCATAAACTAAGGCGGCCCACCACCTCTCGCTGCTCCTGGGAATTTGACTGTGGGGGTAAATGGAGCTTTATTTTTGGTGATAACACTTGAGTTTGCGATTGTACTCCTTGATGTTGCGGCGTGTGGTTTACAATCTTCATATGTAAAAATTACGTATCACTGTGTTTGTCCGGCATGAACTTCTAAATTAGAGAAGTGCTCTAAATAATTTGTTGCTTACTGTACTCAGCTTGATCGTATTTGAGGTAGACCTCACGCAAAGGTCTACAATAGTACCTCACTATCATCTTTTTCTACTGCCAGATAGCAGTGTTCGCATTATCATGTTCCGGGTTGAAATAACTAGGTAATGTGGCAATCTTACAGACACAAGGTTGGCAATGTATTAGTGATATTCTTTTGATATAACGATCTATGCGTCTATTACCTGTTGTGATGGTTATTATCACGCCAACTACATGCTTGTTTGTCGACCTGGTCTATTAAAACTTAGACATGGAGGTTTTTTTTCATGATAAATATAGGTTATATACGTACGATAAGACAACGTCAGTCAACTAGTTTGTTTGAAGATGAGATGTAGAAGAATAGATAATATTGAATTACTTTGAAATCAAAATCAAAATATTTTTATTCAATTAGACCTTACCACAGGCCCTTGACTACGATGCTACGACGCTCAGACCGTGTCGCATATCAAATCTCGCATTAATTTCATTATAAAGCAAGCCTGTCTTAAGAAACTGCCATCAATTGTTCTTGTGTTCAAAACCATTTAATCATATACATACAACTTTTGTAAAAATTACAACCTTAATTGTCTAGCTAGTGACAATTGAAACAACTGATACATTATTTTGGTTTTAAATATTTAGTTTCTCCTCGAAACCAATAGATGGCGTTATCCAAAAGAACCTAGATCACCAGCAGCATCCCCGTCGCGAAATTGCAATATTTTCTAACTCTGCTTAGTAAAAAAAGCCTTTTATGATTACTCCTTTTTAGGAATCACTTGGGGACGCCTGTGTCCAGCAGTGAACATCTACAACATCTCATTCATTTGACCTGATTCCCGAAATAAGTTTCTAAAAACACTTATGTTACGGACATTAGACAACAGAAGAATCATAAATACACTACTTTAATACATATATTTAACACCCAGACACAAAAGTAACATGAATATAATCATATACATATTTGTCCTGGGTGAGGATCGAATCCACAAGCTTTGGCGTACAGGATAACTAGCAATTGCGCCATCTGGCCCGTCATCAATTGATATTGATGTACACTAAATGGTAATGGTAAATAATTGTGATCAGCTATAAAAAATCTTATTAGCAAATTTTTTACTAGGTTTACTTATCTAAAATTTAAGTTTTCAAACGTTTAGGTCATTTAATTTAAGACCAAATGGTTTGAATTCATATGAAAAATGTGTTGCCCATAATTGCCGCGCTGGGCGAGAGTAGCGGTAATCCCTGAGCGTAGCTTCGCGACGATAGATCTATTTCAATTTATAGCCGCATTTTTTTTCATGTTAATATATATAGTTGAGATAGAACAACGTCTGACAGCAAAACTAGTACATGTATAGATGTTATTATTTCTACCAATCCAAACAATAAGGTCAAAAGTGGAAACGAAATGGTACCTCGCCATGTCCCGTCCCCCAAGCATGGTTTGTGTCCCATAAATTTAGAAAGCTCGACGCTATCACTAAAAATATATATACTTCCATTGCAGATAAGCGCTATGAATGCAACTCGTCTCTTGCATTCTTGGAATGCTTGCGATGTTGGTGCTCGTATTGTATGGAAGTGGACTACTATTTAATGTTTGTCATGGTACCCAATGACTCTATACAGACAGAGATAAGTCGCTTAAAGCACTCCTGTTACAGACTACAGAGGATTTACAAATATAATACTAAAATTTTACACTCAAACACAGAGCAAATGACTTTTCGTGCACTAAATAGGACTATCAAATGCCGCCGTCGTGCCAAACTAAAATAGTACCTCCACATATACAAGGTGTTATAAGACTAAGATATCGAAACCGACAGTCAGCGGTATATTTATTTGAAACAGCGAAACTTCATCAGAGCATGAGATAGGCAGGAATGGGCAGATACCCCTGACGATTAGTCTTATAGGAAAACTCTTCGGGATGTCCTTGTCAAACAGTGGACGTTCTTCAGTTCTTACGACTTTTTCTGTGCATGATTAATTCTAAGTAACCTAGTAGACCTCCTATAAAAGTCTTCTGCATTGGTACCTCACTCTTACCTATTTCTAATTGCTATATACCGGTTTAAAAGGTGAGTAAGGCAGTAAAATTACTGGGTCATATAACATGACATCTTAGTGGTATCTTTGTGATGACACGAGTATCTAAAAGCTACGGTCACATTTATCATTAAGCGGATTGTATGCTCATAACTTTGAATAAATCCAATCCCACCCATTATCATTATACTAATAGACGATTAGATATAAAAGTAATTAACTAAACATCACAATGAATTTAGAATTGAAAGAATTATGCACGTGCCAAAGTTACAAACGAAGTGACAGATCAAAGTGGAAACACTAGAGATGTGTATACAATAAATTGAAAGTAAGGATGTGTTTTGTTAATTGATTTTCTCTTAGCTAACAATCGTCATCATTATCATTATATCAGCCGTTAGAAGTCCACTGCTGATCATAAGCCAAGAAAGAGGGAATTTTGCCCATAATTGCCGCGCTGGGCAAGCGTGGTGCAATCGCAGAGTGCAGCTTTCGCGACGAGGACGCTGCTGCCCATCCCTGCCCTGTGCATTTTAGCTACACCATTTCGGATGTATATACCGCCATCTGTCGGTTCCAGTACTTTAGTCGTACTATTCGTTAGAGGTACTATTCTACTCTGCCGGTACCTCACGGCTAACAATACATACCAACATTTATCAAAAAAGGGTACTGCGTTTGAGTCGTGACGCGTCACTGAGTGTCAGCGGACATGCTAACAAAGTTGCACAAATTTGGTGTTAAATGGTCATAGCATCATAAAACCAGCTTCATCATTCATCTTCATCAGCATACCAGCCGTTGGAAGTCCACTGCTGGACATAAGTCTCTCCAAGAAAGGAGGATTTTCCCATAATTGCCGCAGTGGGCAAGCGCGTTGGCAATCGTAGAGCGCAGTTTTAGACCGCCATCTGCCGGTTCTAGTACCTTAGACGCCTCTAACGACACCTGGTGCAGTGGGAAGTACTATTCTATTGTGCTGGTACCTCACGGCTTAATGATAAGCATACTTTGTGTTGTGCAAAATCTAATAAATTATAACCTATTTTTTTATTCTAATTTATAAGTCTAACTACCTACGTGTCAAGTTTAATCAAAATCCTTTCAGTCATTCATAGGTTCATTCTTACAAGTTTTCGCGTTTACAGTATAAATAGGAAAAGTCTAATACGAACTGGAACTTAACGGTTGACGCCTGAAAGTTATTAAGAAATTCGCTTTTAAATTAAATTTAATCCAATCCTACCCATAAACTAAATTCATGTATTTTATACTCTATCAACAATAAGATCACATAGACTCGTACACAAAGAAAGTCGTAAAGTCTGTCTCCACAAGAACCAGCCGCAGAGAAGGTACCGCGCGATAAATCAATTTGCAAGCAGGTAACGATCAATATTGCATGCTGCCTTATATCGAGGACGTCGCGTGTCGATCGCTGATACTAAATAATTCTTATTTTGTTTCATGACGCCAGTGCTAGTACAGAATTGGTGGAAAACATTTTCAGCATAATTGTTCTATTTCCCTTGAAATTATTAGTGATCGACCGCCGGCTAAAATTTGTTCATAATAAATGAAATCTTGAAAAATTGTTTTATTAAATGGCGGCACGCTAATTTATAATTTTTTAATTCTTTTATTAGATCAGGACGACAACCAAGCACAGAGTCCGCGTGAAAGTAAGCATCACCGCAGCCTATAGATAATATCACAAGGATATCACTAACGCGTTGATAACCTTATGACTTGAGGATGTTATGCCACATTACCCCGTGAATTTACAACCTCTCTCACTCTCTATTTGGCGGTAGAAAGAGGTACTAATGCAGACGAGCTTTGTAAGACGGCTACCTTTAGTAAATTAGTCCGTTAAAGATAAAAGATAATTGACAGCTGTCAATATTATTCTCCTAAATATAAAAAGAATTTAGCTTTAACTGTCTCAAATTTTATGTTTATCCGTTCGCTCAATTTTCTTTAAAAAAAAGGATAAAACATCCGCTTCGCTTATTATTAATATAGATTAATTATTCATTATTATCATATCAGTCACTCTAAGTCCACAGTTGGACATAAGCCTCCCTAAGAGAGTGGAAATTTGCCTATAATTGCCTCGCTGGGCAAGCGTGTTGGCAATCGCAGAGCATAGCTTTCGTGACGAGAATGCTGCTGCCCATCCCAGCACTATTCCACTTTAACAACATAAAAAAATATATTTCACCGTTTTGTCTTCTCTCGCTGACGGACATTCAGCTTAAGCAACAAAAATTCTGCTTTTGTATTTTTGAAACATTCAAATGATTCATTATCTATAATTTTGATTGTCAGAATTATTATTAATAACACGCTCTGCGTACGTAAAACTATAACCACGAGAAAACGTTCTTATCTTCTAAACAAAACATTAACATTTTTTGCGCTCGGACATCAAATACTGAAACCGCGTACCTCCGAATTCGCGTATAACGGGGTATCGTGAGCCGTGAGGTACAGAGTAGCGCACCTCCCTCTGTATCAAGTGCCGTAAGAGGTGGCTAAGGTACCAGAACCGACAGATGGCGGTATAGCTATTTGAATCAGTGTAGCTCAAATGCGTGGAGATGGGCTTCAGCATCCCCATCGCGAAAGCTGCAGTCTTCGATTGCCAACACGCTTGCACAGTGCGGTATTTATGGTCAATATCCCCACTTTCTGAGGAAGGCCTATGTCCAACAGTTGACTTCTAATGGCAAATATGATGATACTATTTTCCTAAAGCATAGCATAGCATAGTCTGTAAAACCACATGCAAAATGGAAACAGACGGAAGGTTGCACTCTGACCTTATTAGGCAACGTACTTGACTTCAGCATTGATTTCAGTTTCAGCAACAAAACCTAATCAATGTTTTATTAGTCTGCCAACTGAAAACCGCCGATCCAACAAGCCATTGCAATATCCAACGGTTTACGATTGGGAAATTACCTGAACTGCTCACGCTAGGAACATTAATATTTTATGTACTTATTCGAATGCCTGGATTTCTAGATTAGGTTCAATTTGAGTAATAAAAGTTTGAAAGGAAACCACTATTCAGAAATCCAAGATAAACTAAAAAATGTGATTCAATGTAATAATTCTTTTAAAATGTATTTTACATGGAAAGTGTTGTTTTGCATTAACTATTAGCCTGTGTTACTTTTTGACATATCGACCGTCATAAATTTAATTGTCGTGAAAGACAATGTACAGTTTTTTAGGAAGAACGAAGACTAAAATAAAAATAATCATTTTGTTACAACTTTATTTCATTTTATTTGAAAAGATATTTTTAATTATATTTCAGCTTTTTTACCAATATCATTGAAATTGAATCCGCTTTTACTTGAAACTATTAATAAATAATAGTCTGAAATATTTGCTGATATCTCCTTTACGCTAATTGGATTTCTTGCTGTCGATATGTATTTTAGGGTATTTATTTATTACATTATTAATACAATTCCAATCGGATGCAACGCGAGAATGAAAATAATTACTGATATGAGTCTATAATGAATGTATGCATGTATTTACACATTTTTTTTATTATAGATCAATAAGTTATATTAAGTAGTTTTATTATACATAAGTAGTGAAAAAACTTCAGTAGGTTAGGTCATATTACCCATCGGAATCCACTTCTGGACATAAGCCTCATCAAGTATGGTAGAATTTCGCCCATAATTGTCGCGCTGGGCAAGCGTGTTAGTAACCGCGATGGTGCCGCCCATCCCCATCCTGTGAATTTGAGCTCGTCGATTCTCGGATGGATATATCACCATCTGTCGGTTCTGGTACCTTAGTCGCCTATTACGACACCTGGTACAAAGGACGGTATTATTCTAATATGCCGGTACCGCACGGCTACTTGGTACCTCACTCAAACATATTTCTACTGCTATACAGTTTTCATTGCTGTTTTCCGGTTTGAAAGGTGAGAGAGACAGTGAAAATACTAGGTAATCCGTACTAATATTATAAATGTGAAAGTAACTCTGTCTGTCTGTCTGTTACGCTTTCCCACTTAAACCTCTAAACCGATATTGATGAAATTTGGCACAGACAATGTTTAGACTCTGAGTAGGGACAGTACTAGTACACAGGCTATTTTTTAATTCGAAAAAAGGGTTGTGAGCGGTCGAAAGGGGGGATGAAAAGTTGTATGGAAGTATCGCTATTTTTGGAGCTAGAGACTTGAAACTTATTTTTCAAGCCATTGATTAGATATAAATAAGCATGACATTCAAAGTTTATACCCAAAAAAAACTATTCCACGCGGACGAAGTCGGTCACAGCTTGTAAATTTATATGTGTGGGTGTGGTGTATGTGTATTTATTAGTAGTAGTGAGGGAACAAAAAGGAAATAATCGAATAGTGTTCGATTCCAATGAACTTCGGCGATAAAGAATTCGAACTTCTGATAGGTAATCAAGCCCATTTAAAAAGGATTGGTACCGCGTGAATTGACGACCACTTCGACCTGTTCAGAGTGGTACCGGAGCTGATAAGTCGTTCACTACCCGTAGCCCCAAGACATGAATCTTCGACAATGATGACTCCAATTTTCGTTTAAATATTATAAGGACAAACTAGCCAACGCGTTACCTAGTGGAAAAGTAACCCCCGTCGCGATAGCTGCGCTCTGCAATTGCTAACACGCTTGCCAAGTCTGGCAATTATGACCAAAGAACCTTCTTTTTTGAAGATGCTTGTGTCCATCAGTGGACTTCCAATGGCTGATAAGATGAAGACGATGAAGTATTCGTCAATTAAAAAAAAAAACGTGTTCAGTATTTTCAGTGGACGCGCCTGAAAAAGACAGTCATCGAGAGTAAACAATAAACATTTGGAATGGCCGCTATATACAGGGTGCGGAATAAAATCAGCATTAATTCGTGCGCGCGACGTAGGTAATGGTCCACTTTATCGAACAGCCTGTATAATGCTTATACGGGGTGGAATTAATCGAGTGACACATTCCGTCCATTCAATTGTGTCAATTGTGATGGATTTTTGTTTTCCACGTTTACGTAATCTATAATGGATGTTAAGCAATTGAAGTGGTGTCGTGATCAGGATGGGTGACCGTGAGTCAATTCAATGACTAATGATTTTGCAGGTAACTAGCTGTGCCCGCGACTTCGTCCGCGTAGAATAGTTTTTTGGGTACCTATACCTCTTTACCTTAATTTGAATGTCCTGATTTAATTATATTGAATCAATAGCCTGAAAATAAGTTTTATGTTTCTAGCTCTAAAAATAGCGATATTTTCATACTACTTTTCATACCCCTTTTTGACCTCTAACACCCCTTATTTCGAATTTAAAAACAGCTTATGTCCATTTTCAGGGTCTAAAGGTTGTCTGTGCCAAATTTCATCAATATCGGTTGAGAGGTTTAAGCGGGAAAGCGTAACAGACAGACAGAGTCACTTTCGCATTTATAATAAGGACTATTAAGGATATTTTCAAGCATTTACACGTGCACTACTCATAATAAAATTAAAACGCGGTTTATTTAACTATTTATATTTTTTGTTCGACGTTTCGGCTACCTTTCGGCAACCATTTCTTTTTCATCTCTTGTCTGATGTCTGTGTCACAAGTGTTCTAAGCAACTTATCCCGGAGTTAAGTCAATAAATGAGATGCGGTGAGAGTTTTTTTATATACTGTTGCGAATACAATTTTCGGTAAAAATCTTTATATATATAAATATTTAGTACCACGTTGCTTGTCCGGTATGAACTTATAAACTACTGAATCGATTTTAATAATTTTTTGCTTACGTACAGTTTCATCAAAGTAGATAGATAAGTTATTTTATATCTCAATTTACAGCACAATATTTTTTTATTAAAAACATATTAAGACAGATATTAGGAGAAAGATCATTGATGATACCATTACAAATATTTTTGAACTTTTTAAGTGTAATAATTGATGGGTCCGATAGCGCAGGTGGTAGTGATCCTATCTTGTGCGCCGAAGGTTGTGGGTTCGATCTCCACCCAGGACAAATAATTATATAATGATATTTATGTTTGTTCTGTGTCTGGGTGTTAAATTTATTTATTGAAGTAGTATATTTGTGATTTCTATGTTATCTGATGTCCGTAACACAAGTCTTTTAAGCTACTTATCACATCAAGACAATGTATGAATTTATTATTATTACACATCATCTATAACAACAGTATTATTAAGAACATTGAACGTGAAAATCATCATCATAATCATCAGCCATAGTACGCCCAATGATGGACACAGACATCCCCAAGAAAGGGGGATACTTGCCCATAATTGCCGTGATATGCAAGCGCAATGTCAATCGCAGAGCGTAGCTTCGTGCCGGCAATGCTGCTTCCCTTTCCTGCCCCGATATACCGCCATCTATCGGTTGCGGTACCTCAATTGTTTTTTCCGACACCTGGCACAGGGCAGCTACTATTCTACACTGCCAGTACCTCACGGCTGACGTGTATATATGAGCAAATATTAAGAACTCAATTTTCCAAAGCAATCATCTTTACAAAAAAGTAATCATAATTTACAAGTAGAAAAAAAAACGGAAGAAAAATTTTCAACAATTTCCTTAAGTAATTCGTTGAAATACTAGGCATAATAAAACACAAAATCTTCATTATACTCCGGCCGCATTTTGTATGTAAAAACTTGACAAAACTTATCTCCAAGAAATATCTGAAAATTGATCACTGAAACGACATTCGTGACTTAAAAAGAAAAAGGGAAGAGGTGATCTGCTGGTAAATTAAAAACGCCGCGGGGCGATTGGGTAATACGGCTGCGAGTGCGGTAGCAGGTGAGTAGGGGGTTTGGATCTGGGTACCTCTAGAATATATTTAATAATATAATTTATACTAAACTTTATTATATTATTTTAGGAGTATTAAAAAATGCTGAAATACATTTAAGATAATATTTACTAGCAAATATGGACTTTTCTCAGGCTTTACGTGCATTTTTCCCATACTGGGTAACTGCACCACTATTGTGTTATCGAGACCTTGGCAGACAAATTTTTCATAGTGTTCTTTTTGTGCAAAGGAAACAGCGTTATTTCTTCAAAAGGTACCTACAAAAACTCTATAGTCAAACTTTTAGTTTGAAGCAATCTATACAGAAAAATATACTTAATTAGTCAGAATAAAAAGAGGTTTTATGCATTACTTACCTTACCTTACACCCACAACCTTTAGCGTATTAGACAGTAAAAAAAATTCTCATGGCGTCACCTGGCCTGGCTATATAACATAGTGACTTAATATTTGCTAGAAAAATTCCACTTGTTTCTTTCTCAAGTTTCTTTTGTCATTCTCAGGTTTCAAGCGGGACTGGAACCTGCATCAGTCCAATGCCGGAGGATTGAATTACCGTTGTGCTACTGAGACCTTCTGTCATCTTATTACAAATAACAAAAATCGAGCATACAGCGATTAAAGTCTAATCGTTAACACCCATTACTTCCAACAATCTTTTAAATCGCTCGTACTCGGTGGTGAAATTTAGTGATGTCAGATAGCCTATTGGGCCATGAGGGTTATTAATATTTTCACGCAATAAAATTATTTTACCTTAATTAATAATTTTATTATATTGTTGCTTTTTAAATATTTATTACTGCCGTGAGGTACCGGCAGAAAGGTTTCGTAAGAGGCGACTAAGATACCAGAACTGACAGGTGGCGGTATATCCATCCGAGACAGTGTAGCTCAAATACAGAGGGTGGCGATAGGCAGCAGTATCCCCGTCATGAAAGCTGCGCTCTGCGATTGCCAACACGCTTGCCCAGCGCGATAATTATAGGCAAATTCCCCCTTTCTTGGGGAGGCCTATGTCCAGCAGTGGACTTCCAATGGCTGCATATGGACTTCAAATGGATAATGATGACTGTTTGTAATTATTATGTATTGAGTAACTTTAGATTACTAGGTTGAAAATAGAAGCTTTATCTTTCAAATAAGTTTATTAAAAAATATAGCGGTAAACAATTTAATCATTAAAAAACAAAGTGTTTTGTTTTTTAATTTGACATGGGGCCTTCGTCACCACCAGTTCTAATAGATTCTTTTTTGGATAATCGTGTCATGAATTTGCAGTCACTTTCATATACCAATCTAGAGATTGATGTCTAGTTGTCAAGTCATCTGTGTTTATTATTTTAACAATTAGGCGTTCACTATTCATAATAAAACTACACTTTTAACGGTTTTGAAAAGGCCTTTTATAAATTTATTAATTATTTTTCTATAATTTTTAAATTCTACGATATAAAACTTTTGCATGTGACTATATCACTTACAGTCATTTTTAAAAATATTCACAAATTGCAATTAATGTTCATTCTGTTTTATATATTTTTACATCAAAAGAAAGAATAAAAATTGACAAATAAATACAAAATACAATAAAATATTTTGAAAAATTGTCACAACCCTAAAACGAAGTCACCAGTGTCATAAAGCCTGGAATGAATACAGGTCCGTACTCGCAAGATTAAGGCCCCAGGGCCCCACCTTTGTTCCCTCACCGGCGCAGCGCGGATATGTTTGGGTCCCTAATTAAAAAATGCGCCTCTGCAACAATATACAATGTTGAAATGCAGATAATAATTGTACTAGAACATAATAAAAAAACACTCAACATCCCCTTGACCTAACCTGACTTCGTGATAAATAGCTTAAAACACATGAGTTACGAGCGTCACACAACAGAGTAATCACAAAGGCAAGAAATCACGATCCCCACTCGTTTCATACATTTATATTATAAATATTGATATTTTTTTCCGAGTCTGGGTGTTAAATTTGTTGCACCGCAACACGTGTGCTTTGAGCGACTTATCTCGGATTCAGGTTTATCGCATCATGTTATGTCAACTATAGTTATTATTGTATATACATAATTACTGAAATAAAATGTCACAAACCATATCACAAGCACCACAGACCACCATAATCTAAATTAGAAACATCAATACCTATACAGCCTCCTCGAAATAACTCATCATCTTTATGGCAACATAAAAATAATGTCGTCGGAATTTTATGATTATAACTCATAATAATCACGACCCCTAAAACCGGTACGGTATATCGGTAGTTATTCCTTGATTAATACCGCCGCTAATGCTGGATAATGGGAGACGGATGAGGTATTACAAGATAGTAGCAGCATTATCGTAAATTGTTATGATACTTTTTGTTTGGTCTTATGCTCATCGATGTCAATAGTCGAGTACTTTCACACATCTCTCGCATTTAATATTTGACAGCGATAGAATTCATCAGTGTTCGAAATTCGAATTATTTGTCAATTGATTCCTAAACGTAACAACACTAGTGGAAAAAAAAGCATGTGAATTTTTGGCGCCGTTTTCAAGATGCAGCGAATATGTGTTGGTTATTTTATTAAGAAAACGATTTTAAAGTTGTAATTACTGTTTTTTAATTAGGATTAAGGTTCTTCTGATTATTGTTTGTTGTCTCCTTGTCTTCTGATCCACGCCAGACATGGAAACTTCATGAAAGCAGACGGGTACATTAAGGGAATCCTATTAGTTATCCAAATGACACTTAATTATTTTAAATTTAAAAAGCTTTACATGGAAGTTGATAGTGGACGCTTCCACTAGCATCACGCATTCAAAAGCAGATCAATTTTTCGATTAATTTGGGAATTTAAATATTATAAAATTTTAAAATTAAGCATACAATTGAGAAGGCGATACAAGTGAACTTTAAATGTAGTTTCTTTACTTTCAGGTAAATGTGTAATTAGAATAGTTAATTTATATATGATACAATATTGTAATAAAAGTGATAAATAAAACATATTTTCAGAGAAACAATTTGTGGTTTGTTTTGAAAATCCTCTATAGTGTTCTTTAGCTGTGAGGTACCAGCAGATTGACCACCCTCTTAGGTGTAAAAAGAGGTGACTAAGGTACCAAAACCAACAGATGGCGGCATATCCATCCGACTTGGATGGATATACCGATGGACTTGGATGAATATTCCTAATATGTGTATTGTTTGCCATATTTTTTGTTCGTCAAAATATCATTTGATACCATTATCATTTAATTATATGAGAACACTTAATACTTTCGGCCGACGACTCTTTTGAACTTTCCGTTACGTTAGAGTTGTGGAGTAACATAGTTTTTTTTATGTACACAACCATTAACTCAAAGCGCACAACACACAGACATCCCAAATTGATTGGAACAAAGAAGGGCCGAGAACAGCGGTATTACCCGATAGGTCCAGCAAACGGGCCGCCTTTACGACCAACTACCGCTCAGTTACCCGATCGCTATTAGCTTTGGTAGGGAAGTAACCGCGCCTGGTATCGATGGATATGGCAATTCGAATATATACTATTTTCTTTTCGACTCTAAACAGAATTTGAAGAAGTAATGTATGTTTTGCTGCTTTCGCATTGCTGTGTTCGGTTTAAAGGCCAATTTTTTATAAATGATTCTGGTAACACTGGTTGTCAGGGTCATCGTCATTTGTGTAAAATTGTAATAAGCAAATCTATATTTATGGATTATTTTTTAAAGATATACTTGACTTTGAAAGAGTGGGAGAGGCAGTGAAGTTACTGGGTAATGTGATTTATTATCTTCAATTCACAAGGTTGGCAACACGATAGCGTCTATAGGCTGCAGTGACGGTAAAAGCTAGCACATCAGAAATCATTTGACAGTTTCACAGTTTTCAGTAATTTCACTGCTTCTTACTCTGCTATTTAGAAGTAGTATAAGTGAGCGTAGCTCATGCAGACGATCATATTGCTAATAAAAGGAATATCGTACCAACTTAAGCTATGAAACCTTTGAAGCTTTTGCACGCGTTCGAATCAAGAATGTAGAGACCCGTGAATAAACCAAAGTTTCCGGCAAAGCCCAGCAGATTAACAAGATAAAATTGTAGTGGGCAGGGCACTTATATTGCAGAACCGATGGAGTTATAAGTTCCTAGAATGTAGATGAACAATTGTTGCGTTGGATGTCCACCTACAAAATTGTCAGACAATCTGAGGCCACATATAACCAGTCCAAAAAACTTTAGTAAAGCCCAGTGGACGTCCTTAAGCGATGACACGATGATAATGAAAAATAACCTGCATAATTTAGTTTTGCACTGAGTCATTGGCAGAGTAAAACAGTATCTCCCTCTAGACCAGGTATCGTCACAATAAGGTACTAGAACCAGAAGATGGTGGTATACCCATCCGAGACAGTATAGCTCAAATGCACAAAGGGTGGTCAACAGCCGTCCAAGTTGCGAAAGCTGCGTTCTACGATCACCAACACGCTTGCCCTGTGCGGCAATGTTGGGCCAAATTCTCACTTTCTTGGGGAGGCCTATGTCCAGCAGTGGACTTCCAATGGCTGTAAAGGTGGGCATACACGATCCTTCATATCGTCCAATCGGCTAACGCTACTGATTGGATCATTTAGAACTTACTATACGTGCGAGTTGATTGGCATGGCAGTTACTGCGTAATTGTGTACTGCATTACTGCGTAACTGTCATATCAATCCACTTGCACACACGGTAGATTTTAACTGATCTAATCATGCTAGTCATACTGATTGAACAATAGGATGGATCGTGTATGCCCACCACAACAATGATGATAGTTTAGGTATAAACTGCCGCGTCCAAGTATCCAATACGCTCACACATCTGCCAATACGCCATATCTTGCGAGCACGTAAACAGAGGTCGATCGTAAAAGAGAATGCGTCCGTCTGTATTACGGTTGGCCACTATTTATGTATCGATCAGAGCTGGTACACTCTGTCCGGTAATTGTTAATGAGCGGCGAGGGGATTGGCAGAAAGATACACAAGAAACAGCAAATTAGAAAATAGTTTTCGGAATGAAACGCGCAATTGGATCAATAGAGGCGTCAAACAATATCATCTTACTAATAAATGGATAGATGAATGGATTTTAGATGAGGTATACAAGGGTCGTTTGCATTTGTACCTCACTCTCACCTATTTCTACCGCCAAATAGCAGGCGGACTGGATGCTAGTTTTATCGAACTGGTCTAATAAAAAAGTATTGCTTGAACTGCACAGTTATAAGACACAGGTGTGTTAACTTGAATATATGATGTTGCGAGATTGTGATTTACCAGTAATTTCACTGTGTCTCTCAATCTTCAAACCGGAACACAGCATGCGAACACAAGTAATGCTCGCATGCTGGCGGTAGATTGGGTGTTAGATATAGGTGAGAGTGAAGTACCAATGCAAACGACTTTTTGTATGAGGTCTACTTCGTGTTATCGAAAAATCGAAAGCATGTACATGCAAATTCAATATTGTCATTGAAGTTTTCGAACTGCGCATAGTAATTTCAGATGCTGTAAAAAATTTAATAATTTAATGCTATATAGGTAAGAAGTATATGTAGCAATGCCTATTGTAGAGAAACCTTTTACAACGTCAGGAATTTTATTTCGAATGTGTATTTCAAAGTTTACGCGTCTGATAGTTATTCTCTGGATTTAGACTTGACCACTATTAGAAATTGACTGTTATTTAGCCCTTGGAATCTTACCATGAAACCTTATACGATACAACCCTTAAACAAAATATTTATTTTATTGAGTGTCAGGGATTTCGAGGTTTATACTTATTTCTCAATTTTAATATATTATATATAAAAACTTTGTGGCACGTGGTTTTTCCGCGATGGACTCCCAAACTTGTAATCAAAGTTTGCTCACAGTGTGCAGTTTGATCCAACATATGAGATAGGATAGTTTATATCTAAATTTATAGTTGTAATTTTTATTCATTGTAAAATTTTTTTATATATAATATTCGTTTATGAAATAAGATAAAGTTATATTTTTCAGTGGGTGCCATAAGATTCTAAAAGATGGCGGTGTAAGGAAAATTAATATCGATATATTTAATCGAAAACGGTTAACCGCCATTTTGCTAGTCTGTTTTATCAGTATGTATTGTCTACTATATTTTAAGGCTATCATTTCACTATCATATTTATATATTATAAAGTCAGCGATCAAGCATACGGTCCGCTTATGGTAAACGTGACCGCAGCCTGTAGACGTTTGTGTCATCATTTGGATATCACTAGTGTGCCGCCAACCCTGTGAACTAAAGATACTATGTCACATTTACCCAGTAATTTCAGTATCTCTCTCACCCTTCAAACCGGAACACAGCAATGCAAACACTGATAATTGATGGTACTATGAAGTCTTACTTAGATACACAAACTACAAATTTCTACTGACTTTTCCACCCAAAGGTACCTGGAATAGATCGCTCCATGCGAAAAGGTCGGTCGTTCTGTCTTAATTTTTAAATCTGTGTCCATTTTTCTCTGTTTCTTTTTCACTGGTGTACTATTATAGTGTATTGTTATTTGTTCGCAATTTTCTATTTATGCATTTTATTTATTACGTTACATTAGAATCCGTTTATT
Source organism: Heortia vitessoides (assembly GCA_020976665.1). Classification (NCBI taxonomy): domain Eukaryota; kingdom Metazoa; phylum Arthropoda; class Insecta; order Lepidoptera; family Crambidae; genus Heortia; species Heortia vitessoides. The sequence goes on from JACJUM010002809.1 coordinate 2,134,585, forward strand.
ATGACCCCGCCTATATGAAACCACTGCTTAGTATGAAGTATTTTAATTTTTTTTTTATTTATTTAACTTTATTGCACAAAATATTACAAAATGTACAAATGGCGGACTTAATGCCAGATGGCATTATCTCCCAGTAAACCATTACACAAAACAGAAAAAAAATATATATAGTGGTATATATAAAGTATGTGTGAAGTTTGGTTTTCACACCAAATTCTTAGCAACTTGGTGAGATATCAAATTTGATGAATCAGCTGTGAGGTACCGGCGGAGCAGAATAGTACCTTCCCCTGTACCAGATGTCGTAAAAGGCTACTAGAGTACCAGAACCGACAAAAGGCGGTATATCCATTTGCCAATACGCTTACCCAGTATGGCAATTATGGGCAAAATTCCCCCTTTATTAGGGAGGCCTACGTCTAGCAGTAAACTGCTGGTGGCTAGTATGATAATGGTCAGATATTAAGACATGTCGCTCATTATGACCCTTAATAATTATAGTGACTGACTTGCTTCCATTTTCGTGACAACCTCTCTCCTTGCAACTACATTGAGCGTACGCGTGTTTTATCGATTCATAGTTAATTATACACATACGTTTTGTAATATGTCTCCTTTATTAAACTAAATACCTTAAAAATACTTAGTTACTCTTACAAATGATTTAAGTGTTTACTTTGTATGAACCGTAAGGTACAGTAGAATAGTACCTCCTTCTGTATCAGGTGTCGTGAGAGGCGACTCAGGCACCATGACTGATGATGGTATAATCTAAAATAGTGTAGCTCAAATGCAGAGGTGATGGCAGCAGCATACCCGTTGCTAAAGCTGCGCTCTGCGGACGCCGATACGAGTACCCAGAGCGACAATTATAGCCAAAATTCTGCTTCTCTATGGCTGATAAGATGAAAATGGCGCTCATCAAATCTAGGCGGCTAATCGAAACTCAGCTCGATTTTTGCGGTCGCTATATGAATATTAATGGGGGGAATATTTCGTTGATCTTAAGCGAAATGACGATAATATGCGCGGCGGTTTCTTGCCGGCGAGTTACTGCCGCTAATTTATGCTGGGGCACGAACTATAGCATTTTAACTCCTTCGAGGGGCACGCGGGAACAACGGGCTAAGTCGTATTTCACCGTTTTTATTGACTAACACTTCCTTTTTTTTTTAATTACACGAATCTCTTGGATTTTGGTTGGAAGGAGCTTCTAAGGTTATCCTTCTTTATTTTTTTCTTGTCTGAGATGTGAAAACCCAACTAGGGTGTGTTTTGTTATGTTTGACGGAAATCAGTCCAAGATGACCGCCGTTGCAGATTACACATTTTATCACTATATTGGAATTAATGAAATGGATGGCTTGTGTAATACTATTAAGTTATTTATTATTCATGAAAGTTATCTATTATCTTGTTTGATTTGATATTTAAGATTAGTACATAACTAATAAAATAGTACATATTTTTATAAAAAAAGGTTTTGCCGTGTCTAACCGGCAGAGAAGAATAGCACTTCCCCGTGTACTAGGTGTCCATCAAAAACGCCGTAGCTCAAATGCATCAAGGCGGTAACGGGCCGCAGCATACCTGTCTGCATTCGAAACTACGCTCTGTAATAACCATATTGCTTGCCTAGCGCAGCAATTGTGGATAAACTCCCTCTTTCTTGGGAAGGCCTAAGTCCAGCAGTAGACATTTTTTGGGTACTATGATGATGATGATGAGAAAAAAAGGTTAATGTGTGAACAATCTTCGCATGCAATTTATCGTATCTGACATAGCCTTAACATTTGAGTTCTACTTCAGATTGTCAAATACAATTTGGTATGATTTGGCTAAGTCTAAAACTAACTATTCAAGATTATCATAACAGCCATTAAACGTTTACTGCTGAACATAAGCTACCCCAATAAAGGGGGTATGTTGCCCATAATTGCCGCGCTAGGAAAGCGTGTTGGCAATCGCAGAGCGCAGCTTTCGCGACGGGGATACTGCTGCCCATCCCCGCCCTATGCATTTGATCTGCACAGTTTTAGATGGGTATACCGCTACCTACCGGTTCTGGCACCTTAGTTGCCTCTTACGACTCCTGGTACAGTTGGAGGTACTATTCTACTCTGCCGGTACCTCACGACTGAAATTGACTATTATTTTCTTATTATTATCTTTTGTATTTAGTAATCTTTATTTTTATTGTATAGTATACAAACGATTAGACGTAATGATAGGCCTTGTCAATACATAGGTTATTGCTCACAAACCTTCAAATGAATTCAAAAGAATACCCGTTTACCTAAAGTTTGAATTTTCAACTTACACCGTTTCTCTTATCCGCGCTTTAGTGGCGATCCGGCTTAACCGAAGCCAAAAAGTGTACAGTCACGCCTCGAAGCCTCCCCGCCCACCACTCGCTCCCCTCCCCCTCCCCGCCTGTCCGGGCTAACTTCATAAGACTATGAATTTAAATACGTTAGTCGATGTCAAAGGGTCCTCGTGTTGCATCCATTAGGTGTAATAGAATGACGCTTTACTATGAAAAGGTCCAGAAGAGCCTAATAGAAACTGACCTTCATGGGACATTTTTTTTCTAATAAATAAATTCACATAACATGTCATACATTGACCTGAATCCGATATAAGTCGCTTTAAGTACTTGGGTAACGGACATCATACAACAGAAAAAGAATCACAAAGACAATACTTAAATACATGTATTTAATACCTAGACGCAGAAAAAACACAAGTATCGTCACATAAATATTTATCCTAAGGGGGGTTCCCACCCACGCCCAGATAATGCAGGGAAGAAGCAAATACTATAGAATTACTAGGTGATTTATTAATTACATAACTTTGATAGCGACTTATATACTTACTTATATGGTAAACCCTGATAAACTCCTAATAGTGCTACGGCTGACTACGAACGCGTAGCTCATTTCGTAGTACGCTCCGCAGAACCAAGACCCACCATGCATCTGAGCTGTCTTTGCTACACGTAATATGATCAACTTACTCGTAGTTATAAAATTCCAAGTTTATTTACAGTTATTGTTTTCTTTTAAGACAGAACGTCTAATGGTATATTAACTTGCATAATTATATTAAGATTTTTCTTATATTTTAAATATTTTTCATTCTTACTATTAGCCACACGATGGGAAATTAGAATAGTTATAATACTGCAAAAAATATTTTAATATACACACTGAGCTTTTCGTAGTATCAAACCATTTCAGGTCACCTCCAAGCGCGAAATTGCCAAGGCGCCATTTTATGCACCCTGCTTGAAGAACTTTCCTTATCAGCGACGGATTGTTGGCACAGCGTGTAAAAATATTCGGAACACGATCCAACTTAATGTTTGTTAATTGGCTGCGGGCGCTGTCGATTTTGTAGTCATTAAATATTTCACTCGAATAAAACATAACCTCACTTCAATTTCGAGATCGAATTACAAAAATGAACCTCACAATGTATTGGTTTAATTTCATTCGATTAAGTTCAGCGTGCAGATTGCTTCATAACAGCCATTCGAAGTCCACTGCTGGACATAGGCCTTCCTAAGTAAGGGGGAATTTTCCCCATAATTGCTACATGGCAAGCGTGTTGGAAATCGTACAGCGCAGCTTTCGCGACGGGGATGCTGCTGCCCAACCCCGCCCTGTGCACCTGGGCTGCTTTGTTTCGAATGGATATACCGCCATCTATCGGTTCTGGTACCTTAGTCGTCTCTTACAGAGAGAGGTGCTATTCTACGCTGCCGGTACCTCACGTGCACATTTACAAATTTCTAAAATCGATTAATTTTAGTAGAGTTCCTGTACTTCTGTCAACCTCCCATTGTCCAGTACAGGGCAGGTGACAGAGGTATAGGAAGGCGCTATATTTATCTAAAACAGCATAACTTAATACGACAGAGCGAAGATAAGCAGCGACATTCTTATCACATATATTATTTTTCATTACGCGTGCCAGTAAGCGCTCCTACAGACGCTCGTGATATCACAAGGATATCACTAGCGCGTTGCCCAACTTGAGACTTAAAGATATTATATCACATTACCCAGTAATTTCACTGTCTCTTTCACCCTTCAAACCTGAACATATGCTATTTGGCGGTAGAAATTGGTAAGAGTGAGGTACAAATGCAGACATTTGTATGAGGTCTAACTTGAATATGTGGCTATGCTCTGCGATTGTCACCACCCAACGCGGACATTGTCAGCTTTCTTGGGCAGGCCTACGTAGCCAAACTTACCTGCCCAAAAAAGCCTACAATAAATGAAGCCAGCAGTGGATATTCTAGAATGCTATGATGATGATCACAGACACTTTTAAATCAACAAAATGTTACATTTAAAAGTTGTTGCTACAACTCAAGTTATCCAACTTAACTAGCTTAAAAATGCAAAAAAAATATACAAAGAACGGCTCCGTTGAGGAAAGAACCTTATAATTAATTTCTAAACGTATATATAGAGAATATTTGCGTTTCATATTTTAGAGCATATTTACGGCTTTCGCGACAGATATGCTGCTGCCCATCCCAAACCTATGCATTTGAGCTGCACTATTTCGGATGGATATACCGCCATCTGTCGGTTCTGGTGCGTTAGTCGCCTCTTACGACACCTGGTGCAGTGAGAGGTACTATTCTACTCTGCCGGTACCATCATTTCCTGAAAAAGGTCTGATTATTCATATTTTTATTTTGTCAATTTTTTTTTATATTGTGATATTATAATGTACATACAATCCGAAAGTTTCTCTCTTCTATCACCAAATCCAATCTTTCTATAGCGATGTTAGTTTGTATGGCAGAACAACGTTTGTCAGATCAGTTGGTAAAATTTTATATATATGATGTATTAAAAATTTCAAGAACAAACAAAAGTTTTTGCATTAAATTTGCCTTCTATATATTTGAATTGTCTTGTAAATAAATATATATAATATAAAAAAATCACATCACAAATAAGATTTAATTGCAGTTCTCAACAAACAAATCCCTAAAATTTGTTTCACAAAGCACCCAATAAATTCACTCGCAAAATCACTTCAGTAACGAATACATGAACGTACGTCTTCAAATTCCCGTATAGGTGAAGTAGTCCAGGGTCGGGCAGGTGGGAGACGTTAATTAATGGAGTGGTGATTGACCGCCTCGAGCTGTTATTGGGAGCTATCACAACATTTGGGTCAGGAGTCTGCATACTCCCAGATACTACGGACAACCGAATTTGATACTTGCTCACTTACCAGAGTAATTTGACGGGCCCAATACCGCAGGTGGTAGTGATCTTATCTTGTGCACCAAGGGTTGTGGATTCGATCACCACCATAAAAAATGTTATAATCAATATTAGTTTGTTCTATATCTGGGTAATAAATATGCATTTAAGTATTCTATTCGTGATTATTATGTAGTCAGATGTCCGTAACATAGTTCTACGAGTGACTTATCTCGGAGTCAGGACAATGCCTGAGATGTAGTGTGAATTAACTATTATTATTATTACTTTATTAAACGTTGACGTCTGCATTGGTACCTCACCCTCACCTTTTTCTACCGCCAAAAAGAATTGCGTCGTTGTGTTTAGTTTGGTGCACAAAGGGTGAAAGAGGCAGTAAAATTACTGGGTAATAAGATCTAGTATATTTAGGTTACAAGATTGGCAACGCCCTAGTGTTATAATTGTAATATTACTCACAAGGATATCACTTTTATTATAGACGCTCGTGTCTATGTTTACTTTGTTGCTTGCAATCTCCGTTACAATTATACTGGCTGTATGCTGTATTTGTTGACATGGTCATATAAAAAAGATTGTATACTCATTGAAATTAGTATAACTGTTTTTAAATCCATCCAAAACTGCAGTGCAGCATTCTCGTTGTATTATAATTGCAAGAGAGGTAGGCCGGGGTAGTAGGTAGTGGGTAAGCTTATTTCTATTAGTGATCTTTCTATGGCTAATTTTATGACGATATAAGCTAATAAAAAAATCCTAGATATAAGCTAATAAGAAAATAAGGAATAACGAACATGAAATAACAGAATGCCCTCGATTTACACGTCAGACAGGCGGCAAAGTCTTACTAAAAGTGTATTACAACAAAATGATTTCATAATAAATCTACCTTCTAACTGCCTTAAAACGCGGTTTGGTAACATTTTCCACATATACAAAAATCTCTCTATCTTCGCGAATCTTATATCCAATAGTGGGTTTCTATGGCTGAAATAAGTAGTGATCCTGTAAATGAACGCAAGTATTAAAACAAATTTCTTCTTGATTTTTCTGTTTCTTGCAGGTAAAAGGAAAATAGCCGTGAGGTACCAGCAGAGTCCAATAGTATCTCTCCCTGTACTAGGTGTCGTAAGAGACAGATAAGGTACCAGAACCGACAGATGACGATATATCCATCGGAAACAGTGCAGCTTAAATGCACAGGGCAGGGATGTGCATCAACAATCCCATCGCGAAAGCTGCGCTCTGCGATTGCCAACACGCTTGCTCGTATAGGCAAATATCCTGTTTCTTGGGGAGGCCTATGTCTATCAGTGGACTTCCAATGGCTAGTATGACGATAATGAATGCAAAATATTATAAGAAAGAGGTCACAGTGATTTCAAGTATCAAAACTGCTTGTTCAAAGTGTATAGCGTACGAGATAGTCGGTAATAGCCTTTGGGTGCAATCAGACCGCCGCCTTTAGCTTCATATACGTTGTTTACTTACGATACACCGGCTTGTTCGTTTATTAATTAACTTGAAATAACGTTTGGTAGTTCACATTTCAATATTAAAGCTGTTCAATTTGCAGAAGTCACCTAACAGTATGTAGTAGGGAGATAAACATTACATGATGTCATCTGCATTGGTATCTCTCAACTATTTCTACCTCCAAATAGTAGTGTTCGCATCGCTATGTTCCGGTTTGAAGGGTGAGAGAGGCAGTGAAAATATTGGGTATTGTGACATAATATCCTCTAGATACAAGGTTTGCAACGCGCTAGTGATATCTTTGAGATATTACGAGCGTCTATAGGACGCAATAGCGCTTCCTATCACGCGGATTGTATGCCTGTTTGTCGACCTGGTCTAAAATATATATATATAAAATAAATTGTGCTGAACTGTTTAAAATAATGCTTCTACTTTTGACTATAATGCGGATTAGCATTTACTTAGTTTTAAGTTTTGCAAGTTTCAAACAGTTTAGGAATCATTACCCAAAAAAATAAAAAATATATCAATAAACTCACACGAAATCTCTCATACATTTATGTTACAGATTTTTCTCAGGTACACATAGAAAATACCCAGACGCAGAACAAATAAAAATGTTAAAAAAACAAGTAAAAATCCGTTACACAAATATTTGTCCTGGGTGGGCATCAAACCTACATCTTAACTTTGGCGTATAATATTACCGATTGTTCCATGGCGGACGTCCATTAAGATTAAGTTCTGAAGAAAGTTTCAAAATGAAGGATCCACTTCCGCTCACCGACTTGCTCTAAATCTGAAATGATCAGAGCCAGTGCAGTTTCACGAACATTTCCCACTGTAAATGCTTCGATTGTTGATTGGATTCTCTGCTGAGGTTTCCTAAAGTAAAGGATTCTTAAATGACTATCCTAAGATTTACAAGTTACGTTAATCGCTTATTGTCAGTATGGCTGGTTGCTTTTTACACGCTCTTTTTGCACGATTTTATTTCTTTATCTCATTGTTTGCCGGGGGTACCGGTAGAGTAGAATAGTACTTCCCCCTGTACCTTGGAGAAGAGGCGACTATGGAACCAAAACCGGCAGATGGCGGTATATCCATTCAACAAAGTGTAGCTCAAATGCACAAGACGGGGTTTTTATATTTATTTTAAATATATTATAGAAATAATCAAAAATGTATTCTATTTTTGATATAGTCTACATAAATAAATTATTTCTGCTTTCTGGATTCTGCTGCCAATAAACTGCTATGCAGTTCATCGGCAGCAGAATCCCCCTTGCGAAAGCGGCGCTCTGCAATCGTAAACAAGCTTGCCCAGCGCGGCAATTATGGGCAAAATTCTCCCTTTGGGGAGGCTGTCGTTGCATTTAATTCCTCATAATTGCCACGCGTAGTGACTAGGTGGTAGGTTAGGATTTGTTGTGTTTTAGCTTGTCCGAGTAGATATACCGCCATCTGTCGGTTCCGATACCTCAATAGCCTTTTTGGCCATCTGGCAGAGTTTAGTATTAATTTACTGTGATACCTTAATTTAGAATACCTTATGACTTTAATAATAAACAAACTGAATTATATATATTTAAAAGAATACCTTCAGGTCCGCTTTACGGGGCCTTGAAATAAATTTCTTGAAAAAAAAATATTACAAAAAAATGGCCAATTAAGAGGCGTCGTTGGCACGAAGCTAATTTATACCAGCAATAAACCCGCGAAACAGTGCTAAAGTATCGCTAATTAATGTAAACATAGAACGATTAGGGCTACAAATAAACGAACCAAATGGCCGACTGTAGTAATAAATACCTATAATATTTTTAATTACCCAAAAAAAAGGACACAGAACAGATGATAAAGCGTTGCCATATTGCAAATGAGAATAAAAATACATTATACAGGCGGGATGTTTTCAAAACGTAATATATATATTAGCAGTTGGAAAACAGGGCAGGACTAGGGAGGTCATCAGAATAAATAAATTATGATATAGTGGGTGGGTGGTTTTTTAACCGCTCTCTCATCTCCGCGGAGGATAGAGCTGAAAATTGAAAGACACGGCATCCCTAATTAATATTATAGAGAGATAAGAACCAGGGTACTATTTATAATGAAAATGATTTGGTGATAATTAACAATAAATTACGACGACCTACATTTCATATGTCGTCTCCGATATAAATAGCTTAAACACTTGGGATATCAGTTAACAGACAATTCCCAAATGTAATACTTAAATTTTTAATTAGTAAAATACATTAAGTCTTTTGCTTCTCTATAGTAAGTTTGAGATGAAAAGAGTTATATTTTTAACAAACCTTACTGACTTTGAATAAATTCAAAGTAGTTTGAAATCTAAACAGAATGTAGATTTTTATGATAAAGAATACAACAACGAAATGATAGATTTTTTTAAATACACGGTTCGATAATTTTTTGAGAACTTCTAATTCTCTATTCGTTTATAAAACCAAAAGCGATCTGAATTTTTCAATTCACCAGCGAAAATATTGAAAACGACACCGTCAATGCCACCTCTAAACCTTCCAAGCGTAACTCGGACGTGAGTTTAAAAAAATGCGGGCGCTGTCTAATGAATTTATGGTCAGGAACTTGTCGTCGGCCGCAATTTTTTCTCCGGGGCGCGATAAAGCGGCCGATTGCGGCGCGTGACGAATAATGCTCACGCGGCGAGGCGCTGTTGTATCTGCACTTTTTTATGCTTTTTCATATTTTAATACAGTTGCACGTTCATAATAAAAATATTTCATTTCCACAGAGTAGAGTAGTACGGTCTCCTGAACCAGGTGTCGTTACAACTGACAGCGGAACCTTCAGATGGCGGTATATCCATCCGAAACTGCGTAGCTCGTGAAACTGTTTGGAAAAGGGCCACAGCAATACCGTCGCGAAGCAACTATGGGCAAAATTCTTGGTTTATTAGATAGACTTAAGTCCTGCAGTAGTGTTCTGCGGCTGCTGTGATGGTACTGATGATTATTGTGACTAAGAACAATGCCAATTCATCGGGCAAAACAGATAAAAGACCATTACAAGCAAAATTATAAAGAATATGTGGTAAATACCTTCATCATATCAGCCATTAAAAGTCCATTGCTGGACATAGGCCTCTGCAGAAAAGGGAAAATTTTACCCATAATTGCCGCTCTTGGCAAGTGTATTGGCAGTCACAGAGCGCAGCTTTCGCAACGGGGATGCAGCTGCCCACCTCCACCCGGTGGATTTGAGCTGCATTGTTTCGAATGGAAATACCGCCATCTATCAGTTCTGATACCTAAGTCGCATTTAACGACACTTGGTACAGAGGGAGGTACTATTCTACTCTGCCGGTACCTTACGGCTTAAATATACCTTATGCCAGTGAAATTATCGTATTTTAAAATGAGTTGATTGATTCATTTTTTATTACATAACAATACATGTTTTGTTTTAATTTTCTCCGAAAATAAATAATATTATCACCAAAGCAACAACGCACTAGCGTTACGAACCGAATAAGGGACAGTGGCCATCGTGCCCAGGCCCAATAACAATAAAGGGCATCGGTGGCCAGCGTGACCACACAACACGCGGACTTGGGACCTGAAAAATAACAAATAATCATAAACTCACACAACGTGACCTGAGTTGAGATAAGAAATGACCTGTGTTACTGACATCAGACTACAGAGGAATCATCAATGTAATACTGAAATACACATTTAACACCCAGACACAGAACAAACACAGATATTCATCATATAAATGTTTGTCTTGTGGCGCATAAGATAGGATCACTGCCATCTGCGCGATTGGATCAGTATAATTAAATAAATATAATAAATTTCCTATTTACATAGTACCGGAAGAGTAGAATGGTTTCTTTATTTGTACCAAATAGTTGTTACGGTGGCTGATGGTGACACCAGACAACAAAATCACAAATATTCTACTGAAATACATATATTTGATACCCAGACACAGAACAAACACAAATTTCATCATTTAAATATCTGCTCTGGGTGGAAATCGAACCCACGACCCTTGGTGCACAAGATAGGATCACCACCGTCTGCGTAATCGGGTCCGTCAAATATATTCTTGTGATATTACAAATATCTGCTTCTTCTGATCTGAAAGATTCTTGTTTTTCAACATATTTTAACAAAATCCTAGACAGTACTTTACATAACAAAATGCGGTCCTGTGATTACAATTCCGGTACCCCATTACTAGCTGTTTCTATAATATTGAGAGAGAATCCGTAGAGTATGAGATAATTATTGGACTTCAAGTCCGCAGTTTAAGTGTTTATCATTCTCTGTATTAGCTAAAAAGGTTGTATTTTCCGGTTGGTTAGCCGATGTCACGGGCAATTGCGTCCGACCTCCGATCCCGCATCGGCGCCGATCGGCAGCGCCCATTCGCGCCCTTCGGCGCCCTTTCGCAAAGTTCGCCATGCTATCGAATAGTTTTGTCCACATTATATTAACAGATGTTTAACAGTATATATCATACATATGTGCTACTTAAATCTAAACTAATAATTATCGTTATTGTAGAGCTTTAACTTATAATTTTATAACTGTTTTATATCATCATATCAGCTATTGGAAGTCCACTGTTGGACATAGGGCTCCACAAGATGGGGGAATTTATATATTTATATATATAATTGCTGCGCTGGGTAAGCGACTTGGCAATCGCAGAGCGTAACTTTCGCAACGGGGATCGACAATCCTATTCTGCCTTTACGGCATGTCTGTAAAAGTTAATATTTTTTTGTGTGGATACTCGATTTTTATAATAACAATAATTGGTAGCATATTTTGGTAGTGTTAGGAATACTATATGAGAAAAAATATTCAATATGTTTTTTTTATTATTATGTTTTTTTTTCTTGTCCACAAAATACTCTTTTTGTATTCATAATTATATATATATATTGTCTTTATCTATATACATATTGAATATTGTCTATATAGCTAGAAGCACTTTGCAGTCCATCTGCGTATTGCATCATTTGTTCTTCGAGAATGTGGAGTTACAGTATAGATGATTTATTAATAATTTAATTTTCTTTCAATGAAAATGAAAAATAATTAAATTCGTCCAGTGGTTTATGGGTTTATTCGTTTTACACAAATGTTCCGAGAGATACGGCAGCAGAATCCTCGTCGCGAAAGTGGAAAAAATTATGGGCATTATCTCCTTTTTCTTTTGGAGGCCTATGTCCAGCTGTGGGTTTTAATGGCTGTTGTGATGACAATGACTGTGTTAGTATTAATTAATTATCAAGTTTACTATAATTGATTATAATTTAAACTGGACTCTATCGGATATCTATTTGAGAACCATATATACATTAGTCAAACAGCCACTACGTTAAATGTTAACATAGTGGCTGTTTAAGTGTGAATTAATATTCACGTCAATTTAAAATAAATCGTCATCGTCCCGTGTAAACGCACCCTAAATTGGACGACAAATTGAATGCCTCACTATCGATACAGCATTATACAGGCTGTTTTATATCCGGGCCCCCGTTTTACGAGCACCCTGTAATTGGAAATGACCGCGCGCCGTTGAATCAACCGCTGAACAATTATGGGTGCGATTGCTAGTTCGGATAGTTGTTTGAGAGGGCTAATTGCTGTTGTTAACTGTTATAGTTATTGGTTGGGCTTTTGTTTGACGTTTGTGGTTTTGTCTTTGATAGGAATGAGAAGGAACATTTTATTCAGATAAGGTATAGCAATTGCAAAGAAAAGCGACGACTTGCGAAAATCTGCCAAAGAACATTTTTTTTATGTTATGAAGTCAGCAAACAAGTATACGACCCGATTGATGATGAACGTGACCGCAGCCCATAGACGCTCGTGTCATCACATAGATATCACTAGTGTTTCGCCAACCTTGTGAACTGAAGATACATAGACCTAGTAGTTTCACTGTTTCTCTAACCCTTGGAACTGAAACACAGCAATGCGAACACTGCTATTTGGCGGTAGAAATTCTATCTATCTCTAAGCTACAGGTAAGGTACAGCAATAAGTAAAATTAATAGTAACATTTAATATAAAAAAAATAGTTATCTATGGTTTCAGGCAGAATTCGACTTTTGTACAGTAAACAAAAAAATTTCATTATTTTAAAACTATTGCTTTTTTATACACTTCGAAAGTAAATCAAAAGAATGATAGAAACAAAACATTTATTGACCTTACTAAAGTAATAAAATAAAAATAAATAAATGGTGCAATATACATACAAGAAACAATAATTAAAAAGAAAGAAAAGAAAAGAATGTACAAGTGAGATAAGACAAAGAAAAAAGATTACCTTTTAGATAAAACCCCCAAACAAATAACGCCTAAAAACGGATAACCTTAATTAATTGATAAAAACTATTTGATGCAAAGTTTATATTTTTTTTTACGTATATTATACTTACTGTATACTTTTTATAGTTATTACATGTCCGATGGCGTTTTCGGAAATATCTGTATCTTGTGGACCAAATCGTAGGTCCGATTTCCATCAAGGTCAGTTATAAAAGTATTAAACTTAAGTGAGAACTTTAAGTAATTTGTTGTAATATCAAGGCATAATAATAGATTAAACATCGTCACCATATCAATAGGGATACCATATCACAGGGTAACATTTAAATAAGCTTTTTGATTGTGACCGTATCATTTTAATCGTCAAGTGAGGTACCGGCAGAGCAGAACTCTACCTCCCACTGTATTAGGTGTCGTAAAAGGCGACTAAGGCTCCAGAACTGAATTATGGCGGTATATCCATCCGATACAATGCAGCTTAAATGCACAGGACGGGGGTGGGCAGCGGTATCCTCGTTCGGCAAATATCCTTTCTCGGGGAGGCCTATATCCAGCAGTGGACTTTCAATTGCTGGTATTAAGATGATGATAATGAATATCACAAGGATATCACTCGCGCGTTACCTTAAGAATATGTCATAATTACCCAATAAATTCACAGCCTTTCTCACTCTTTAAACTAAAACACATTAATGTAAAGCATAGCTATATGACGGTAGAAATGAGGGTAAGGTACCGTTGCAGACGACCTTTGTATGATGTTTATCTAATTTATAGGCTTTTCCGGAAATTTGAAAAATAATATAAGGATTTTCGGGTTCTTAATATAGCCAGTCTAGAACTATAAGTAAATCAAAGCCAATTGTCACAAAAAAAAATTGCGGATACCAAATGCAAACAAAATGGCGGAGTCCAAATGCAAACCGGAAACTTGTGTAAGCAAAGGCAACCCTTTCATAAATCCGGACATCTAATGAAATTAACCAGGCCCCATTGCGCGCCGGCCATTTTTGTGAGATAACATTTTTAATCGGTGAGCCTCGGCGGAGCAAGAATTATCGGCTCACTGAACCAGGAGTAGGATGATTTCTTCCCTTCCGTTTGACTTGTGGCGTGGTCAGAATTCAACTTTAATTTCGGGGATCGATGCCGCTGTGTTTTTAGTTCGGCAAGTAACGCTTTAAGAGATATTTATAGAGATACTAATGTTATAAAGAAGAAATATTTGATTGTCCGGTACAACTGTACTCAAGATCTACAAAACCATTTTAAATAATATTTACTATTAAAAAGCTAACCTCACCAAGTAACAAAAGCTATAATTATATTGATACAATCGGAATCCGATCCATATGAAATGAACACCTAAAATGGAACGTAATGAGGATGCGAGAACGTAATAAAAGATATATTATTGAACGTTTGTATCAAATGAACAAAAAAATGGCTCAGTTGATTTAAAAAGCTATTTTACTAATAGAAAGTTATGTTATTATCAAATTATATAAGCTATTCATTTTATCTGTATTTTAATGGTATGGAAACTCCGAAGGTAAAGCCGCAGGGCTCGGATAGTATGTGGTATTTCTTCAATAACAACAACTTCTATAGAGTTGGTTTCTATCTAAAATGTTCCAATACCAAATTTGATTTCTATAAGCTCGAGTAAACATTTAATCTTAGGACAGACAAAAATACATTTAAATGTATAATCAGCATACTTATCAGCCATAGGACGTCCATTGGTGGACATAGGCAGATATGTTAACAGGCCCAATGGCATATAATGGTAGTAATTTATCTTAGGCACCAAGGTCGTGGTAATGGGCTCGATTCCCACCCAAAAGTCTTATTTATATGATGATATGTGTATTTGTTCTGTGTCTGGGAGTTAAATGTATGCCTTTAAGTAGTAATTATATTTGTGTTTTTTCTATTGTCTGGCGTCCGTAACACAAGTTTTAAGCGACTTACTAAGGAATCAATCAGCTCATTATGTGGCTGATGTGGAAATTTATTATTTATTTATTTAGTTATTGGACATGCCGAATAGGACAGGCTGTATGCGATCCGCATGTATTCAGCAGGATCTACCTGATTTAGTCAGATTGACTATCTATTTTGCTAGTAGACATTCTACTTTGATCTAAATTAATTATTACAATAACAGTATAGACCATATAGCAAGTGGAAACTGCCCATTCCCGTCCTGTGCATTTGAGCTGTACTGTCTCGGATGGATATACCGCCATCTATCATCTTTGGTATGTCAGTCGCCTCTTAAGACACCCGATACATCGGAGGTACTATTCCACTCTACTGGTACCTCACTGCTAAATAATATAGAATATATTATTTTATATTCATTAATGGGAAAACAAAAATACTTTTTTTTCTAAATATTCATCGACCCTTAACGATTCCCTGTTAAGAACAATCTTCAGTAATTACATATTAATGACTACCGAGTTCATCACAGGAACGAAGTACTTAGGTAATACAACATTAACATACCTGATTTTTCGTTCTATACTTTAGCCTCAATGTTTTAAAGTCGAGTTCAGATTATATTTACTTCTTTTTCCTTAATATTAATTTATATTCTAATGTAATTAACATGGGTCTTCCTACAGGTAATACACCTTTACTATATTATTTTAGGATATAAAGAAGATCATGTTTTTGGATAACAGACATTCGTTAAGTCTGAACTTCATCATTATATTGGAAGTCCAGTTCTTGGCAATAGGCCTACCCGAGAAAGGAGAAAAAGGCCACGTAGAGCGGAGCTTCGCGACGAGGTTTCACCTGCCCATCCCAACCCTGTAGTATTGAGGCTGCGCTTTTTCTGATGGATATACCGCCATCTGTCGGTTCCGATACCTTAGCCGCCTCTCACACCACCTAGTACCATATTTTAAGATAAATGCGATAATACTATATGAATTGTATAGATAAATCATTATACCAGCCAATGAAAGGCCACTGTTGGCCTCCCTAAAAAGAGGGAGTTTTGCCCATAATTGCCGCGCTGGGAATATAGCGTGTTGGCAATCGCAGAGCGCAGCTTGCGCGGCAGAGGAACTGCTGTCTATTCCCGCCTTGTGCATTTGAGCTGCAACGTCTCGGATGAATATACCTCCATTTGTAGGTTCTGGTACCTTAGTCGCCTTTTACCTCACCTGGTACAGGGGGAGGTACTATTCTACTTTGCCGGTATATCACGGCGGTAATTAAATAAATAAAATATGATAATTATATCCAATAGAGCCGATTGTTCAGTACGATCCTGTAGTTGTCCTACACTGCAATTACCGGTGCGTAGTCGACAGTCCATATAATTTTGGCTCCATCACTTCTCACTTATCTTATCCGTTGGTAGCTTCTTTTTTACAGATCTTATTTCTGATTTAATCGCGCAAGGAGACTCCGAGCATTTATTATTATCAATAGCATATAGTATGTGGTAGACCACATACAAAGATCTTCTGCATTGGTACCTTACTCTCACCTACTTCTACCGCCAAATAGCAATGTTCGCGTCGTTGTGTTCCGATTTGAAGGGTGGGAGAGCCAGTCAAATTGCTGGGTTATTTGATGATATCTTCAGGTCACAAGATTGGCAACGCGCTAGTGATATCGTTGTGATATTACGAGCAACCAAAGGCTGCAGTGATGGTTACTATCACGTAGACTGTAGGTTTGTTTGTCGTCCTGGTCTAATAAAAAAAATTAAACAAATTTATTTTAAATTACAATTAATGTATATCTTTTTTTACGTTTTTAAGCCAAAAAATGATAAAAGGCCTCTGTTCAATATAATTACCATAATAAATTTAATGTAACGAGTAAAATCATTTTGGTACATAGTAATAATTTAACCAAAGTGCTTATGAAATAAAATAGAGAATACATATTTTTAGTAATTTAACGCCCGATGGTTGCGTGTGCTGTGTGCCCGATGGTGAACCCAAGTGCTTTAACCGACTTATCACAGAGTTAGCTTAATGTATGATATGTTGTGTGAATTTAAAAAATCTAGCTAACCCGACAAAAGACAGGTAGAGTTTTAACTACACTTGGTTATTATGACAAAAACATTGCGACTAAAAATTGAGATATAAACTATCCTATCTCTCAACTCAGATCCAACTGTAAACAGTAAGCAAACATTTAATAGAATCAGTTTTGTAGTTTAGAAGTTCATTCCAGACAAGCACCGATACATGAAATCGTATGTATAAAATTATCTGTTGTAATTTATATGACTTGCGTGGTGACCTATAATACTTAAAGATATTACGCCTCCGCCCGCATTGTTGCCACCCACCTAATTGCCAGATCTACGCCGGTCGCATTGCACTCTCTTGTCAACAACCTGACTAAGCCATATACCCAGACTAGCTTTTCGCGCGTGACTTTATCGTTAGTTATTCTAAGACAGCTAAACTATGCAATAATTCGTGCCGATTCCATAGAGGAAAATATAAACCTGTCGAAATAAATATAAGCGATACAAAGTAATAATTAAATCAAACCGACAGATGGCGGGATATCCATCCAAAACAGTGCAGTTCAAATGCGCAGCCGTTGGAAGACCACTGCTGGACATAAGCCTCTCCAAGAATTTTGCCCATAATTGGTTGGCAAGCGCAGAGCGCAGCTTTCGCGACGGGGATGCTGCTGCCCATTCCCGCCCTGTGCATTTATACTAATGTACTGCCACCTCGCGCTATTTTTGAAAATCTTGCAAGCGGTTGAAGCAAGAAAGCGTAAACGTCGAACCAAAGAACACATAAAAAGTTAACATTACCGCGTTTAAAAGCGGTTAATAATGTAGTTTTATATTAAAATGTGTAGTACCCATTTAAAAACCCCTTTGTGAGGTCTACCTCGACCGAATTAAAACCATATTTACGATTACCATGTTTATATATGTTAATCAATACGCTTCTTTCCCGGCCTCTACCTTTGCTGGACTTAATTATAATTATTTTAATATGCAAATAATGATAATAAAATTCCGCGGGTCTCCCCGTTTTTGTGTTTGAGGGCTCATTCGGTTATGCTTAATCATATTTAGAAGGCAAAGGGCTATACTTTGGCTGTTTATCCCTTAATTTTTATTTATGCCCGCGTGGTAACTCGCCCCCTGCATATTTTAATTTTGGGAGTCTTTTGTTTTTAATTGGGTCGTTTCTGCCTTTCTATACTGTACTAGCAGTGCACTGCGGATTTACCCTAAGATATAGAAATTACGTACTCAGCTTTGTCGGTGGTTTGCCGAGTTTGAACGTGGTCGTACCGACACAAATGACGCGAAACCTTCGGGTAGACCTGTGGAAGGTGTGGAAAAATGTGAACGAAGTGACGAAAATTATAATGAGAGGTCGTAAAGCGAAGCTCCGTGAGATTGCTGAGACGACACAGATATCATATGAAAGTGTATTTACTATCCTTCTTGAAAAATTGAGCATGAGAAAGGTATTTTCCAAGTGGGTGCCGCGATTGCTTTCGATGGACCAAAAACAGCAACAAGTCGATAATTCAGAAAGCTGTTTATCGCTATTTACTTGCAACACAAAAGATTTCTTGCCTCGTTACGTGACCATGGACGAGACATGGATACATCACTACACTCCAGAGTCGAAGCGGCAGTCATGTGAGTGGCGCACAGCTGGCGAAAGCCGTCCGAAGCGTCCGAAAACGCAGCAGTCAGCTGGCAAAGTCATGGCGTCAGTTTTCCGGGATACGCGTGGCGTGATTTTCATTGACTACCTCGAAAAAGGTAAATCGATCAACAGTGATTATTATATTGACTTAGTGGTGCGTTTGAAGGAGAAAATCGCAAAAAACGACTGCACATGCAGAGAAAAAAATCCTTTTTCACCAAGACTTTGCACCCTGCCACGAATCTATGAAAACAATGGCAAAATTGAATGAATTGGGCTTTGATTTGCTTCCCACCCCCCATACTCGCCAGATTTAGCCCCCAGTGACAACTGGCTCTATGCTGATCCTAAAAAAATGCTCCAGGGAAAAAGATTTGGCTCAAATGAGGAAGATATCGCTGAAGCTAAAGCTTATTTTGAAGCGAAAGATATTTTTTTTTATAAACATGGTATTGAAAAATTGGAAAAGTGTTGGAACCATTGTATCACCCTAAAAGGTGATTATGTTGATTATTAAAAAAAAATTGCAAATGAAATGTTGCTTTCATTGTTAGTCTCGGGAATTATTAATCAATATGTCACATCGCACCTCCCATTTAATCCTTAAGGGATTATTATTGAAAAAATATTTTCTACGTTTTTTACGACGGTCAATGAAAAACTATAACACTTAATTTTATTCGAATAACTAGAAAAACAACAAAGTTTTATACTAACTTTTCACCTCCATTTTACCCTTTTGTAGCATAATTATCATAAATTCTTTCTTGCTTGTTTTTATCCTTTATAGTTCAGGCCCTGTGTTATGTCAGTCAGTCAGTAATCCAGTCAGCTTTCGATGCTGGTGCTCATCCCACCCTATTTATTTGGACTACATTGTTTCGGTTGGATATTGGATTGGTCTCTCAGTCGCCTCTTACGACAGCTAGTACAAATAGAGGTACTATTCTGCTCTGCCGGTACCTCACGGGGGAGCAACTGAACAGATATTTTTATTTATTTTTATTGGATAAACAAGCATACTGTCCGCATAAACATCATAGCAGTCTGTAGACGCTCGTAATATCAGATAGTACCTCTGGCGCGTAAACAACCTTTTGACTTCAAGGTACGAGGTACAGGGTGGGGATGGGCAGCAGCATCGCCGTCACGAAAGCTGCGCTTTGCGATTGCTAACATGCTTGCCCAGCGCGGCACTTATGGGCAAAATTCCCCCTTTCTTTAGGAAGGCTTGTTTCAGCAGTGGCCTTTAATGGCGTTAATGATGAAAAAAAATAATAGTTGCGAAAGATGGACAAACACATTTTCGATTTTATAATATTCGTACATATATATGAAGTAAATTACATGTATGAGTGGATAAGAAGTTTAAATTACTAGTGTTACGGATATCAGACATCAATGGAATTCTTCATACCAGACATAGGGGAGGCCCCCAAGAAAGAAGGAATGTTCCCCATAATTGCCGCGCTGAGTTTTTCTGTTACTTTTCTATATATTCGAGCTACACTGTTTTGGATGAATATATACCACCTGTCATTTCTGGTAACTTAATCGTCTATTATAAAAGGAGGTACTAATTTGATGGGTTGGTACCCTAAAAGTAATGCATTGCCGGATAGTAGACAGAGGAATTACAAATAAATACATAAAAATCTAGACATACAACAAACGAAATGTTCATAACGTAAATGTCTGTACTAGGTACTGGTACCATCCTTGGAGTATAAGACAGGGACACTACGTAATGCGCCACCGTGTCCCAATAAACTGTATACCCCCAATTGTCTATATTCATACAACCATACGACACACAGTGGCTATCACTTCCACAAATACAGACGGACAAACAAAAAATTCACCGTAAAACAAACTGGATAACAAGACGCAAACAAATCAAAGAGGAACCCCCAGTCGATGCGAAGGGTTGACTCCCTAGGGCTGTCAATAGACTTTGACGGGATACCAGTCATTTAAGGAAAATGTCACTGATAGATGTCTGTGATCTACTTTTATTCTTATTAAACCATACTGACACAAGCAAACAGTCCTCGTGATAGTAAGCTTCACAGCCGCCTATAAACGCTCGTAATATCACTATCGCGCTACCAACTTTGTGACTTGAAGATATTATGTCACGTTACCCACTGATTTTCCAGCCTCTCTCACCTTTCAAACCGGAAACAGCTATGCGGATACTGCTATTTGGTAGTAGAAACAGTAAATCGCATCAACGCAGACGACCTTTGCAAGAGGTCTTCTATCACGTATGAAATCTATCTACTTTTGATAAGAATATGTATATATATATATATATATATATATTTACATATATATATATATATATATATATATAACTAGTGTTTGAAAATTAAACAACAGAAGAATCGCAAATATAATACTTGTATATATCGCACTAAGACGCTCGCTATGGTCTCGTCGATTAGCAAGTGACAAGTGATATAGCACGCAGAACAAACCGATGTAGCAGGAAAGTTCCGGAATGGAGACCACGCACCAGCTAGCGCAGTGCAGGACAACTCACGGCTTACTTGTATACAATATACCAGACGCGCCCCGCGGATGCACCCGCGTTATGCTGTAAATCTTTTATACTAACTTTACACCTCCCCTTTTCCCCTTTCAGTGATGATTTTCTTACTTTTCTTTCAATAGAAAACCATCATATTGAAGTTAATTTAAATAACTTCAAAAACAGCAAAGTTTTATACTAAATTTACACCCCTGTTTTACCCCTTTAGTTGCCGTTTACCATCAAGTGAAAATGGTGGTTACCATCAAGTGATAATTGACATTGGCGGTTAATGAATGCAATTTTATTGAAGTATATATATTTTTTTATATCATATGCATTAATTGCGTTTATTTATACATGCCACGTTTATCTATTTTGTATATATATATTGTATGCACCACTATATAAATATATTTTTCTGTTTTGTGTAATGGTTGACTGGAAGATAATACCATCTGGCATTAAGTCAGCCATTTCTACATTTTGTGCAATAAAGTTAAATAAATAAAAGAATAAAAAAAATATGTATGTATTACGAAGTAGTATGTATACTATAAGTGTACAAGTATGTATATGTAATACCAATGGTTATTCGAGTGCATATTACCTAGTGTTTAAAAAAAATATAGCACACTACCTTGCCACCGACTTCGACTGTTTGGACTTTAATTTATATCGCGTGTCCAAAACTCTAGTATTTCTAACGGATTTAAGAATTGACAAGCTAAATGATATCATAACGAATTTACCGGTATTTCCATTAAAGAGCGACATAATAAAAATTTATAAAAAGCAGCATACAGAGAGACAGACAGGCGCACCACTATTTGATATAAATAGATAACATTAAATGGTTGTTTTCATTCAACATTATCATCATCGACAAAGCAGCCGAAAAACGTTCATTGGTCAACCATTGGCGCGTTGGGTCATCGTGGTGGCAATAGTAAGCCGTAGTTTCGCAATAACAATGCTGCTGCCCTTCCCCGCCCTGGTACACGGCTAATTCTGCTGGCACCACACGGCTATTTTACAACCAGTCATAATTATTTTTGTTGTGGGGTACCGGCAGGTTGAATAGTACCTCCCCATGTTAGAAGTGTTGTAAAACGCGATTGAGGTACATAACCGACAGATGTCGGTTTAACCAGCCATAGCAATATTCATGTTGGAAAAGGAACGGTCAAGCAACCTCCAGCGCAATAAATGTGGTCAAAATTATTTTTGGCAAGCCCATGTCCCGCAGTAGAACTTGTATTGCTGCTATGATAATGATGATTTTTGTAATGTTTCATTATACCTGGTTTAGTAGATTTCGTATTTGAGAAAGACATCTACACATACATAAAAATCCTTACTATCCTTACTAATATTATAAATGCGAAAGTACCTCTGTCTGTCTGTTACGCTTTCCCGCTTAAACCTCATAACCGTTTTTGATGAAATTTAGTACAGACAGAACCTTTAAACCTTGAGAAAGGACATAGCCTATTTTTTAATTCGAAATACGGGTTGTGAGGGGTCGAAAGGGGGGATGAAAAGTTGTATGGAAGTATCGTTGTTTTTAGAGCTAGAAACTTGAAACTTATTTTACAGGCCATTGATTCGATATAAATTAACATGACATTAAAAGTTTATATTAGTTGAGGCAAAGAGGTATGGTACCCAAAAAAAATATTCGACGTGAACGAAGTCACGGACTTAGCTAGTTTAGATATATAATATCATTGAGATTTATAACAAGTAGCAGCCCTATACAGAGACGGACTCGACAATCAGATCATATAATAGATATATTTTCTCCAGGGCCGCACTCTAGCATGATATACTGCGGATAAATCGGTCGAAAATACCCTCAAGGGTGTTTTTACATCGACATGGGGTATGAAAGGCCCGAAGTTTTCGGAATATGCGCAATTGTATCGGCGGCAGAGGGTTAAGGATTTGATTTGACGTGTTCGCTATCTGTGGATCGCGGGAAAAATAAAAATAGAGTTTCCTGTTTATTTCATAACTGGATATCTGTTCTGACATGTGGAGACTACCGATCTCTACAAACATTGCATTATGCAGTCACACAGTATTAAAAGTTTGGAAAATAAAAAAATAATTTCGCAAAGCAAGCAGAATCGGAAGACAATAACGAAGGTGGAATGACGAAATAAAGGTAACAGCCGGAAAACATGGACTAGGACAGCGCTAATTAGAAAATAATGAAAGGTAATTGACATTTGAGCGTTTGTAGGTAATTTTTATTACCTCAACTCTTCATCAGCCATACTGCAATCCGTTTCGATCCTAGTGTATTTGATCTCCTCTGGCTTAAATATGTAGATGGTTTTAATACCTTCATCATCATCATAATAGCCGTAGAACGTCCACTGCCCAAGGCCCCAAGAAAGGAAGAATTTTGACCACAATTGCCGGGTTGGCTAGGCGTGGAGGCTATCGCAGAGCGTTGCTTCGCGACGAGAATGCTGCAGTCATTACAGCGCTGATGCATTTGAGCTTCGCTGTTCCGAGTACGTAACAGTCACCTCTTACGACACCTGGTACAGAGGGAGATACTATTCTACTCTGCTGGTATCCTTCTAATACCTTAATTATCGGATTACCATCATTTACACTCACCTATTTCTACCCCTAAATATCAGTATTTGTATTGCAGTGTTCCGGTCCGGTAAAGTGAGAGAGACAGTGAATTTACTACGTAATGTGGCTAAATATCCTCAAATCCCAAGGTTGGTGACGCGTTAATGATCTCCTTGTGATATTATGAACGTTTATAAGCTGCAGTGACGCTTATTATCACGCGAACTGTATGCATGATTGTCGACTTGGTCTTATATAAAAAAATCGGTTGTCTGTAAAGTCGGTTTACTGACGATAGTTGAGCGTGACAACGTCATAAGAAAATACTGATGAAATAGTTGTATTTTTCAAAATAACGTATTCTATTTATGAAAATGTATTATTGCATAGCAGCAGTCCGCGCGGGCGCATCGCTCACTCGAGTACGAAAGAGACAGATGTCGAACGCTGCCGCACGCGAGGCCGATTATGCCTCTTTGTCGCTCGTTCCGAACTCTCGCTTGCTCTTCAAGCCTTAAACGGAACGCCTCAGAGCGAGGTAACGCCGCATGAGTCATGTTTTTCGTGCGTGCAGCCGACTCCATTGAATTATAAGACGTTGTCACTTCAAAAAAATTGCTTCGATCCTCACAAACTTCTCTTGCTTCCTCATAAATTAACACCACGCACCAAGCACCACATACGAGCAGATACCAGTCCTTAAAGATTCTGAATAATTAGTTCAACGCGTTCATCTAGCAGTTAGCTTACTAATATAACCATAAACTAATCCCCAGACATCAGAGGCTTAATTACATATCTTAACATGAAATTCGACCACTTGAACCGTAAACCAGCAAGGGCTTATTAAAGGCTGTAATAAACAATAACACGGTACTAGTTGATATTAAATAACTCAATTCGTTTCTAATTTGTCGACAATTGTTCTGACAAAGGCAGCGCACGAACGAGTGCGCGCCAGTATGAAGGAAGTCGGCTGCTAGGGGGCCTTGGGACGGGACACGATAGGATGTATCGATAGATAGATTTTTTGGCAGGTTTACCCACTTTACCTATAATAGTACCTCCCTCTGCAACAAGTGTCGTAATTGGTGACAAAGGTACGAGAATCGACAGATGGCGGCAAATCCTTCTGGGACTGTGTAGCTCAAATGGGATGGGGATGGGCAGCAGCGTCCTCGTCGCGAAAGCTGCGCTCATCGATTGCCAATACGCTTGTCACGCCCAGTGCGGCGGAAGGCCTATGTCTTGCACTGGACTTCCAATGGCTGTATGGCAAATTGCTTACGTATTCACGCAACTTGCACGTAAATTGTCACGTTTCCAGAGACAAAGAGGACATTTGAAGAGACCGGTCTAGAAGATTATAAGAATTAGTGATAAACTGGTTGAAATTGTATGTTTGCCATATCTACCTATATTTTTTTTCTTTGCATATTTTTGAACAACATGTTTGTAGGCTTGTTTCTGCTATGCATACTCAAATTGGTTTAACGTAGTCGCTTATAGAACCACCAATACATCTATCGTTAGAGCTCCTAATTTTTTTGTCTAACTTTCGATGGGCCCAATACTGCAGATAAGACGATGGGTTCGATCCCCACCGATCCGATCTGATCGGACAGATATTATAATAAGAATATTTATGCCCGTAACACAATTCCAACTTATCTTGGAATCAGATTAATAAAATGATATGCCTTACATTAAAAAAAACATTATTTTACGGTGTCTTTAGACTTGAAGTTTAAATTTATATATTATATATATATATATCGATTATGCTTTAATTTTAGGTTAAAAATAAACTTATGCGTTGCTTCTGAAAACGAAGAAACGACAATTAAAGTCTATTCTTCCACCAATTATTCTTATTTATCTATTTTAATCTAATACAATGCTATTTTTTTCATAACCTCTCAACTGACCATTGACCTCAGACTCTAGCGCTTGTCAGTTGTCAATGTCATTGGTAATGTAGTAAGCGCGGCAAAATTCAAAATTAAAGAAATATTATTTCTTTACATATAATCTTAATTTTTCTCATTTAGTTGTCGCATAACTTTTTGTCATACTGCTGTCGATACAGACCTCAGTAAAAAAAGGGAAATGTTGCAGGCCAGATGGTAATTTCAAAGCGTATTTTCACAACGCTACTATTCAAGATACACAATATTTAACATCGATAAACCCCCACACCCCATCCCTAACCCAACAAAGCAAACGCCATTGCCAGTGGCGCTGTCGGCTCGGTGCGCCGATGCGTTCATAATATTTCATTTATTCATAATAAATTATAATCGCGTATATTCTCCGGCGTAACTCCGCTTAGAGTTCGGTTTATCAAGACATTGGTATGACGCCATTAGGAGTCACGACGAGCGACTACCCGACTTGGAACCACATATCATATCGTTGACACTCACAGAACAAAACTACAAGACCTCATACATCATCATCATACCAGCCATTGAAAATCCACTGCTGGACATAGGCCTCCCCTGGAAAGGGGGAAAATTACCCATAATTGCTACGCTGGGTAAGCGTGCTTGGATGGGTATACCGCTATGTGTCGGTTTTGGTACCTTAGTCACCTTTTACGACACCTGGTACAAGGGGAGGGTACTATTCTACTCCGCCAGTACCTCACGGCGAAGTGAGCCAATACAGGTCTGCATCCCTATTTCTACCGCCAAATAGCAGTGTCCGCATTGCTGTGTTCCGGTTTGAAGGGTGAGAGGCAGTGAAATTACTGGGTATTGTCATATAAATCAAAATATTATCTTGAAGTCACAATTTTGGCAATGCGCTGCATATCATTGTGATATTTTAAGCGTCTGTAAACTGTAATGACGTATTACGTGACGCGGACTGTATGCTTGTTGGTTGTATACTAATGATCGTATTGCTGAATAAGAGAGGCAGTGAAATTACTAGGTAATTTCACATAATATCTTTAAGTCACAAGGTTGGCGACGCGCCTGTTATTTTATTTAACTTTATTGCACAAAATGTTACAAAATGTACAAATGGCAGACTTAATGCCAGATGGCATTATCGCCCAGTCAACCATTACACAAAACAGAAAAAAATATACATATAGTGGTGCAGATATACAAAATAAATAAACGTGGCATACATATTTGTATTAATAAACGCAATAAATGCATATGATATAAATATAAAATAACGTACATCAGAAATAGGGTTATAAAGTTAGAGAAGCAGCATCAGTAAATAAAGTACGTTATATCCATTGGAGCGTCTATAGGCTGCGGGATGGCTTACTAACACGCGGACCGTATGCTTGTTTATCGATGCGTGCTTAGTGACAGAACACAGGGTCCGAAGTATGGCGTTATATGCAATAGCCACAAAGAGAACGCACTTAGCTGTATTTTATTACCAACTAGCTGTGCCCGCGGGTTCACCCACGTTAATATATACATAAATGATGATTGAAACTGACAATCGGACAAAAAAATACCAAAGCTTTTTTGTAAGTAAGTACTACATATTTATTGAAAAACTGTCAACTTGGAATTACAAACAGACACTAAGTTTTTTGTATGTATAGATAGAAATGGTATACATCAATAGTTTAATCCATTAAAATGTAATAATAAATAACTATATAATATATAATTTTTATAGAACATATAATACTATAATACTATACATTTGTGATGTTCTTGTGTGGTATTTATTGGTGTACAATAAAGAGTATATTATTATTATACAATATTACCAGTTATGTTTACCATAGCGCACCTGCTGGATATGAGCCTCCCCAAGAAGCGTGAAAATGCCATGCTGCCCAATACCGCCCTCTTACATTTGGGCTTCGATGTTTCAGGTGAATATACCGCCATTTTTCGGTTCCTATATCTCAGTCGCCTCTAACGCCTAGTACATTATTCTACACTGTTGGTACCCACGGCGCTTTTTTGTAATATATGTTGTGTATCCTTTTGTATTTAAAATTATACTTTTATCGCTTCTATATGTTGAGATGCAGGTTACAAAAAACCTTCTTTTATATAAATAAAAATGAATCGTCTGTATGTATACCAAATTCGATTAACTATTTTTGTAGTGTTTCAAAATATATGCACTTGGAGACTTATGTTTGTGAGCAGGTTTTTTATAGGCTAGAGACAAAAAACCTTTAGACTCTTACAGTATCGAAAACGTAGTTTATAATCGATACGCAGATGGTAGTGATCGCATCTTGTGTGCCAAGGATTCGATTCGATTTCCACTCAGATTTCTGTATCCAGGTGTTAAATATTCGTACTTAAATAGTACATTTGTGATTCCTCTGTTGTCATATGACATGTTGTAGGAATTTATTATTAATATTATTATTTAATATACTAATATTACAATTAGGAAAGTATATGTATGTGTCTATTTGTTTGTTCGTCTTTCGCCAAACGGAACGACTAATTGACGTGTTTTTTTAAATGGAAACAGAAAATTGTAAAACATTTTTTTTGTACATCTGCCCCCAACTCAACTTTTGAGGTAGGAAGCTTAAAACACCTGTCTTATAGTTTTTATAGAAATCTTGCCTCAGCCCCTGAAATGGGGAAGGAAATTTGTTAACGGTGTTATTCCGAATTCAACGCGAGCGAAGCTGCGGGCAAAAGCTAGTAAAAGGGAAATATCTCAGCGCATCAATATGGTTGTTATAATTGACTTCGTATGTTTTTTTTCAAGTGCAAATGTATACATTTAATTTTTCACTGCACGCCTAATCAGTAAACTGTGTGTGTGGATTTTGAAAAAAATAATAAATACACACAACATTGATCTGACTCCAAGATAAGTCGCTCAAAGCACTTGTGCTACTGACACCAGACAATAGATAAATCATAAACATAATATTTAAATACATATTCAACACAAACAAGAATGTTTGTTATGTAAATGGTTGTCTTGAATGGGGATAGAACCTTAGCACGTGAAATAAGATCACAATCGTCTAGGCCTTTTCGATTTACCTAATTTTCCTTATCGATTTACATTCATTAACGAAAGAATGGTAAAGTTAAACTTGAAGTACAGATTAACCAAAGTAAGCCAGTCATTTATGGCTAATTGCTAAGAGCCAGTTGGAGTACTCCCTCACCTTGCATCTTGAGCAGCTACTTAAAATGTAATCATAATAGAGATCCTAAAACCATTCTGTTCCGTAAATAACATGAAGAGACATTACAAAAACATGTAATCTCTGAGTGTAAGTCTAAAATAATATGTGAGGTCTGCTTTGACTCCGGGCAATAGTAAAAAGAAAATTGGTTTTCTTTCACTCATTTCAATTCGTAAAACATAACATTACAATTTAATAAGCACATAATTACAATAAAAAATAAGGTTTAATATAATTTTTATTATAATTTTTGTACATATACAAAAAAGAAATAACAGGAATATAGTATTTCTATTTTAAATAAAACCAGTCGACAAACAAACATACGGTCCGCTATACTACAGCCTATATACGCTTCTAATATCACAATGATAATGATATCACTAAAGCGTTGTCAACCTTGTGATCTGCAGATGTTATGTCACATTACCCGGTAATTTCACTGCCTCTCTTACCCTTCAGACCGGAACACAGCAATGTTGCTATTTAGTGTAGAAATAGGTAAGACTCAGGTACCATTGCAGACGACATTTGTTAGAGCTCTGCCTCTAGTATATCACTTGTAATTAAAAGAATAGGCACACAATTGCGGTAGTCTAGATAGAGGTAGCGTCGGAATCCCAGGCTACCGATCCGACTTAATTACCGCCCCATAAATGATCCCACGAGAATGTTAGCATTTCTTTAAAACGACGCATTGCGACACTACCTGTAGAAAATCTGAAATATAATGCAGTTATTAAGATGTAGTTACTGAAAGGTCCGATAGCGCAGATGGTAGTGATCCTATGTAATACACTCCATGAGAATGGTTCATGTCAATGGCTTCTAACTGTCAATGGTTTCTAATTAAAACGACTTACCACAACCTGACTTTCTAATTATTGTACCTTAAACGTTAGCCGTTAGGTATCGGCATAATAAAATAATACCTCCCTCGATCTCAGGTGTCGTAAAAAGCGACTAAGTTACCAGAACCGACAAATAGCGGTGTATCCATCTGAAACAATGCAGCTTAAATGCACAGGGCGGGGATGGGCAGTAGTATCTCTGTGATTATCAACTCGGCGATTGCCAACACGCTTTCCTAGCCAGGCAATTATGGGCAAAATACCTCCTTTCTTGGAGAAGCTTATGTCCAGCAGTGG
The DNA here is from genome assembly GCA_020976665.1 of Heortia vitessoides. Classification (NCBI taxonomy): domain Eukaryota; kingdom Metazoa; phylum Arthropoda; class Insecta; order Lepidoptera; family Crambidae; genus Heortia; species Heortia vitessoides. The sequence continues at coordinate 2,164,772 of JACJUM010002809.1, forward strand.
ATTTTCAATGGCTGGTATGATGATGACTCCATGAGAAACAAGTTCTTATGTCAATGGTTTCTAATTAAATCGAGTTACCACAACATGACCTTCTAATTGTACCTTTTGAAACGTTGGCCTTTTCGTACCCGGACCGACAGATGGCAGTATATCCATCCAAATCAGTGAAGCTTAAATGGGCGGGGATGGGCAGCAGCTTCCACATCGCGAAAGCTGAGCTCTGCAATTGCGATCACGCTTAGCCAGCGCGGAAATTTAAGGCAAAATTCCACTTATCTTGGGAAGCCCTATGTCTAACAGTAAACTTTCAATGGCTGATTTGATGACATCGATGAATCCCTGGAACGCGTAAACAAATTGATAATTATACGAAAAGCAACAAATTTAAAAAATCATTAGTCCATCCACCTTTAAATAATAACTGATATCTATTCAAACCGAAAGTATCAATGAAATAGCCTGAAACAACGGTGAAGAGTGTGCATCTAGTTCAAAACATTAGTTGGATATATAACTAATTGCTTTCACCCCGTAAAATTTATATTGGACACCAATAACGTTCAAGTATTATTTTCTTCTCTTTGTTTTCTTAGAAATTTTACTCATTATGTTATTTAAAATAATGAATACAATTCGTACTGAAAATTACAAATAAACGAACGCAAAAAAAGGCCTCCCCTAATTGCAACCAACTTAAATCGATTAAGTCGTAACAACCCACAAAAATAGTCCATACATTACTTAATATTAGCAAAAGCGAATCTACGCCAAAACCAGTTATCCCAGAAAACGTAAGCACAATTTACAACGACACGGTCCCAAATCCATCAGTCAAAACAAAAGAACCTCGCAACATAGTCCCATGTCGAAGTAGGTACGGGCACTGCAATAATACGTGGGCATAAATCCTTGGAATGGAGCAATTCCAGATTCCAGGGCCATTGGAAAAAGAGAGAGGACGATAGTGGAAAAGGGGTGGGTCGATAACAACCGTATAAAGGAACCAGGAATAAATTGTGTGGCGTAGTGGGTGATTTAGTTTGTTCGCAGCTGTCTTTCGGTATGGACAATCGATGTTATATTTCCAGTAAGAAAAAAGACGTAACTATAGCACCCACATTACCTATTCTATTACAGACTAGTTTTATAGTTTTACAATTAGCACCTAGATTTGATCTCCATCCAAGACAGATATTTATATAACATTACGTAACGTTCGTTTTGTGTCTGGGTGTTAAATATATATGTTTAATTACTATATTTGTGAGTTCCTCTGTAATTAAGCGACTTATCAAGGAGTCAGATCAATGTATGAGATGTTGTGGGAATTTATTTTGGTTATGTTTAAAGAACTCGAATGTTTAAAATCAAAATTTAAATATCGAACTCGATGAAGTATTAATGACATATGTCAATCATTCTGGCAAACTATACTAACTATCAAACTTGTTGTAACTATCAAAACGTCAATAAAATAAGGTATAAAACAAATTATACAACGTTCAGAAACTGTTAAAATCATATTTTTCTAAGAGCACCCCGAATGTGAGATATACGACCTTGATTTTCGCTTAAAGCTAGTTTTATGAATGCCCTCTGCAATGCATAATGTAAGTATGAAGTTACTTTCCTCGGCGATAGTTCTGAAAGGCTTGTATTTTCTTTAACACACGGGTTGATTTATTAATGTTTTATAATTAAACATATTATTTTTCATCTTTATTAATAACAAGAATTAACTCACACGACATCTCATACATTGTTTTGGCTTCTAAATAAGTCGTTTGAAGCAATTGTGTTACGGACGTGAGACAACGGAAAATAACATATTTTTTTGTTTATTAATTATTAGACCAGATTGACAATCAAGCAAACGCGTGATAGAATTCGCTGCCTATTTCACCCTTCAGTCCGGAACACAGAAATGCGAACACTGATATTTGGCGGTCGAAATAGGTGAGAGTGAGGTACCAATGCAAACGACCAATTTTGAGTGCCGTAAGGTACGGGCAGAATAGAATAGTACCTCCAACTGCACCAGGTGTCGTAAGAGGCGACTAAGGTACCAGAACCGATAGATAGCGGTATATCCATCCTACCTATTAACAGTGCAGCTCAAATGCGAAACAGGGCGAAAAGGCAGCAGCATATTATTCTATTCCACCGGTACCTCACGGCACTTCTGCACCATCAGGCCCGTTAAATATAATTAGTGATATCTAATTGATTACAAACTATTCAATAACGCAAAATAACGGAATGAAACTGTTCATTGTATTTGATAATGCTTCAAAAACACAAAATAGTTTAAGGGTAGCGTACAAATAAAAACAGCAACAAAATGATAATAAGTGATATCAATAATAATTATCACTACAAATAATCTTTAAGTAGGTAAATCACTATCCTCCCCTCCCCCCAATCATACAGTTCAATCAGAAATCTTAATAACAGTATTTAAAAACGCAAATAACAAAATGAAATCTTTAAAAAGCAATTTTTTTATTTAATATTATTATAATAATTAATTATAATAATACTAAACGCCACTATAAAGCACACCAATAAGAATTGACGCCGATCGTGTAGCCAGCGGACCTAAGTACGCCTGCATCGAAGCTACTCCCATTTTTCTCGGCTTCCTTCCCCAGGAAGCGGGCAACCATAACTCTTCGTATTGTTCGCCGCTCCTCAAGGAGTCGTGTACCAAAGTTGTACCATTGTTAGCATGAGTTATTGCCTACCAAGAGGAGTTGCTTGACAATTTTTGCGTTGATACCCTGTTTATTGCTTCCGTACTAAACCATAATTAATATGATTCTGCGGTACCTACGTGTGACTTTTATTATATTTTTTGTAGTGAACAATAACTTGATTGGTGTGAAAAGGAAGCCGTCCGCAATGTGAGAGTTCGTTGAGAAAGTTTTGTACAGGTCGCTCGCGTTTCTTTGTAATATAATGTGAAAGAAAAATGTTTTATACAGGCCACTGCCCGCGTTTTCACCAGTGTATTAATAAATAGAAAAATAGCCTAAGTTACCTCATAACATCAGTTATCGACCGGTTCAGTCGCGAACGCCGGCAAAAATAGACAGACAGCTAAAAAAAATTGAAAAAAAAACATTTATTGACCAAAAGAGAGTAAAAAAATACTACACCAGCCATTGGGAATCCACTGCTGGACGTAAGCCTCTTCAAGAAAGGCGGTATTTGCCCATAATTGCCACGCTGGGCTAGTGTGTTGGGAATCGCAGAGCGCAGCTTTCACGCGATAAGCCGTCAATCCGTCATCTGTCAGTTTTGGTATCTTATTCGCTTCTCACAAGTCCTGGTACTGAGGGAGGTACTATTCTACTCTGCTGGTATCTCTCGGTTTATCTGCCGGTACTCCTGGTCTTAACAATATTGTGAGACATTATCCAGTAATTTCCCTGTTACTTCATGTCCTAGGAAGAAACAGATAAGAATTAAGTATACATGCAATCAAACTTATATTAATCTGTCTCTCTACATTAGTACCTCTCTCACACCTATTTCTAATAGCAGTGTCCGCATTGCTGTGTTCCGGTTTGAAGGGTGAGAGAAGCAGTGAAATAACTGGGTAATATGGCAAATATGTCACAAGGTTGGCAACAAGCTAGTGATATCTTTGTGATGTCACATTTACTATTACGCGGACCGTATGTTTAATATAAATACCTATTTTATTTTATTTTATTTTTATTATTTATTGTGACTTATATAACCTTGTGACATATTTGCCATATTACCCAGTTATTTCACTGCTTCTCTCACCCTATATAAACGTATAGGATTAAAAACTACTAAACCGATTTTAGAAATACTTTTACTAATAAATAGTATAATCCTTCTGGACTAACATAAGCTACACCACATTAAAAAAATGTGATCTCGACGTAAGATGGAAATATGTATATTTGTACATTTGTTACGAATAAACTCAAAAATTACTTAGTTTATTTAAAAACTATTTAATTCATAGAAAGTTACATTATCAGCAAATAATATAAATTATGTTTTATGCCCATATTTTAATTGCAATTAGAAGTATGCGGATGAAATTGCGAGATGTGATTAGAAGTGTTTATCTAAAATACGTACAATTTTCTTGATTGCTTTTTAAATAAATTTGATTGGTCTTTGATAAGATTTTATTAATTAATTTATTTATTTATAATGATAACCAATAACCATCTATCTATATCTACACAGATACAATAAGGGATATAATTTAAGATACAATGATTTTTCTTATGGCCACGATTAATTTGTGTTTTGGTTATGTGTCAGTACCACACACAGCCGTAGAGGTAGAGCAGAATTGCACCTCACCCTGAACCAGGTGTCGTAAAAGGCGATTAAGGTACCGAATCCGACTGATGGCGGTATACCCATACGAAAAAGTGCTAAATACGACAGGACAGGTGAGGCTGGGCAGCAGCCTCCTCGTCGCGAAGTTGCGATCTGTGATTGCCACCACGCCTGCCCAGAAAGGCAATTGTGGACATTAATCCGCGGAAAAGTTGAGTTATTGGAACCGAAAGATGGCGGTATATCGGCTCAAAACAGTGTAACTCAAATGCAACAAGGCGGAGATAGAAGAATTCCCGTAGTGAGGCTATGCTCTACGATTGCTATCAACTCAGTTGCCTCTTACGATACTTAGTATAAAGGGAGGTACTATTATTCTTTCTGATACCCTACAGCCATATAATGTAATGGCCCTACTGAATCTAACCAACAGAATTCTAACCTGGAACTACTTAAAGATAAAACTTCACCTGTCCACAGGGCAATAAATACTTCTCAATCCGCAAAAAAGCGCAATATCTCCCCGGCCGTCCCCTTCGGGGTGACACCGGTAATTTCGCGTAAATACTGGAAAAAAAATTAATTCCCACACATGCATCAAACTGTCTCCGTGCAAGCTACCTCGTGACATATTTATGAGTGTTTTTTACCTTTATATTTAGGGGCCGGTGTTTGAGGTTTAAATAAATAAGTTAGGTGTTTAATATTTTCTTCACAGCAACAAATATATTGCTTGAAAACTTTCATATACCTACATTCTAAAAGAAAAAGAAATAATTAATATTATGTAATGAATGTGTAGGCAATTGGTAATATTTTGTATTTTTTCTATTTGATTCTCTTAATATTTATATGTAAGTAATTTGAGATGTGAATGTAAAATAATACCTCCCTCTGTAACAGGTGTCGTAAAAGCGACTAAGGTACTAAAGCCTCGAGGTTATTATTAAGAAATATACACAACATCTCAAACATGGACTTGTCTCCAAGTTAATTATAAATAAATATATACATCACAACAATTTACGTCGTGTCGTTTTCAAATCGTGATAAACTAGTTTTACTAACATTAAATCATCTCTCCATTTTTAGTACTTGAAATGTTATTTCTTGTGTCTTCCGTGCATATGCTATGAAATAAAATAACTGTCTAGTGCCACAGACTAGTTTAAGATTGATGACCTATATCAATTAGCTAACTCGTTATCCGTAATTGGCCATGAGGTACTGGCAGAGTAGAGTAGTACCTCCTCGTGTATCAGGTGTCCTCAGAGGTGACAAAGTAACAGAACAATGCAGCTTAAATGCACAGGGCGGCAGTATCTCTGTCACGAAAGCTGCGCTCTGCGATTGCCAACACGCTTGCCCAGCGCGGCAATTATGGGCGCCCTTTCTTGGGAAGGCCAATGTCCAGCTGTGGTCTTCCAATAGCTGGTATAATGATATGATCTCTAAATCTTCGACATACATACAGTTAAAATCACTAGGTTAGTAACGGGCCCGATGGCGTAGATGGTAGTGATTCTTGTGCGCCAAGGGTCATAAGTTTACATTTACATAGGTTTGATTCCCACTCATAACAAATATTTAAAGGATGATATTTGTGTTTCTTCTGTGTCTGGGAGTTGAGTTTATGTATATATGTATTTAAGTAGTATATTTGTGATTCCTCTGTTATCTGGCGACCGTAATACAAGTGCTTTATGCGACTTACCACTGAGTCAGTTATTTAACGATTTTACCTTCATATATGTCGTTCACGCAAACTCTCGCATTTAAGTTATTATTACTTCACAATTAAACTCAAATTGATATATATGCGATCGCTCGGTGGTTTAAATTCAACCTAATTAATAAAATTAGGTTAAGACTGTTCTCATTTGCTTGACATTCATTTAGACCAAAGGGAATATTACTTTCTAAGGCTGTGTATTATATTACACTACTATTATATGCTGTTGAATTGAGAGAACTTCGAAGTATGTATGGTGTGAGTTTGAGAGATAGATTAAATAATAAAGTGATACGAGGTTAATGTGGTGTGATACTAGGTTAATGTTGTGACAACAATAGAGAAAGGAATGTTGAGATGGTTTGGACATGTAGAAAGGATGGATGAAGATAGAATGACTGCACAAATATATAGAACGGATCTGAATGGAAGAGTTGGTATAGGACGAGTGAGGCGAACATATCTTAACCAGGTAGAAGAAGTATTGGAGAAGGGCCAGGTCAGAAGTACCAAGAATAAACGAGCGTGTATGAATAGACTAATGCCAGTAAAAGAAGTGACAGAGGAATGCCAGAACGAAACCAATGGAGATCAATAGTCTCTGCCTTCCCTGATGGGACATAGGTGTGATGTATGTATGTATGTAATTTTTACTTTATTTAATTATATTTTGAATTATCAATCATTTCTCGTAAATATAGTATTAAAACAATCGGTTTATACTCTTTTTCTCCACATCAACTTTAATTGAATAAAATTTCACATTCGTCCGTTCTCGGAATTTCCTTGGAAAGAGCTACAATGTTTTCGTTTCACATATTAGAATATTTATTTATTTACCATTATAAACAAAATTATACGGGTTATCCTAATTACGAAATATTGAAGATAAATATAGATAGAACTAGTTTGTTGGAGGAAAACAAATCGAATCGAGTCCTATATGAAAATGTATTCGTAAAAATACCATTTATGTTTAAAATTTACAGTTGGATAGACTAATAGTTTTTATTTTATTACACTACTAACAAGCATACAGTCCGCGTGATGGTAAACGTCACCGCAGCCTATAGACGCTGGTAATAACACTAGCATGTTTCCAACCTTTTAAGATCCAGGTATTTTGTCATTTTACCCAGTAACTTTACCTTTCCTTGCCTTTCTCACCCTTTAATCCGGAACACAGCTATGTGAACAATAGTGGTAGAAAAGTAGGTGAGAGTAAGGTACCAATGCAGAAGACTTTTGTATAAGACCAACCTCATGTAAAATATAGCATAAAGTAAGAAAATAACAAAAAACCTTCTCCAAAGACGTATTTCCATTTATCGATTACTATAACGAATATGTATTCTACAAATTATCAACAAAAAAATGTACAGCACCACAAGTTTTGCGCGCGTTTCGCCACCGGTGCCATCGTTATTTATTCGGGCCATAAATACGTCTTCGCTCGGCCACTCGGATGCGCGCGATAAATACCCTACACGTATTCTTTAATGGCCAATGTTTACCGAATGTATTCTTTTGAAAATATAAAAATGGATACCTGGATTGTTTTTGCGAATACCTGTTTCAATTAAGTGCAACTGTTGAGATATGTGATGGATATACGTTATTTTGTTATTAAACGTCTTTAAAACGTGGTTAACTCAACTATAACTTTTTGGTACGACGTTATAAATTAAAAATTTATAAATTTACACATCCCAAACACTGACCTGACTCCGAAGTAAGTCGCTTAAAACTCTTATGTCACGGTCATCAGATAACAGAGGTCAACAGACAGAAAATAACAAATATAACATCCAGACATAGGACAAACAAAAATATTTTATTTTAAATCGATTAACTACCATCTGCGCCATCGGGCCTATCAAAATTGCTACAATCGTTTTCAAAATATTTACGAATAAAAAGAGTCAGAACTGTAGAAATTATCCTTATTCAATCAATCATCTGACCAACTGATAGATAGGTACCAAATTATCAGTTACCTAGCAGCAACTTGTATGCCAATGGTTGTGGTATTCCTATCTTGTACGAATATATATCATCAATGATAGTGCAATACCGCGTAAGTAGCAGTTGCAAATAAAGTTGAAGATTCAATTAGAAAAGATGGAAAATGCACCTTATTAACTTAAGCTACATACGCGGTATTGAAGTATCATCGACGATATGTGAGCTTATGAGTCTTTTATGTGGCTGGCAGTTAAAATTTATTTAAGTACATTATATGTCAAACGAAAGATTTTGAGGGAAAATTTGAATATAAGTGTGGATGCAGGTTTGGTACTCCTTCAATCCAGATCGGCCAAACATATCTGAATAAAATTTGGCACAGAGCTTATCGACAGTCTAGAATAACTAATAGGCTATTTTTTATCCCGGAAATATGTTCGCATGGCTTTGCTGATCTGGCTTTTTATTTTTCTCTATGCCTTGGCTTACATATGAGTGTCAAAATTGTGCATTGACTTAGAAACACCTTCTGAAATTCCAAACGTCTCAGCGGACGAGAAAAATAAGTATGCTAGGAGTCACATTAAAACATATATAAAGAACAGAAGAAATTAGACATACAACAATAGTGAAAGATATTATAAACAATAGAAGATAAATTAAATGGCGATAAATGGGACATATGGTAGAGAAAGTGAATAAAATTAGATTTTAACAGAACGGCAACAACGAGAAAGGAAAATAAAAAGAGATAGAAGAAGATGGTCAGATGACATCAAAAAGACTGAAGGAGCAACATGGACAAGACAAGCGAAGGATAGATATGGATGGAAGCAGCTGGAAGAGGCCGTAAAGTGTCAGAAGACACGCTGAACACTAAACCGGGGGAACCAGATGTAATCAAAATAGTTGTACAAATATTTAGTTTTCAGATTATTATTATGTATATATCACGACATTCTGAACAGTTTAGCTGACAGGGAGCGACGTAAAATTCTTCTAGAAATAAAGAGAGTTTCTCAGAGATGCGATAAAGACTTCTTGGATTAAGTAGCGGACAGAAACCTAGTTCGGACATTAATCTACAATAGATGGCGAGGCGACGGGTAACACGGGCGTCGGTGAGCCGAGGGTTAACTAAATATCAATAAAACGGAAGAACATTGACCGAATAATATTGATTGTGATATCTATAGCAATATTATAAATCTGAAAAATTGTTTGTATAAACGCGTTAATCTGGTGAACGGATGGTCTGATTAAAAAAGAACTTAAATTGTTGGATAATTCAGTTATCGAGTAAGGCTATATAACATCTCGCTACGATCAATAACAGCGTAGCATAAATAACGCTACAATTTTACGCGAGTGAACACGCGGGGCGCTGCTCGTGTAATAAATCTACGACTGTTCATTATTAGCAAATACGAGTTAAAAGAAAAGTTTTTCCTGATTTACGCATGGATATAAAAATTACTTTAAATCTCCATTTTCTGTGTCCACTGTGTTTCATGTTTTACATCAAAGTAAAATAAAATATAAAAGGTTTATTACAATTTTTATTTAATTCAATTTTTGGTTAAAATTAAATATATTTTTAAATTTCGTAAGCGTCAAAACTTTAATACTTTAGTTTTAAAATAACAATTTCAAGTCTTGATACAAACATAAGGAATATTTATTATGAAAAAAAATATTGCGACTATAACTTGAGATAAATGTAAATTACATCTATATTTCAAGTTAGGTCATTGATTAAAATCGGTTCAGTGGTTAAAAAGAATTTTTTTTTAAATAAAGATAGAGATTATGTGTCGTAGAAAATGGCACTTTTTTAATTTGTTTCAGATGTAACATTGGATTTCTTCTCCTAACTTTTAAGGTAAAAATTGAATGCATTAAAAAACTATAAAATACTCATTGTATGATATGATCATAGTGATTTTTCATAATAATATAATTTTGATCACATATCGATTACTAACATACATAAACACTCTGTTAAATAATATTATATTTTAAAATATTTTCTTAATTTATAAATTATTACAATGAACATAGCTTAATTATGCTAATAAGTTATTATTTTTTTTATTTTAGATTAGAAAACCTCTAGGAATATTCTATATTAACGTGTCACCATATGATTTTTTTGCCAAAAATAAAAATAAAATATGCTGCAACGTATAATATAAGAAAAACACTTCTAAAAACACATATCCTTGAAAAATTCCAATATAATAAAAATAAAAAAAAAACAAATATTACTGTCAATAATATGGTGGATGAAGTTTGTGATCCATTATTAGAAATAACACGCGGTCGTACTTTTCATTACTGTACAAACATCAAAACGTCTTTTATGTTTGGTTTAGGTATAAATTGGTAATTCCTTCAACACAGTTCCAAACCAAAGATTTCTTTAATTATTTTATCACATCGTTTGAATTCCTTTTTAAATTCAGATTAATCATTAATTTATTATGTAAATTTACTGTCAAAACCAAGTAAAACAGTAAATTTAAAAAATATATCGATCAAACAATTTTAACACACATTATTTCTGAAGACTTGAAAATATCGTGACTGTTTACTCCTAACGCCATCTAGTATCGGGTAGAAGAACGAGCGCTGATGTGTACCATTTTTCCCATCTTACAGGTTTCTAACATTCAGTTTTAATTGTTTGTTGGATATGTAAATTGTAAAAATAACTACGCTTTTGACGTACAGAATGAAAGATCACAAGACTGCTACAAATATTTGATACGTCGGATTGTTTGACCTTATCGTAACGCCTAGTGCTACGAAATGTTTACTAGCTACGACATGTATTTGGTATGGATATTTAATTGTAAATGTAATTCCATTTTAATTGTGTAATAGTTGTTAGTGTTGTACTTATTTGAATTGTAAGGCGAAATTTGATAGAGTGGTTGGTCTCGAAGGAAATGCCGGCTCTCGACCGACACTCGTGTTTGGGAAGATTAATGAATGTCAAGGAAGCTAGAGCCTTTGTCATAATAGAAAAAAAATCAAATGACTGCTCACTCTGGTGGCATAAGTATATACATATGTACGTTTTTGTATATTTGTTAAACTTACAAAAATGTGTTTCATGACTTACATTCTTTTGAAAAGGTACTATTTTAGGTACAAAAAAAAAGACAGCCCAAGGTTTGTCTGAAACATCGCTCTGGCCGTATTCCTAGACGGACTTAGGGACCTTCAAGAGCTTAGGCTATCTCTTATTAAATAAAGGGTGGCAACTCGCCTGTGATGCCTTTGTTGTTGCAGGTCTCATTTGCCCCCTACAACATATAAACATAAATATATATATATACATAAGGTTTTATACACCCATGTCATCACAAAGACATATTTCGCTCACTCGCGTGTCACCAACATAGTGACTTGAAGATACCATGTCACATTATTCAGTCATTTCAGTACCTCTCTCACCGTTCAAACTGAAACAAGAAATACGAATACAGCCTTTTAGCTGTTTAGATACGTGTCTACCTCTAGACACAAACGTTTGTAAGCGGAAACAGGAATAACAAACAATCACCATTAGACAATAAATGTAATTTAAAAAAAAATCAACACTTTAAATAAGATAATATGGAAATACAAGAAAAGGTTAAAAACCAAAATGGCGCGTCGCTAATTGCATCCGAATGTTCCCTTAACACAATTAATGAACTTGGAAATATAAATATTAATAAAATGTCTTCCTCCAGGCTTAAAATGAAAGCTGTGTTCACTATAATGGGTTAAGGAAGTGATATTTATTACACTGTGCCATCTCATTTGAGAATTAGTCACTCCTATTTTGTTGCTCTTTGACCGAATTTAATATGTCGGAATTTTATTATATTCTCTTTCGTTCGAGCGGTATTAACGTCGTCTTTAATTTAACGGCTTTTAACGTGGTACATTTAATGTTAACATATTTAAACAGCGTTTCAGCCTTTCAGTGCGTTGTTGGGGGTTAATTCTTAATTATCGTGTTTTATTAAAAAAAAACTCGTATTTCAGTTGTTTTAAACAGACGGCGCATGGCGCATTTTGTAGTGTGCCTTATGCCCCAATGATTAATTATAATTAATTAAATTAAATTAAATAAAAAAAAATGAATTCGATTCCCACCTAGTACAAAAACATGTAATTACTATTTATGTTATTGTTGCCTGTTATTCTGTACTGTGATTACTGTTGCCTGATATTCTCAACAGAATTGATTTGCTACTTCTCATAGTGTCAGACAAATGTGTACGTCGACTGAATCATTTGTATTATTATTATTATTATATTTAAGGATCAATATCAAAAGCATGGATTGCTTCGTCCTAAACTTGAAATGTAACACACATTTACATTGTAAGGATACCATCAAATATATATGACCAAATTTAGTAAAATTAAGCTGTAATTTAATGATTTCACAGGTAATGATAATGTAAACTGATTTATTTAAAAACTATAACGCTTGTTCGGTTGCGTTAGATTAAATATTTTAAAATACTTTTCTTTTGAACAAGATATCATTTTTATTTGTCGATGGTCCTTCCTCTTTTCTACGCCCTATTTTTCTTAATATCATCCAAGATAAAGTTCTTAAAACACATTATTTTGCTAAATATATATTAAAAAAAACGAATGTAAACATTCGTTTATATTTTCACTGTCGATTTATGGAACACAAGATCACCAAAATCTCCATTAACCCTGATAATCCATTATAACTCTAACTAAAAAATAATAATAATAAATTTTTATTTATTTTGAATATAGTTAGCGCATTAAATTAAAAATTAAACGCTCAAAAATCAATATATTGATAATACAAGTAGCAGTCTTTTGACAGACCAGGGTTTAATACCCACCTAGGACTTTTATATAATGATGTCTGTTATTTGTTTGTTTCTGGGTGTAAATTATATGTATTCAAGTATTATTTTTGCGATTTCTCTGTTGTCTGACGTCCGAAGCTAAGTACTTTGAAAATTTATCTATGATTCAGATCAATGTACTCGTATATGTTGTGTGAATTTATTAAAAATGTCTAAGTTATATCGACGTGCCCTCAAACAAAATATAGAACGCAGAAAATAAGACGGCACATTAATAACAAACAATATTATCTTTCCGTATTATGTCAGGAGGTACCAGCAAAATAGAATAGTACCTCCTGCACCAGTTGTTACCAGGGACTAAGTTACCGACTAAGTATCCGAAACAATGTACCTCAAATCCACAGGGCGGAGATGGGCAGCGGGATCCCCGTCGCGAATCAAACATTCTATTTTGTCTAGACATCATTTTTTTATTGAAAATTTTCAAATTAACTACTCTGATTAAACAAACGATTTGTATAATGTTGATAAATAATGGGCTTTCATACTTTACAACCGTAACGATAAATCAAAAAATGTTTTGATCTAGTAATCCGCCAAATGTACAAACATATAACAAAAACACGTATATACGTACATACATAAAAACTAATCAATTCATTTTTATGTTCTTAAATGATAAGAGAAAAGGTAAAGAATCGGTCAAGGAAAAAGCTCTCAGACTGAATTATTTCAGGTAAGAAGTTTGGAAACGAAAATTTTCCAATAGCAATATAAAAGCTAGAGTTGATATTGGCTCCGCCCATCGGCCGGCGATTGGAATCGGATATCGGTTTGAGTATGCGCAGAAAACCTCTACTAAATACACTCTTCGACATATACACACATATTGTAGGCTTACAGCAAGCTAGCTGGTTTCATCGAGTTTGAATTATGGTTAAACTTCCTTTTAACGGCTTTAAAAGGCTGTTTATTAAGCTTATTTCATTGTTTGTTCGAAGTTTTAGTCCGCCTAGACCTACCATCAATCATTCTCGATATTGCTGCAAAGCCTGTAGTTTTATTGAGACTAATGAGCTTGTATATGTAATAAAATATAACCTATTTGCCCGCGACTTCGTCTTGGTCGTTCCCATATTATGTTACCATCTTGCGGAAACATGTTTAATCTCATACAATAGCCGATGTCCTTTCCAAGCTAATACCATGTTTATTATGATTTACTTAACAAATACAGCAATAAAAGGATATTTTTATTTTTCCAATAATTGTATGAATTGTCGTAGAAGAATGAATAGATAGAGAAATAACGTTGTACTCTACTACTAAATACTCGTAGATAGTGTAGTAAATTATTCTTTTTGGTTACTCTTTGCTTAATATTTAGCACACTTATTTGCTTAATATTCTTTTTTTATTTCTACTAATTTGAAAATATACTTCCAGTTCTTTTCTTTATTACTTACACATTTTACATTTTAAAATTTAATTCCATAGCGAATCGATTAAAATAAGTCGTAAAACTTCGACATTTCCCGTTAGCTATATTATTTTACTATTATGAATGAATTCAAAATTGATTTATAAAACTTATAAAATATAAAGTATCACCGGTTCTAAATTTATTTAAAATGTCAACAACACGTTTATATCCCAGTTCTTGGTATTTGTTTATATTAGAGTATATTAATAACATTTAAAGAAAGTGTGAATAGAATCGCGATTTTAATTAAAAATACCATGTAAATGTATGTGTGCCATAAAGAATATATTATAATATTTGGTAATTAGTGTTATTTTGATTAAAATACAACTGTAAATTAAAATTAAAATATAATCATATAATTCAAAATATAATTTAAATTTTTTCCTTTTCGTTAGTGTTTTCGTTGATTATGTTTTCTTGTTTAGTTTATTTCTTAAATATGAACGCGCTAGAAACTTGACTTCATAATTTGTCCTTATAATATTTACGGTTAATCACAAAAACTTAAAGAAAGCAAAATTTACCATTAGTAGATATAAATTTGTAATTTGTATAGTTAATGAAATACTAGAACACTAACAATAACTTCTAAAAACATTTGCTTTGCTTATTAACATGAAGCATAGAGTTCCGTGTCATCTAGATCTATGGGACGTTCGATGTCTATAAAAAACTTAAGCCAAATGTTCGAAAACCAATTCCCGATCAAACCAGAAGAGACGCCCACTTATCTGCCCTACGGAATTCACACCCACTGCACCGATAGGCGTGTATCGATAGCTATCAATATAACCGATAGCCACGCCCCACGTGAGAAAAAACTGCGCTCTCGACGCGCATGTCCGATCGGTCGATCGGTTTAGCTACTTCGAGAGAACGGGATCGTGACCTTTGGCGACGGGGTGCAGCGGATTTATACCGCGCCAGCCCGCTGCGCCATACATGCATACGCATTACCGACCTATCACCGTTTGAGTCAAACAGCGCGCTTACATCTTTTTATTGCGTTTAAATCTTTATTTTAGTGTATCGTTTTGCAACATCCGTCCCGGCGTTGGCTGAGAACGCCATATTGAAATTGTTTTTGAACTGAATACAAAATTGCATATTTCCGCTGGATGTTGTATTTGAGAATACTGTTACGTTTTCTTCTTTGAAACTAAATTTATTATTTCGACAGAATGGTTATTTGATATGCTTGATTAAATGTTATATTCAGTTAGATGTAATCTATCTATATACTAATATATAAAAGAAAACGCTGACTGACTAACATATTAATGTGTGGCCTAGACTATAAGGGTTACATACTTGACATTTTGTTCAGGGTTCCTTTTATAACATAATGTATGAAAGTCCTTTATTAAAAGTCAAGAAACACGTCTAGAATCTTTTTTCGAAGATTACCCCTTAAAGGGGTGCACATACAATCTGAAATAACTTTCATTAGCAAATAGCTATTGTTATAAAGACTAACTTATTACTTTACTTTATCTATTATTCTCACGGGAACCGGAACTTCGCGGAAGTAACCGCAGGGCGTTGCTAGTTTTATCATATTTTGCGGAGCTATATTATTAAATTTTATATTTTTACAAGTGTGTGGCCATTTTTGTTATTTACACATTTATGCATGACATTTGTGCGTTAAACTTACGCGTGTATCATCCATACTTATCAAAATTTGTTTGTCTGTTCGTGACACTGGTCGTGAATGGTGGATAGTTTTATGTCGAGCAAAACCTACTTAGAATAGCTTACTTTAGATCTAGCGAATGGAATGGTAGTGTTGAATATAATACTAGAGCAATAGGATGTTCATTAATAACAATAAAAATGCTGTGTAAGTAATATTAACAAAAAAATAATTTAATGATCTTTTGTTATTTGTTATCATACATATACTGTAATTTGCAATTGCGCATGCGAATAATTCTCCTCTTCAAATTACGCCTCTAAATATAAAATCAAAGCTTTAAAAACCTAACGGTAAAAAAAGAACAGTAACGGAAAATAGAACAGCAATTTTAAAACGTTTTCCAAATTTGGAACGCGCGAAAGGCGGCCGTTAGCGCGCGGCCGGCCGGTTATTGGTTATCGATTGGTTTCCAATCAGCCAATGGGAGCGAGGCCGGCACGCCCGAACGTACGCCTACAGGATACTCCCGTATGTGATATACAAGGAGTCTTCCAGAATACGAGACCTCTGAAGTCTGGGCACCTTTGACATACAATCTGTTCTGAGATGTTTCGCTAGTTGCATCGTCAAGTTTGATCGTTATCTCTTTAAAACATTTGAATAAAAAGATTCATTTATTTAATTTCAAGGTTTAAAACTTTTCTTTTTTAACTAGTTTTATCATAAATTGTAAATGTTAGAAAATATTACTAGCCATAATTATGATCTATTTTATCAGGATATTAACTATTTTTGCATATGATGAAGTTTAGTATGTTGGAAATTTGTGTTTCAACCGTGAGTTGAAGGAACTCATGACAAAACTATATTTAACGGCTTAAAACTTATTTATTAGTCAGTTCAAAATTCAAAATCAGAAGCCGGAACGACGAGCATAAAAAAAAACAAAAAGTTGAATGAAACCTCTTTTTATGCTGTCTAGCGTAAAAGTAGAAAATGTTACAACATCTATTTATTAGAAGTATCAAATTAGAAGTATAAGTTAGCTGTAAAGTACTGGCTGATTAGAATAGTATCTTCCCCTGTATCAGGTGCCCTAAGAGGCGACTAAACTACCATAAATTACTGAATATCCATCTGAATCAGTATCACTCTGTGCATAGCTCAAATGCACAGAGTGAGGATGGGCAGCAGTATCCCCACCGTGAAAGCAGTCTCTGTGATTGCCAACACGCTTGCCCAGCGCGGCAATTATGGGCAATTCCCCCTTTGTGTAAATGAGTGAACTTCTAATAGCTGTCAGTGAAATATATTTAAAAACGCAAACAGCTAACAGTAAGACGTTACAACATTAGTACAAACAGACAAACAGATGGAAGTATATATATCTTTTATAAACCTTAAATTTCAAAGCGAAATTAAACAAGTTGTAGCTGACTTCAATACGACGGTTTTCTTATTAAGAAATCTCATTACGTATATTAATAAAATAATTCCCTTAAGTGGGGGAAACAATGAGATTTTTTTCATTAAAAATTAAGGATCCATTCAAAGGCTGACGACAATGGCTGCCCAACAATAGTCATTCTGAATCAGACAAACTAATTATTTGTTCGTCTCTTTTTATCTATATTTTCTTTTCGCTTAAAGGATAAAAATAATTACAAGATAAAAGATATTTCTTCCGACGGGCGGGAGGTTTTTTGTTGTCTCGCTCGGGTATATTTTTTTTTTTAGTTTTTTTTTCGTTCCGCCGAGAACGCGATCTGTTGCCGGCTCATTGTCATTGGTCGACATTAGGAATAGTATGGATCGTCCATTTTAAATAATTTTGCTGCAAAGTCATGCTTCTGGTAACACCGGCTTAAACCATTGAAATTCTTTTATCTATATTACAAGTAGTGGATATAGGGATATAAAGACTATTTTTTTATTGTCTATGATAGAGAACAAGACACGGCATATGTATATAGAACCAGCCAACAATAGACGTTGTCCTGTCCTAACTTAACTTATGCGTGTTATTAGCCATTGGAAGTCCACAAGAAAGGGGGAATTCTGCCCATAATTGCCGCGCTGGACAAGCACGATGGCAATCACAGAGCGCAGCTTTTGCGACGGAGATGCTGCTGCCTACCCCGCCCTGTGCATTTAAGCTGCACTGTACTGGATGGATATACCGCCATTTGTCGGTGCCTTAGTCGCCTCTTATGATACCTGGTGCTGGGGGAGGTACTATTCTACTGTGCCAGAACCTCACAGCTAATTTTATCTTTAATCTAGTTTTATTTACAGTCTCAATTACATTTCTGTTATATTGCTTGCTAAAAGTTTAATGATTATTTCAGTTTTTCTTACAAAACGTTAAACTTCAAAGTGTTTTAAATTAGTCTTAGTTAAACAGCAATCACTTCAGATCAGTCTTCTATCCCTTCTTGTCGTAGGTACTGAAGACATTACGCCTAAAAAAAGACGTTTCTTGTATCTCAGTAAAATGTAATTTCAGTATGATTAATGCATTTTTTTATAATTATTATATTATATAAGGAATTACTAAAAAGAGTAAGGTTAGGCAAATAAAAAAGTTACAGAGTTTCGAGTGACGATTTTATATCATCATCATCATACCAGCCATTGAAAGTCTACTGCTGGACAAGCCTCCCCAAGAAAGGGTGTATATTGTCTATAATTGTAAGCTGGGCAAGCGTGTTGGCAATCGCAGAGCGCAGCTTTCGCACTATGGATTTGAACTGCACAGTTTTGAATGGATATACCGCCATCTGTTAGTTCTGGTACCTTAGTCGCCTCTTACGACACCTGGTACAGTGGGAAGTACTATTCTTGTCTGCCAATACCTCACATCTACAATTTTACAGTTCGATCCCCACCTAGGACAAATGATTGATATGATGATATTTCTACTATGTCTGAATGTTAAAAAATATATATCAGTATTACATTAATGATTCCTCTGTTGCCTGACATCCGTAATACAAGTGCTTTAAGCGACTTACCACTGAGTCAGGTGTTGTAAGATATTTTGTGAATATTATTATTATAATTCACGAGTCTTATCCACTTTACAACTATCCGCATGCTTTAATTCAATTCTTGGTCCATACTAATTAACCCTTTCTAGAATTCTTTACAGAGATAATAATAAGGCCAAGTGAAATGCTCCGTGCTTTGTTTATGATTTCAAATATATAAACTCGCCTGTAAACAGAACAGTTCGGCATCATTCATTAGAATCTCTTAGAACTATGTACACGTAAGTTAAAGCAAAATTTATTAAAGTTAGAGTTAATAATTATTAACATATCAGCCACAGGACGTCCACTGCTGGACACAGGCCTCTCCAAGTGCTTTCCAATAGAACCGGTCGTATGCGGCTTACGTTCAGTGCAATCCTGTGATTTTAGTCAGACCGTCTGTCTACCTTGCTATACTACGCTTGCCAGAACGTGGTCTCCATTCCAGAATCTTATGACTTCATCGTCCATCGGTTCAGCGTGCTCCGTGATCTGCCCACTGCCACTTCAACTTGCTAAATCGCCGGGCTACGTTGGTAGCTTTGGATCTTTTACGGATCTCCTCAGTCCTGTGACCTATCTCCTTAATTTTCTTCGTAATATCAAGCGTTGCTCTCTCTCCTTAGCTCGTTGATCAATTTAGAGTTTGTTCATATGGCCAATGGTAAGAGACTATGTTTTGCTTCCATTAATCATTACTGGTAACACATTTTGATTTGACTGATTTAATTGATATAAGACTTTCGACTTGAAGTATGTCGGACGAGAAGATTTCTGACAACTTTGCCCAGCTGAGTTGGATTCGAGTATTGTCTTCTTTTTTGAAGTTTGACTCACCTAACTGGACTATTTGTCCTAGCTATACATATATTTTGAATCTCTGGAACGGGAATTTAAACCAAAAGCTTTTTTTATTAAATTTAGCTAAATGTTCTGAAATCTTAATACAAAGAAATTGCTTAAACTACAGAAAAATCTGCTAAATAACTTCAACGGGAAGTACTAAGCTAGTCACATAAGCTAACATCACATAAACAACAAATCCTTAAAACATACATCAAAAAAGTTTACGTTACTTTGAAAATTCAAAACTTCTTTTGTTATCGAACATTATTTTTTTTTAGTATAATTACTTTTAAACGTAGAAAAACATTACAATGTTATAAATAAATTGTTTTTGTTTATAATAAGAAATAATATTCAAGCTCACGCGCATTTGAAAATCTAACTACTGATTTTAACGGTTTAAAATATTGTATGCCATGGGGTACCAGCAAAGTAGAATAGTACCTTCCCCTGAACCAGGTGTCCCCCTGGTGGTGTATGTGTGTACCCGTTGTATAAGTGGCCACTGAGGTACCGATACGAACACTATAAACAATACTACGATTATATTAAACCCTACTAGGTTACGTTGGAAATGTTAAATATCTGAAATTTGACATAGCTAACGTCTAAAGTTTAAATAATGTTGCCAAATAGAAATGTAGGTATGGTCATTTTCCTAATTGGACCAATCTTCTCGAAATAGGGATCTAGAAATACTTATATAGATTTAAAAGAAAAACAAACTTCGTAAGTGATTGGTTAGCATAAGCAGAGCTATAATAGAAAAAATAATTAAAAAGAAAACTTGTACCTAAACCCCAAGAACCTTGGGTTGTAAAAACCCAAACCAAATTGCAATTCAAAATATTGGCGAGCCAAAGCAAACTAATAATGGGCTATAACAATAATTAGTTGGGCGATTCCGCTCCCTGGGGGTCAGCCGATTGTCCTTTGAAGGGTTGATTAAGATGGCCGCCAGGGTCGGGTCCAAATGACCCTGCGAAGGGTTACGTTCGAACTTAAATGCGGGTACCTGCTATTTGTCGGAATTAGCGCGCTGCTTTATTTGTTTTCAGGTTTTTTTAGTGTTAATTACGGTCTGGGGTCTCTCGGACCCCTATGTGGGATGTCAAGCGTGAGCCGTGTTAATTAGACGCTCGGATGTTAAAGTTTGATTAGTGATTGGATTTGGTGTGCTTGTAGAATCTTGTACTTTGATTGTCTTGAGTTGAATTCGTGCGTGAAGAAATAACCTTTTATTTATTTGGTAACTAACTTTTGTAAAAATAATTTGGAAATTAAGGCCTTTTTGTGTTAACTTATCTCTGCCAATATATTTACCTTGGTGATATTGATAATTTTTGTTAACGGACCTAGCTACAAAAGTCATTTTATTGGCCTAAAATGACAGGTATAGTTGTGTACACTAAGTGTAGCGTTGCATGTGAATAAAGCAGCCCATTCCCGCTCAACCATATTTGAGCTACTTTGTCGGTTTCGGTACCTCAATCGCCTAATACGACACCTGGTACCTACTCTTCCAATCTGTTAGTATACTACGACAAATTACCAATTACAAAATCCATTTTTTGGGAAATCACCTTTGTTGCGGAATTTTCCAAATACGTAACGAACGATTTCTTGGTTCAATTCTTTACATCTAAAAATGAATTTATTGAAAAAAAGCTGGATTTTATATTAACAATGATATTTAGAAAGAAATGTCCCACCTGGAACTGAGGCTTGTTTATTTCCTATTAATAAATATGATCTTCAGTAATAAATTTAGCATTTACCAGTGCATAAAACCTATAAAACTAAGCTAAATTCAAGTGATTGTAGATAGCATCAACATATAAGCCATTGAAGTCCACAGCTAGACATAGTTCTCCGCCAGAAAGGGGGAATTTTACCAATAATTGCTGCGCTGGGCAAGCGTGTTGGCGATTGCAGAGCGCAATTTTCGCGACGTGAACGCTACTACTTATACCCACGCGGAGCACCTAACGGTTTTGGTACCTTCGTCACCTCTTACGACACCTGTTACAAGGAAGGCTGATATAATGATTATAATCATTTACATTGACCTGATTCTGTAATAAGTTGCTTAAATAACTTGTGTTTCAGACCTCAGATAACAAAAAAATCACAAATATAATATTTAAAAACATTATTATTAACCAGATACATAAATGTCATCATATAAATATTTGTCCTGAGGGGAATCGAACGCATGACCCCTGGCGCATAAGATAGGATTACCACAATTGCAATAACGCACAAATCCATCTCACACTTAACTACCTGACCCTAACGTAAGCAATAGGAAAGTACGCGACTTAAAATGTGAAATCCCTCGCAGTAATAGTTCCCATGTTAATCTTGAGACGGAGGCTTAATGGACCCTTTCGGACGGAGTCCGGCCCTGCCGATATCTTTACGATATCCGGGAGGGCCGATGGACTGGATACGTGCAGAGCCGCATTCAGGGATTTTTTCAATTTAAATAAATAACTAATCAAACCCACACAACGAGATAAGTTGCCTAAAAAACTGTGTTACGGATATCAGACAACAGAGGAATCACAAATATAATACTTAAATACATATATTTGTTTTTTACGTTTTCGTACCTTGAGAGGAAAATATGGATCTCTTATAGCATCACTTTGCTGTCTGTCAAGACTTTAAATCTCGGGAACGATTTAAAAATTACGAAATCAATCATCGAGATTAAGCAATCCAACGCGCAGTCATAAATTTGACCGATGGGTGACCGATATAATAATAATGATTATATTCCTACATGCCCACGGAACCCTTTGTGTGCGAGTCCAGTTCTAACTTTCCCAGGTTTTTAATATTTACCCAATAATACACGTATCTACGGTAAAATAAAAACCTTTAGTTTTTCACATTTCAATAGGGTTATAAAAAGTTGCCAATTGCCAACATGCTTGCCCAGCACGGTAATTATGGGCAAAATCCCCCTTTTTTTGGGATGATGTTGTTGAAAGTAAAAAATATACTCTATATATCTCTAACACACATCACGCCTGTATTCTTTCGCGGTAGACAAAGACTATGGATTTTCAGTTGCATCTTGCCATACCACTCTCGCTTCTTTACTCGTTGTAGTCTGAAAGGACACGCTCGTTTATTCTTGGTACTTCTGACCTGGCCCTTCTTCAATACCTATTCTACCTGGTTAAAGTATGCAAGCCTGGATCTACCACCTTCCATTTTTTCCGCTCGTTAAATTTTAACCATACTTTCTACATGTCCAAATCGTCTCAACATTTCTTTCTCTCTGAGATACTTTAATCCAAAGAAAATAATCTCGAATACATCCCTGAACCCGATGGTCAGTTTAGCCAAGTATAAAGCGATCCGGCGGAATGGGGCGTGCGTCGAAACAATTGACGGTAGTGTGGGAGCTGCTCTAACTGTGTAATGTGTATACACCTCAATTACAGAGTGCCTTTCTGAACTTGGTTGAGCTCAGTCGGAAATTTATGATATATGAGATGACATTCATTTTTTAACATTAATATGTTACTAACTCAACATACGTTGTCCTGTCTTATCTAAATACCTATTTTTGTGATAAAAAAATATTTCCAATAAACATTGATATATAAACTATCCTATCTTTGTAGTGTTTTTTATTAGACTAGATCGGTCTAGAAGCAGCGCGATAGTAAGCGTCAAGGCCTGTAGACGCTCGTAATATCACAAGGATATCACTAGCGCATTGTCAACCTTGTGACTTGAAGCTATTATGGCACATTACCCAGTAATTTTACTGCGTCTCTCACCCTTCAAACTTGAACACAGCAATGAAAGCACTGCTATTTGGCGGTAGAAATAGGTAAAAGTACCAATGCAAAAAACTTTGTTTGCGGTCTACCTCTGATACCTGATCTAAATAGAAAACCATATATAAAATAACCAATACCATATAACCAATATTAAAAAAATCGGTATATTGATTGAATATTTTACAGAGTCATGCTGGTGAACAAAACTGGGGAAGTCTGTTACTTTCTAATACTATGATACAAATTTTGCCTAGGCCTAATGTTTCTACAATGTACACGTTCACTACGCATAATAAAAACAATAGCGTTTAGAAGCCGTCAAAACGAATTTAACGGCTTCAAAACGCGGCTTTTTTCACATTTCGCATTTTTATTGTTCAACGTTTCGGTAACCGTACGGCAATCGGTTGCCTATAGGCATTTCTTTGACTAGTGACAGTTTGACATGTCAATAATTGTTCTTGATTTACCAAGAAACACAACTGGTGGTATAGCTACGACGATTTTGACTATATATAAATGCTTACTCGCAGGACCTGACTCCGAGATGAGTACCTGAAATCACTTATATTGCGGATATCAGACAACAGAGGAATCACTAATATAATACATAAATACATATAATTAACACACAAAGACAACAAATACAAATATTCATCTTATAAATGTTTGTCCCGGATCGAACTCACGACTTTTGGCGCACAAGTTGGGATCATTACCATCTGCGTCATTGGGCCTGTCAAATATTGCTACGCTATTTTGGATGAATTTCAAAATAGCGTCTATCACCACAGCAAGACAATTATTTATATATTGATATTTGTGTTTGTACTGTGTCTGGATTTTGAATATAAAAGATACTGAAAATAAAAGAATTAATAAATAGCCGTGAGAGACCGGCAGAGTGGAATAGTACCTCCCCCTATACCAGGTGTCGTAAGAGACGACTGAGGTACCAGAACCGACAGATGGCGGATATCCATGCAAAAAAAATGGCTCAAATGTACAGGGCGGTGATAGGCAGCAGCTTCCCCGTCGCAAAAGCTGCGCTCTGCGATTGCCAACACGCTTGCCCATGGCAATTATGGGCAACATACCCCTTTTTAGGAAGGCATATATCCAACAGTGGACTTTTGTGGTTGGTATGATGAAGAATTATATTTGTGATTCCGTGTGATGTCCGTAACGCAAGTTTTAAGCGACTTATGTAGAAATCAAGGCAATGTATGAGATGAGAAAATACACGCTAAAATAAAGTAGCAATATCGCCCCAATACCACAGTCACCTGAACGACACCCGACGCTGAGGTAATTGCTTTAACTAGATTCTTACCAACTTAGTTTATTTAAAAGAAAATATTGGATTTGTATTGTGTAAGAGTATTATAATGGATCAAATATTGAACTCTTAATACATACATCCATCACGGCTGTTTCCCATCGGGGTAGGCAGAGACTATGGATCTCCACTTGTTACGATCTTGGCATACCCCTCGCTTCTGTTACTTACATTAGTCTTTTTATACACGTTCATTTATTTTGGGTACTTCTGGGAAATGTTCGCCTCGATCATCCTATACCAACACTTCCATTCACTTAGTCACTCTACTTTCATCCATTCTTTCTACAAGTCCAAACCATCTCAACATTTCTTTCTCTATTGTTGTCACAACATCATCTTTTACACCAAATCAATTTTTTATCACACTATTCTTTAATCTATTTCTCTAACTCACACCGTACATACACCAAAGTGCTTTCATTTCAACAGCATTTTCTACTCGTGTGCTTCTTCTGGTATACCCAACATTCACTACCATATGGTTAGTACGTGTTGGTACCAACACTGACATAATCATGAATAATAAATTAAAAATGCCTAGATTATATTTCCGTTGTTAATAAGATGTTATATCTTTAAAAAATCTAACACGAGGAATCTTGTTCCTTCGACAAGGCCGAAACAATTTAATTAAAACAGATAGGTACGGTATATATTTGCAAGGCTATTACATTTTTTATGAAGGCATAGTGTACACGAGGACCATTGATCCGGGTCAATTTGACCCTTTCATCACGCACAAAGGGATCACAAGAAGGGTTGTTTGTTAAATCAAGCCCGTGAGATAAAAAGAAGACAATCAGGGAGCCTTTTGTCTCTTTATTTTTTCTTAATTTCGAGTTGATCGCAATCGGGGGTAAATTATAATGGGGAGTTAACTAGAAGAATGTCTCTTGCTGTATTGTCTTTGGTGATTTCTTTTTTTCGTTTTGCAAGGGGTCATTGGTATTTATATAGAGTTGTTTCAATTTTTATAAGTGCTCTGGACATTTAGTACTCGTTTACTAAACATTTTAGAAGATTGGAACTGTTCCTTTTTTATCATCATCATATCAGCCGTTGGGAGTGTACTGCTGCATAGGTTTCCCCAAGAATGGGGAAATTTTGCCCATAATTACCACGCTGGGCAAGCGTGTTGGCAACGCCAGTACGCCCATCGATGCTACTGCCCATCCCCACCCTATTCATTTGAGCTATACTGTTTCGTATGGATAAACCGCCTTATGTCTTCTTCTTACGACACCTGGTAAAGGGGGAGGTGCTATTCTACTCAGCCGGTACCTCACGGCAAATTTATCGGCTTCTTCGTAAAAGTTGGACATATCAGTATTTTTAGATTAGCCTTCAATGTTGAAGAAATGGCACTGACTTCTCAGCACAAAAAGAACGCTAGGAAAAACTCGACGTGCCTGCTAAGATCTCGGGACCACACCAGCAGCGCAGTTAGTAAAGATAAACCCTGGCATAGGAAAGACGCAGGTTCGAGTCGGGTACAGTAAATATTATCTTAAGAAGGATTAAATTGATAACGTTTTATAATCTAACTTATATAAAAAGATAAGGAAAAGATAAAACTTTTTAAATAGTACTTTTTTAATAATAATCACTGCGGCACAATCACTTTTGTAGTAAACTAATTACCGAAAAAGCCTATGTATATTTTTATTGAACGACTCAAATGGTTTTTTTAGGACAAAAAACCGTTATAATGTGTGCCTTTCTAAGCTCGACAAAAATATACAATATAAAGGAATGACACTAACTTATTCTACACGACCGGCTCGATAGTGCAAATGGTAGTGATCCTATCTTCTGCGCCACACGGGGTGGGTTCAATTCCCACCCAGAGTAATATTTATATGATGATATTTGTATTTGTTCTGTGTCTGAGTGTTAAATATATGCATGTATTTAATTAGTATATTTGTGGTTCTCCTGTTGTCTGGCGTCCGTAATACAAGTGCTTAAATCGAAGTCAGGTCAATGTATATGTAATGTAATGAGGTGTTGTGGGAATTTATTATTTATTATTCTATGGAAAGCAACTTTGGAATAATTTGTTTAATTATAAAAAGGAAAATAATAATGCCTAAGACTTAACTGTCACACCCGTATGACGATTGTCACACCGCCACCACTCCAACCAATCCGTAAATATCAAAAAAGAAATCCGCCTTCGTTTCGTCGCTTGAAGTTTAAATTAACTTTTTTTTCGCCTTTTTGTTTATCGGCAACCATCTTAACCCTTCTATCGGCGGAATTGTCAAAGATCTGCGCAATGGACCGCGGAAAATTGAATTTTTATCGAGATTTACATTTCCCAGTTGATGACAGGGTTACAATGGATCGCTTTTTTTAATGAATACATTAAAGGATGGAATGAACACTTTTGAGGCTTGTTTTTTGTTATTAGCGCATACTTTTGTTTGGTGCAAAGTTGGTTTCTTTTCGACATAAAAAATAACGAGAAATACTCTTATATAAAATTAATTGATTACTTGTCCCATATACATGGACGAAAATATAAAAATAAGATACAAATATAAAATAACAATTATAAATACTCTGAAATTAGAAGGTGCAATATGTAAGAAATTACTATTAGTTAGTTTAATTAATAATATTTAATTTATATTATCTCGTAAACAATAAATTAACATCTAATCTATGATAAAATTAATTACAATATTTGGATTTTTAATAAGTCATTAACACAAAATTTACGACATTGATAAACTGGTTATTTATAATTTTATAATTATTAAAGCAGAAGAGATGGTTTTTTCTTGTGTTTTTATGTAATTAATGATATGATT
The DNA here is from genome assembly GCA_020976665.1 of Heortia vitessoides. Lineage (NCBI taxonomy): Eukaryota > Metazoa > Arthropoda > Insecta > Lepidoptera > Crambidae > Heortia > Heortia vitessoides. The sequence goes on from JACJUM010002809.1 coordinate 2,192,624, forward strand.
ATACATTTTTATAACATGATGTATGATCTGGACAAAACTGATTGTAAATTATAAAAAGGAACTTTCAGTTTATATATATATATATATATATATATATATATTGATTAGTCCAGGTCGACATACAAGCATACGACGTCCGATAGTAATCGTCACTGCAGCCAATAGAATCTCGTAATCTCACAAGGATATCACTAACGCGTTAAGCCTTGTGACTTGAAGATATTATACCATTGCCTAGTAAATTTACTGCCGCTCCCCATCCTTCAGACCAGATCACAGTAATGCAGTAGCTGTGGCGGTAGAT